>JAPPVO010000036.1:9579212-10106138 GCA_030407325.1 Camellia japonica
TCATTTCAGTGAACCAAATATCAGTATACATACAGAGACAAGGTTCCAGTCCAAACAAGTAGAGACATTCCACAATAAGAACCGAACATGCAATTCCAACAACAAATTCAACATAGAAACCAATAGATACATTAATTATATACTCCATTCAAAATAACATACTCCAAAATAAGGGGTCTATCAAAAAACAAAACAAAGTCATAATATGTCAAGTCTACCAAACATCCTATTAAAATGGCTACATACATAATATGTCAAGTCTACCAAACCATACTATTAAAATGGCTACATATAACAGTAGTAGTCTAGCATTCACTGATAAGGAGCACACACTGCGAAGAACGGCACCAAGGAGAGTGCCATACTATTGCGATTCAAATCGAACATCCATCAGCGAGGACTGCACATAAAACAATATAAATGAATTAGTCACATCATGTATATGTGTGAACATATGGGTGAGTACGAATACAGATATGAATGTATATGAACATGTACATGTATGCATGCACATATTTATTTCAGTCAACAAAACCATATTTACAGACAGTATTAAAGGTAGAAGAGTCTACCCTCGTTAAGCTAAGGTACAAGTCTTGAAGCCCAAAAAATTGTTAAATTTTTGAACAACTAAAACTATAGAAATATAGGAAACTAAGCATAATGAAAAGCACAGAAAATATTATAAGAGAAATTAAATCCATTGGATGACATCTCAAAATATGTATATAAATGTTAAAATCACCTCACAATATTAATACTTGAAGCAAGTCTCATGAAGTCTATAATATATATACAAATATAAGATAATATAAGTATAATGCGGAGGGGGAATCAAAAAAGCCGCTTATTTCTGGTGCAATTTGTTGATCGAACCCTTTCAAATTTCTACTCAAGGCAAGTCCCATGAGCAAAAGCCCCAGTTAGTAGTTACTTGACCCCCAATTCCTTGAGTGCTTGCATGCTGAGCTGTCTGAAGGCCCCGACCTCAGGGCTAAACCTCAATAAGCCTTTCTAAAACATGTATGCTTCTCAGCAATATTTTAAAAACCGGACCGGTAAGTGAACCAGAAAAAAGATTGGGTGGACGGGTCACCGGTTCAACCGTCGGGCTGAACCGGAATCGAACCGTGACGTCATAAATATATTAAAATTATATTTAAATAAAAATATAAGTAATAAAATTATAAATTAAATAATTAAATAATCTTAAATATTTCTCCTAATACTTTTTTTACTAAAAAATATAAAAATACATTTTAAAATATTATTAATTTTAATTTTAGAAGAAGAAATCAAATATTCAATATTCTCTCCATATGATTTTAATTCAAATAATTTAATTGAAAGAAGAGTAAAAATTTTGGAGGGATATCAAAATTTTGAGTTTCCTTCCAATAAATTTGATTGAATCCCACATAGATTTCTTGAGTTTTTTTGGAAGAATTTTTTTCTTATAAATAGGTAGAGGCTTTCACAATAATTTCAAGCTCTCAATGGGATTCCTCACAAGAGGAGACCCTTAAAAGAGAGTTTCCAATTAAAATTTTCTTATATATATATATAATATAAAATAAGAAAGAAAGAAAGAATAAAATAGAAAGAAGAAGAAGAAAAAAAAAACAAAAATTTGATTTTATTGACCCGGTGAACCGTTAACCGGTTCGGCGGTTCAATTGTCGGTTTTCCCGGTTCTCTTAAAATAAGCCGATTTTTTACTTTGAACGGTTTAGTGGATGTATCTGGACCGGAACCCCGACCAGTCGACGGTTCAACCGGTCAAACTGGCCAGTCCGGTCTAGTTTTTAAAATCTTCTCAGAACCACAAAAGTAAAGGCAATATTCCCAAAACCCCAATGCAGATCAAACATGAGGGCCCAATGAAAGAGAACTATGACCAAATTTTTGGGTAGACTACAGCTCCACTCCCACTTAGGTCATGAATTTCATATTTTCCATCCAAACAAAAACTCCATGAAAATGGTACGTACCTGTAGGATCGTGAACGAGACCTTGAGGGACTCCGCCCATTTCCCCTAGGGCTCGGTGACCTGCTGGGTTCATCATACCTCTCATCATGGGGACTACGACCATTCTCTCTCGGGCTTGGGGACCTGTGGTCTGACCTGTAATTTCTCTCCTGGCGTGGAGAAAGAGACCTTGAAATGGATCTGGAATGCCTCGTGGACTTCTGGCTTGACCTATAATTTCTCTCATCAGGGGGTGGTGAAACTGATCTTGAAACAGATCTAGATCTGCGTGGAGAGTAATAATCATCCCTGGACCTGCGGTCCCTGTATTAGTGAACAAGAAAACACAAACAAAGAAATCAATTTCTATATTAAAACTGCAAAATAAGTTCATAGATCAATTATTGATGCATCTAACAGGAAATACAAGACCAACAAAAAGCATCTCTAACTTCCCTGAGAGAGAATCTTCTCAAAAGTAAAGAATAATACTACTACACGAAAGCAATTTCAGCACACACTTGATTAGGAAAATAAGTGAGATTATGTAAGTTGTTTTATAAGTAAGAAAATTTACTCAAACCTCCCTTAAAATCCAAACAACTGAAATGTGACCTTTACCTGAACCCTTACAGAGTTTCTGCACAAAAACATGAAACTTTGATCGAAACACTGTTTAAGGCTTTAAAATGGTGTACTGGTGGATCAGCATCTGATAACTTCACAGCTTTCTTGCCTCAACTTTTTAAAACATCATACTATCTTTTCTTGAACAACCCACCATACCTCTACCAGTTCCCATCTTTGAAGATTTTCTTTGGCCAATTACAAGCTCTATATTCTTTCTTTAACTGGATAGTATGCAACATCAAGTCATCAAACTAACAATTTAAATCAGAAAGAAAATGAAGTTCTTGTGTGATCGTAATCATTTCACAAACCAAGTTCACCTAATTGGTTCCATTAGATGATAGAAGCTTTACAAGCCAAAAGCATAAAATAGGAAAGGCCTATGCAAATTGTAGTTTATTATTGATGAAGGTGAATTTAGAAATGAAACTTCTGAAGAGGCTTTGATCAAAAGGTAAGCAAGCAGTCTCGACTTTATGATCTTTGTCTCTGACTTTATTAATTCTGAATTCTTTAAGTCTCTCTTTTTCACTAAGAATCTGCATGAACAAGGCCACTGGCAGATGTCATTCAAATCCACTAGAACACGTAACAGCACCCAAAAGAACAATAAATGTGTAGAATATGAAAAAAATCACAGCAATGAAACATCATCTATACAAAAAAAAAAAAAAATGGGAGTGGCACGAACAAGAAAATTTAGAGATTTCTCAATCATATGACTAAATGAAAAAGAATCAAACGGGAAAACAAAGTGTTTTAAGAAGCTAACAGGAGTACCCAATAGATTCTTCTACAGTTTAAACCACTCTTCCAGGAAATGAATGCCCACAAACACAGTAGTTACTACAAGACAGTTACATAGTTTGTAAAAATGTGAAATATGTGTATGATTCCAACAATAAATGAAGGTAACTAACTAAATTTTTTTAGTCCAATAAATATGCATACAATCCAAAAAACATTATGATGAGAAAAGGGATAACATAAGATCAACATTGAAAGCTTGAACGTAAAAGCACAAAGAACTTAGTAGTGTGAGATATAAAATGAAAGCCCAAGAATCCCAAACCAAAAACCAACACAGTGCAATTAATACTCTCTTTACAGATATAAAACCAGACCTTATGCCACTTCTTTCTGGGGAAGGTGAGCGTGAGTAAGCTGTCATACAAAACATAACAACATATTAGCAAGGAAAAGAGATTATCGAACTACAACATGACATAATTTAAAGCTGCCACAATAAGCATTAAGTGCACAACCCAAAAACAAAAGTAAAATGGAAAATGTTTTGAGACCCCCAAGAAACTCCCACAATTGTACCCACAATGATATGGCATGATATAGGACCCAACTCCCTTGCCACATCATTGTGGGTGAATTTGTGGGTCTAAAAGTGTGGGAAAATATCAAATGAACGAAAAAAAGTTTAACACGTGAACTGACAGCGATAGCGGCGTCTTGGGGACCTTGCTGGACTTCGCCTCCTGTAGCTTCCTCTTCCACTATAAATGAAAATAAAGCAAAACAAAGTCATCAACTGCTTAAAGGATAAATGAGATTTTCCCAGGAGGGAAAAATGATGATACTGCAAAAGAACAAAAAAAACTACAGCAATATTACACCTTGGGCGTGTAACCCTACGCATTTCTTGAGGCGTTTTCCTGTTCTCTTCTGCAAAAACAATTCTTATCTCACGTCCTCCAATAACTGTATGGTTCAAATGATCCTTTGCATCTGCTGCATCTTCAGGATAACGGAACTTCACAAATCCAAAGCCTCGTGGTTCCCTAAAAATTCAAATCAGAACTACATTAAGCCAAACATCAACATCAAAATAAGAATTTAGTAAGAGGCAAACCATTCATCCCTGATCTCTATGTTCAAGACAGAATTCATTTGACTAGTAGCTGAACATATCAACAAAAGCATTAACCGCAACACAGTAACAACCATAATAACAATAACCATTACAAATACCTATTTCGAAGAAATCATGACTTGTATCTAATTTTTAGATCAGGGGATATAAACTAAGTAACTTCAGAGCTTCCCAGGCATAGAATATTTTCAGATATTAGGCCCCGTTTATTTTGGGGTGTAATGGATGGGAAGGGATTAGGATGGAGGTAGGGTTATTTGGGTCTGTTTGGTAACCATTTCGTTTTTAGTTTTCAGTTTATATTTACAAAAATTAAAAAAAAATGTCATAAAAACTTGTTTGATAATTTTTTTAGTTTATAAATGGTTGTCTCAGTTTATATATTTGAGAAAAAAACGTAAACTCAAAAAATAAGTTTACGTTTTCAATTTTCAATTTTTTTTTCAATTAATTTTTTTTTCAATTAATTTTTTCCAAATAATTTTTTTCCAATTCATTCTTTTTTTCAATTAATTTTTTTTTCCCAATTAAATTTTTTTTCAATTATAATGTGTGTGAACCCATTGTCATAAATAATAAAAATAAATATAAATATTTTAGACCTGAACAAACATATTTTTTAGTTTATGTTCTTAAAATTTTTTAAATATTTTGTTCAAACCAAACGCGTTTATAATTTATGTTTTTCTAAAAATAAACAAAAACTAGTTTATAAAATTTTTGTAAATATAAACCAAAAACGTAAACGTTACCAAACGCTACCTTAGTATTGTGTTTGTTTGTAGAGTTGGGAAATGGATTAGGATGGAGGAGGGGATTAAGATGGAGGTTGGAAGGGGTTAGTATTGTATTTGTTTGTAGAGTTGGGAAAGGGATTAGGATGGAGGAGGAGATTAAGATGGATGTTGGAAGGGGGATTGAGATGGAGGAGGAGGAGGAGGAGGAGGAGGAGGAGATGGAGGTGGAGGTGGAGGTGGTATTAGAAAAATAATGAGAGGATTAGAAATTTTTTTATTTTTTACATATTGGGAAATTTTTTTAAAACATTAATGTTAAATTTTTTATTTTTTTTTTTGTTTTATTATTTTATATAAAAATAATTTAACAATTCCTAAACTAACAACTATCATTAAAACAAACACAATTTTACTTAATCCCCTCACTAACAATCCCCTCACTATGAATCTCCTTCCTTCATTCTACCTCTGAAAACAAACGGGGCCTTACTACTCCTCCATTATTCCAGAACACCTGCTATGGGCATCCTCCTCCTTGCTTCCATAATCTCCCACCTCATCAACAGCATTCTCCAGCATTCACCACTCACTGGAAGAATGGCCATGGTTGAAAACAGTAGGCCTTAGGCTTTTGTCTCCACCATAACTGCAGACCCATTCCCAAGCCCAAACAGAACACCTTGACAGAAAAATAAGGCTGACAAGCACCTGCCCATCTCCACGACTCTGTGGCATGTAGATCCCCAAAGTGCCAAGCACCTCTTTTGGGTTTCTCATTAGAAACTCATTTCCCTCTAGCAGCCAAAGAATACTTACCAGCCACAGATCCCAACCCAACATAACTACAACCAGCCAGCCCAGAATTTTGGGTCAACCAATCATCCACTTGAAGTGAACTAGAAGACTACCAGCGCAAAACCAGAGGCTTCTTAGTCCCTCCACACAGCATACTCTGCACCTAAGGCTGCAAATGAACAAAGTTGTTCATGAACAAGCTCGGCTCGGCTCGTTAAGGGCTCAGCTCGGCTCGGTTCGTTTAGTAAACGAGCCGAACTCGAGCTCGACTATGAGGCTCATTTAGTAAACGAGCCGAGCTCGAGCTCGCATAAACTCAGTTCGTCAAGCTCGACTCGTTTATCTTTATTTAAATTATATAATAAATATATTATTTATATATTAAATAATATTTTTTATTTAAATAATATAAATAATATTAAAAAAATTATCAAGCCGAGCCGAACTCGAGTTTTATTAATGTTAACGAGCCGAGACAAGTTCAAGCCTAATTCCTTATCGAGTCGAGCTCGAGCTTAATAAATAAGCTCGACAAGTAAACAAGCTGAGCTCGAGCTCAGCAAAGCTCGGCTTGGCTCGGCTCGGCTCGGCTCGGCTCGTTTGCAGCCCTATCTGCCCCCTCCATCTGCTCATTACCACACCTACACCCATCTTTTCAAATTCAAATCACACTCCAGCTGTCTCCCACTATCACCTACACACACCTGAGGCCTTTTTCCTTCTTTTTTTTTTTTGGAATAAGTAGAACTTTCTAGATATTTAATAACAAACAACATAACAAAAAAACACGGAAATATAAAAGCTAAAATAATCATACCCAGTGTAGTAATTCTTAGGTAGGTAAACATCCTTTATCGGACCAAATCGTTCAAATGGGATTCTAAGATCTTCTGGCCTGTAAACAATCAAGTAGAATCATTAGATTCTTGTTTCTTTTCTTTTTTTTAAAGAGAGTGTAAGAGAATAATAAAATTTAAAACGATCATATAATGACAAGATCAAGGTTAAAAATGATATTTTTTACATATTTAGAAGAAAAACTCATCTACCAAAAAAAAGTAAATAACAATTTGGGTATATGGGTCTATGGCTCCACTTGCCTTGTGGCTTGACCACGTCACCACTACATCACCTTCTCCATGTTCTCTAACCACGTGTGAGCCTCGAAAGGTGACACATGGATCAATAGGCATAAGGCTCTTTGACCCTGCCCCGTTGCCAATTCCTACATAAGGTTCCTATGTCAACCTACCCATCCCCTACTACCCACAACCGCAAATCCCATTAAGTTCATAAAGATTGTGAACATTGAAAAAATGAACTCCAGTGCCGTGGATCATATTGACATTAGATCGAACTCATATAAATTGGGACAAAAACGTTGTTGCTAAACCAACTATAACACTATGTTTGGATTGAATGATTTGGAGAGAAAAGAAAAGAAATAAAGAGATATGTATTTCTCTTACTTGTTTGGATCACTTAAGTGGAGAGAAATGAGAAGAAATGGAGAGAAACTCATTTCTCTTATGAGCCTCATTTCCAATCTTCCCAAAAGTGGAGAGATTGAAAAATAAAAGAAACCACTATTTTCATAATACCAATTTTATCCTTATAAAAATAAAAGAAATAAAATGATTGAAAATATAAAAAGATTATTTTAGTAATATAACATAAAATAATTTCTTTTCTTTTCTCTTAATGAAATCTAACCAAACATGAAATGAGAGAAATCACAATCATTTCTTTTCTTTTATTTCTTCCTTATCCAAACAAAAAGGAGAAAATTACAATCATTTCTTTTCTTTTCTTTTCTCTTATAATTTAAGTAATCATTTCTTTTCTTTTCTCTCCTAGATTCCCAAACATAGTGTAAATTCATGAGAAACCGTAACAACGAAAGGCTAAACAACAAATAATCAAATACTTGAGGTAGCCCTGTAACTGTTGGTGAACGAATCTATTCAATTCCTATTTGGTTGTTCACATCCAGCCAAAATTTGTTCTCATTCATCAAAATGCCCAAAACTGCTAAACGATTTTACTCATCAAACCATCCCAAAATTTAAATGCAAATTTGCAAACCACAAATCAACACACTAGAGTAATAATTACATAAATATGGATATAAATATATATATATATGGAGAGAGAGAGAGAGAGAGAGATCAAGGGATTGAAGGATGATAAAAAATAATAATAATACTAATAATAATAATAATTAGAGAGAGAGATGAGAGACCTGGCGTCGAGGGAGATGTTGCGAACGAGGAGACCAGAAGGGGCAGGGGAGCGTCGGTCTCTGCGAGACCTGGATTCGCGAGGGTCGTCGTATCGCTTGCTACGCCTTGGGCTGTAGCTTCGGCTTCGGCTTCTGTACCTCCCCATTGCTGTGCTAATCTTCTCCTCTTTTTCTTCTTCTTCTTCTCTCTCTATCTCTCTCTCTCTCTCTCTCTCTCTCTCTCTCTGAATTGAAAACCCTAGTTGGATCGTGAAAAACCCTAACCCTAGAAATACTAGTGCCTGGATAAAGAGAGTTCCACTCCGGAGGGTCTAGAAACAACAATCACTGAAAATACCCCAATTTTAAGCAGGATATTTTTAAGTAACGTTGTAGTTTTTTTTAATTAAAATATGATGTAAATAAATTAGTATATTTTAGAAAAAAAATTATTTTTTATAAAAAAATTGTGTAAAAAGATAATGAGAACATGATTTTTTTGACTTTTTAATATAGATGGTTGATTTTTTAATTTTTTAGTAACTTTTAAATTTTTAAGTTAAAAAGTGATGTTGTCAAACGAGAGCTAAATGTAACGTTTGGTAGAATTTTTTAAATATGATTTGAGAATAAGAGTTGTATTTTGAGTTTGTGAGTTTTGAAATTATAATTTGAGTGTGGAAAATTTGTTTGGTGAATGAGTTTTTAAAAGAGTTTTGAATTGAGTGAGAAATTTTTGATGTGACATATGATATTTGATACAAAAATTTACAACTCATAACCAAACACACAACTCAAATTTCTATTAAAGCTCACAAAAAAAATTTAAAAATCTAGAAAATATTTTTTTTTGAATATATAAAAATTAACATGTGTCAATTGCAAAAAAAAAAAATTGAACTGTTCTGGTCAACTGACTGAACGACCGGTTAGGCCAAATTTTTTTAAAAAAATAATAATAATAATTGAAAATTGCGCCTCACATAGAGTTTTTTACAGAGTTTTCTAAATGTTGCAGAAATATAATTTGAACATCCTATTCAAACATCATATTAAAATGTATGGGTAGAATTATAGTTTGAAAATCGTTCCAAACACAGAATATTGGGACAATTATAATATAAATAAAATATTTTTTATTTTTTTAATTTAAACAATTCATTTATTTCATTAAATAAAATTTACTGAAAAAAAATAAGTATTTAGCTCATTAAATTTAATATAAGTTTACATAAAATATCTGAAATATTATTTTTTAAATTTAACTATAAAAATACATATTTTTCACCAATTTTAATCACCAAAATTAATTAAGGATAAATTACAAACACACCCTTTGAGATTTACTTAAATTATAAATTGCCCCTGTGGTTCTAAAAATTATATTATGCCCCTAAGATTTCAAATTTCATAACAATAATAAATCATCGAGTTGATTAATAGTTTTAATAATGTTCAAATTTTATTTTAATTAATAATTCAAATAATTTTATTATTGTATATGTGAACAGTTAGAAATTTCACTTTTTTAATTAATTTTTTTAAATAAAAAATTTTAACAGGGAGACATTTGTAATTTTTCAAATCACGGAGGACAATTCGTATTTTAAGTAAACGTCAGAGGTTGTATTTGTAATTTACCCAATAATTAAATAATTAGGTTAACAAATCAATAAATTTAAATTTAAATTAACAAAATTTAAATTTTATTTTGGGCAAATTACATATACCCCTCGAGGTTTAGCAAAATTACAGATACCCCTCTGAGGTTTGAGAAATTATAGATACCCCTTGAAGGTTATATTTGCATAACAAATTAGAGGGCAAATTGTTATGAAAATATAAACCTCAGGGGACAATTTGTTATGAAAATATAAACCTGAGGGGGGTATCTGTAATTTCTAAAACCTCATGGGGTATCTGTAATTTAGCTAAACCTCGAGAGAGGTATATGTAATTTGCCCTTTTATTTTGTTATAAAATTCAATCTTTGAAATTTTTCTTATAATTTTCACCCAAAAAAAATAGTAAACCATGTAACCCTCTGCGTTCATTTGGAAAATAAGTTGACTTTTTAACTTTTTGGCATTTTTGACTACTTTAGTCTGGGCTAAAAAATCTAGTTTTGGAAGGACTTTTGACTTTTTGTACGAGAAAAAATATAATGATTATTAATTGAATGCAATGTTTTATCTTATTAAGTTAAAGGGAAAATCGGTCTAAGGTCCCTATCTAACTTTTAGTAATGGATTAGGTCCACAATATGTTCTTTTGTAGTCTAAGGTCCCTCACCCCCGTACCCTTATATTACACCTACACTCTCATAGCCAGAGAGGATAACCAAGTCAGGAATGTTGAGTCCACGTGCTTGAAAGAAGTCAATCAAAGTAGTGACATTTTCGGCGGCGGTAGAAGGACTTAGCGTCGGATTGAGGATCTCAAATAGCCTGGTGGCTGCCCATGTTATTCTACGGGATGAAGCAATCACTCTTGGAACTGGATGCCTCGCTTCTTTGTGCCTTTGAAAAATCTGCTTAGTCTTGGCTTCACATGCTTCCGTCTGTGCTTTAAGGGACCTAATGGGAACATTGTTCAACAGAGACACACTTTCATTCAGGAAACAAAATGAATGACAATGATTTGGGTAAGTTGCAGAAATTTTTGTTAATTATGCTTAGTTACTTACATGTATCCCTATGATCAGTTTATTTCAACAAATGTATAACTGGAAGTATAAATGAAAGTGTAAATGAAATCATGGCAAAATGTAAGAATGGAATTTTATTCAAGAAGCGAAGAACAGATGCATAAAAACATTTACAACTTTCAATAAAAAATATAAAACATTGTCTTAACCACTAGTCTTGTGCATCTGTAGTTCTCAATAAATTTGTTAGTCATGAGAGGAAGAAGGGTGTTTGAGATCAATCCTCAACACCCAATCCAAAGAATTTCTCTGATCTGTCTGGTTTGGAGAGAATTTCTCTGGTTTTGGACCAAAGAAATTTGTGGGTTTGTTAATAAAGACTGTATTGTTGGCTTACATATTACACAAAGTCAAAGAAATTCTTTGTGAATAAAGCCAAAGAAATTTGTGAAGTCAGAAAAATTTTTCCTGGATCAATGTACAATAACCAAGGTTTGTTCATAAAAATACAACTCTGCTGCAAATAGAGAGAATTTCTCTAATCTGTTTGGTTTGGAGAGAATTTCTCTGGTTTTGGACCAGAGAAATTTATGGGTTTGTTAGTAAAGATTGTATTGTTGGCTTACATATTACACAAAGTCAGAGAAATTGACAATGTGCAAAGGATTGGGACATAAACTTAAGACAAGGAGAAAAAACTACAAGAGAGAAAGAGTACTAATTAATACCAAACAAAATCATGGGCATTTTGCATGCTAAAAGTAGCAGCAAATCTGGAAATTTTCTTAGTGATATAGTAAAGAGAACAAAGTACTACCTAATGTCCATAAGAGCATGTGATTGTATATGGTCAGGACAGTCAATTAATGCATCAGAGAAATTCTAGGAAGGATTGGGCCAGAAAAATTCTGAGAAGAATTGGACCAGAGAAATTCAAAATTTCTCTAGACTCAGCCAATGCATTAGAGAAATGTTGAGAAATTCTAGGAAGAATTGGGCCAAGAAATTCTGAGAATAATTGGACCAGAGAAATTCTGAGAAATTCAGAATTTCTCTAGACTTTCCAGAGAAATTTGGTCCAGAGAAATTTAAAATTTCTTTGGGTCAGAATTTCTCTGGACCAATTTTCTCTGGACTGAAATTTCTCTGGATCAAGGTTGAATGACCTTAGACATATGAAAATATTGTTGAGGGACCTTAGACATTATGAAAATATTGAATGTCCTTTATGCTATAAAATCTTAATATCAGGGACCTTAAAAAAAAACCCCTAAGTTAAAAGACCTATTTTAATTTTTTTGGCTAAAATAACAAAAAAAAAAAAAAAAAAACCCAAACTTGAGTTCCCAAATGAAGCCAAAGTGGCGAAGCACTGCCTTGACTGCGTTGCATGGACCCAAATAGTGGCTTATTCAGGGCCCCTTTGGCAATTTTTATTTTTTGCTAAAATAATCAAAAAAAAAATTACAGTACAAAAATTAATATCTCAGGCATTTAGTTTTTATATAAGTACAAAAAATTATTTTAAATATATTACTTTTTTTCACCTCGTAAAAATATTTAAAAAACAAATAAGATCTAAGGCTTTGTTTGTTATGTGAAAATTATTATTATTTTTAAAATATTTTTTATCACTTTATATTATGAAAAGTGAAAATCAATATTTTGATACTTTGAAACAATGTTTTGAAAATTATATTAGGTTAATTGATTTGACCGGTTGATCCGTTAATCGGTTCAAGTTCCCGTCTGTATCAACTCTCAAATCTTAATTAGCTTAAAAAATTGCCTTTTAAACTAACCCAGTTAAATCCACGGTCAAATCAGTAACCCGGTTGAATCGGAGTTGGTTGAAGTATATGGTCCAATAATTAAAAAATTGATGCTACAGGGAGTTCAACTCATCAACACCTTAAGCTTTAAAGAGTATGAATTTTCACTATGCCACCATGACTCCTTGTTAGTATGTACAAGATATATAATATTTATTGTATTTAAAGTAATTTCTTTCAAATACATGTATAATTAATATTTTTACAAACAATACTAATATAAATACATATAAACATACGAATTTCACAAATATATATCTTAAATTATAAAAAATATTTTAAATGAATGTATTTTATTTACTTTAAAATTATAAAAATATTTATAAAATAATTATGACGTTGCGGTTTGATTTATATTGAACCGATAACCAATTCACCCAATCCATTTTTCAGTTCACTCGCTGGTCCGTTTTTTAAAATATTGTTTTGAAAACTATTTGATACTTCAAAATATTGAAAAATATTTTTGATTTCCTAATGAAAATAACAAATTTAATGAAATAATATTAATATTATATGAATTTAAGGGGTTGTTTGGAATGTCCTAAATAAGTGTATTTTTTAACTTTTTAGACTAAAAAGTTGAGGGAAAAAAATTGAATATTTGGGTTAACTTTTTGACTTTTTTACGAAAAATGTGTATTCAAAAATTGTATAAATTAGTGTGCATAAGAAGTTAGGGGAGTAGGCTGTACAGTCGTACCGTATGGGCGGGGGATTTGATATAAGAAATTGTTGCCTACTTTTCGGACATTGCATTGGACGGTGTTGTTCCACCCGTGGGTGCCCACCACAGGTCCCGTTTTGCTAATCGGAACCGTTGAATGTGTAGAACTCGTTGAGTACTATGTGCTTAGAAAAAATCACGTTAATGGGATATCGATAGCTGTAGACACCCCATTTTTGACTGCCCTCAAGACTTGGGCGCTACTGATGGTTTGCTCGGTGATGAGAACTGTGCAGGGGAAAAGTTCAGTTTCTTCAGTGACCAAGACCTAGAGGCAGTCGCATGGTTCGATTATGAGAGTTCGACAGAAGTTATTGGGTGGTTGGACGATCAACCCGATGTGGTAGGAGAATTTCAGGCAGAGCAGGGCCCAGCAGGGGCGAGAATATCAGTAACGGCCGGGAGGGTTGAAGAGCAGAGTACATCGCCGGAGGGCGCCGGTGTCAAGTATTTCGCCCGAGATTGGAGTATTTTGAGTACAGGGATTATTGAACAGTCAGTTATGTCGGAACAAGCAAGTTTTGAAGATTCCGAGAGAATCAGGAAGGCGAAGGCCCGTGTGGGAGTTGAAACTGCTGTGTGCACAGGAACCGAGAATGTTGCGGGCATCTGGACGGAAGGTGCTGCGAGCGCAAAAACAGTCATACCAGGGCCGGACAGATGTCTGTCAGCTGCTGATGGAATGTGGTGGGAAGATGAAAACTTGTGTCTTGCCCATACGGATGAAGATTGGGGGAACAACCAACCCGATGACACCTGGTACCTTGGAGAGGTCGATCATATGACGCGGAGTGGGCGGTATTTCAAACCCCCACACTTAGATCAGCCGGAGGCCTCGGAGAACTGTGCAGGGGAAAAGTTCAGTTTCTTCAGTGACCAAGACCTAGAGGCAGTCGCATGGTTCGATTATGAGAGTTCGACAGAAGTTATTGGGTGGTTGGACGATCAACCCGATGTGGTAGGAGAATTTCAGGCAGAGCAGGGCCCAGCAGGGGCGAGAATATCAGTAACGGCCGGGAGGGTTGAAGAGCAGAGTACATCGCCGGAGGGCGCCGGTGTCAAGTATTTCGCCCGAGATTGGAGTATTTTGAGTACAGGGATTATTGAACAGTCAGTTATGTCGGAACAAGCAAGTTTTGAAGATTCCGAGAGAATCAGGAAGGCGAAGGCCCGTGTGGGAGTTGAAACTGCTGTGTGCACAGGAACCGAGAATGTTGCGGGCATCTGGACGGAAGGTGCTGCGAGCGCAAAAACAGTCATACCAGGGCCGGACAGATGTCTGTCAGCTGCTGATGGAATGTGGTGGGAAGATGAAAACTTGTGTCTTGCCCATACGGATGAAGATTGGGGGAACAACCAACCCGATGACACCTGGTACCTTGGAGAGGTCGATCATATGACGCGGAGTGGGCGGTATTTCAAACCCCCACACTTAGATCAGCCGGAGGCCTCGGGGAAGGATAGAGAGGCTGAGAAGCAAAAGGAGAAGCAGTTTGAAGAAGAGGTTGTACTCAAACAGTTAAAAAAGATACAATCAGACATCTCCATCTGGGGACTGCTCATGGCCTCACGTGTACATAGGCAGGCTGTCTTGACGACCATGGATAAAGCCAAGCTCTCTATAGAGACTACACCAGAGCAACTGGTTGGGCTGGTTTTCCCGGAGGAGGTTCCCCGACATTGACCTTTTCAGACAAAGAACTTCCGCCCGAGGGCATAAATCACAATAAACCCCTCTACATCTCCGTGGAGTGTAGAAATAAGTGGATACCGGTGGTACTTGTTGATACCGGGTCTGCCATCAATGTCTGCCCAGCAAGGACAGCATATGCGATTGGCTTGAAAATCGTGGATTTTGTACCAACAGCCCAGGTCATCCGGGCATATGACAATACAAGTAGAGAAGTGATGGGAACAGTAAAAGTTCAGACAAAGGTTGGGCCGGGACAACACGAGATAGATTTCCATGTCCTAGAAGTTCCCGCAACTTTTAATTTGCTTTTAGGGCGGCCGTGGCTGCATCAGGTGAAGGCAGTGTCGTCTACTTTTGCATCAAATGGTGAAATACCCCTACGGGAAGGGAGTAGCCATTGTCTTTGGGAATTCATCAATCCACCCACCACTAGAGGTATCCACGCCTGTTCTAGAAATCGAGCATGGCATGGAAGATGTGTTCATATCAGGTTTTACCTTGGCCGAGGCTCAGGTTGTACAGAGTATCATGGCTGCTAACGAAGGGATATTTGTCAGTGCTCAAGCAGTGTATCTCATGAACAAGCTCCAATACATCCCCGGGATGGGATTAGGAAAGAGCGGCCGTAAGGGCATTGCAACATTGGCCGAAGTGCCGCACAACCCCCATACCTTTGGCCTGGGTTATCTGCCCACCAAGGAAGATTGGGTAAGAAAAGGAAAAGAGATGGCTGGAAGAGCCAAAGCAAAACAGATGGGAAAACCCTTTGAATTGATGCATCGGCCCATCCGAGGTACCCTGAACGGACGCTTCATCCGGGAGGGGAAGGATTTTCCATTCTGTGGTTTTCCGGAGCCATGGCTGAACGCAGAAAGGAGGCGCTTGCCAGGGTTTGAAATTTTCTTTGACCTGCAGTTGCTTGGGGATGATGTTGCTGAAGAGCAGACAGACCCAACAGTTGAGGATGAGCATAGTAAAGAGTTAGAGTCTGCGGACACAGAGTTTGAAATGGGGGTAGCACTGGCATGTCTACTTTCAGATCCTTTGATCGACCAGTTGTGCTTGGGGGATAACTCCTCGGTGTCCATGATCGGAGATGAAACGGCTGCGGGCCTACCAGCAGCTATTTTGGATGCATCCATCGCACCCTCCCTCACCTGGCAGTACGAGGAGGGATTTTTATCTAGCAGCACCGGGTCAGGTAGTGAGCCGGAATCTGATTCCCCCGAGTCTTGTGAGTCGGAATCAGGTTCCAGCTCGTCTGAGTCTGAGTCCGGTATTCCTGGGGGTGATAACCCGGATGCCACAGTCCTGTCCAGGTCGTCTTTTTCGTTCTCTTTTGAGTCTGTTGTAACAGAAGAATTGGACGGTTTGGAAGTACATAATGAGAATGAGGTGAATGTGGTTTCCGAGTACTTTTCTGTGCCTTTGATTTATTGCTTAAATCAGGACTTTCAAAATTTTGATGAAAACGACGAGGACGAAATTCCTCCGGTTTTGCAACGACTAATTGAACAAGAGCAGGAGAGGTTTGTTAAACCCTTAATTGATGAAATCACTACCGTGAACATTGGTACTGAGAAGGACCCGCGGCTGGTCCAGATCGGGTCCACGTTGTCTTCGGAGGAACGCGAGCGCTTAGTCGCTTTATTAAAAGATTTCAAAGATGTTTTCGCGTGGTCCTACGAAGACATGCCTGGAATCGATCCTGAGATTGTACAGCACCGGATCCCTCTTGACCCCGAGGCCCGACCTGTCAAACAAAACTCAGAAGGATCCGCCCTGATTGGGCCATTAAGATCAAGGAAGAGGTCACCAAGCAGATTGACGCAGGCTTCCTGCTGGTATCCGAATACCCGACTTGGTTGGCCAACATTGTTCCAGTGCCGAAGAAGGATGGCAGAATCCGGGTATGTGTGGATTTCAGGGATTTGAACAGAGCCAGTCCGAAGGATGACTTTCCCTTACCGCATATCGACGAGTTGGTAGATTTCACAGCGGGGCATGCTTTGCTTTCGTTTATGGATGGCTTCTCAGGTTATAATCAGATAGTAATGGCACCCGAAGACCGGGAAAAGACTGCTTTTACCACCCCGTGGGGTACATATTGCTACAGAGTGATGCCATTTGGGTTGAAGAACGCTGGGGCTACATATCAACGGGCTGCAACCACAATATTACATGACATGATCCATAAAGAGGTCGAGGTGTACGTGGACGACATGATTGTCAAGTCCAAAGAAAGAGAGGGCCACTACACCGCCTTGCAAAAGTTTTTTCAAAGGATCAGAGAATTTCGGCTGCGGCTGAATCCTCAGAAGTGTACGTTTGGTGTTACAGCGGGAAAAATGCTGGGATTTCTGATTACACAAAGGGGCATCGAAGTCGACCCTTCCAAAATCAAGGCCATCTTAGAAATGCCACCACCAATGACTGAAAAGGAGGTGCGAGGCTTTCTGGGTAAAGTGCAATTCATAAGGCGGTTTATCTCTAAACTAACCTTAACTTGTGAACCACTTTTTGGTCTTCTGAAGAAAGGAAAGAAGTTCCAATGGGACGGCCGATGTCAAGCAGCTTTTGAACAGATCAAAGAATATTTGCAAAACCCACCCGTGTTGTCACCACCAGAGCCAGGGAAACCGTTGATATTGTACCTTTCAGTAACTGAGACTACAATGGGCTGCATGCTCGCACAAGAGTCGGAAGATAAAGTGGAAAGGGCCATCTACTATCTGAGCAAGAAGATGCTGGATTACGAGACCCGCTACACTCCGCTGGAGAAGGCTTGTTTGGCCTTGGTATGGGCTACCAGGAAGCTGCGGCACTACCTGTTAGCTCACTCTGTAATGTTGGTTTCACGACTCGATCCCATCAAATATCTTTTCGAGAAACCAGCACTTACGGGTAGGCTAGCTCGTTGGCTGCTGTTGCTCTCCGAATTTGATCTCAAGTATGTGACGCGCAAGTCCGTAAAAGGGAGAGCGGTAGCAGAGTTCCTTGCCGACCACCCGGTTGAAGGGGATGAAGCGGTTGAGTACCTATTCCCAGATGAAGCTATTCTGCACATCGAAGATGAAACTTGGACGATGTACTTTGACGGAGCGTCAAATCAGTACGGGTATGGGATAGGGGTGTTGCTGATAGCGCCTGACGATTCCCGTATCCCTTTAGCATTCAAGCTTCGGTTCAAAGTCTCGAACAATGAGGCAGAGTATGAGGCATGTATTGCCGGTCTAGAAGCTGCCCTAGAACTAGGGGCAAGACGATTGGACGTCATTGGAGACTCGAACCTTGTTGTGTCTCAAGCTAAAGGAGACTGGAAAGTCAAGGAGGAAAAGATGATAATTTACCACCAGACCTTGGATTTGTTAATTCCTCGGTTTGAGAAGTTAAGTTTCACTCACCTAGTAAGAGAGAACAACAGGTTCGCAGATTCGTTAGCAACTCTATCTTCCATGATAGACATCCCATCTGGAGTCCGGATGCGTCCAGTCATTATTGACCAGAAATTTGCACCTGCCTACGAGTCAATCTCTGCCATAGATGAAGTGCAGGACAACAACCCTTGGTATTACGACATATGGAACTTCTTGGAAAAGGAGGCGTACCCACCAGGGGCAAATGCCAAGGACAAAAGGGCAATCAGAAGAATGGCTGTTCAGTTTATCATCTGCGGGGGTAAATTGTACAAGAGAGGTCATCTGGGAATGCACAAGCTGTGTGTAGAAGCTGAAGAGTCGAAGCGCCTGATGGAGGCCATCCATGGAGGAGAATGTGGGGCCCACATGAATGGGGTAATGCTGGCACGAAAGATCCTCAGACAGGGTTACTACTGGTCTACCATGGAGGAAGATTGCATCGGCTTTGTTCGGCGATGCCACAAATGCCAGATTCATGCAAATCGCATGAACATCCCACCGTCAAAGCTGTACAACATGACTTCGCCGTGGCCATTTTCAGTTTGGGGAATTGATGTGATTGGAGCTGTTACCCCGTCGAATGGGCATGAGTTTATCTTGGTAGCAATAGATTACTTTACGAAGTGGGTCGAGGCTCAATCTTATGCGGTGTTGAAGGCTTCGCATGTCGCGAAGTTCATCAGAAACAACATCATCTGCCGTTATGGAGTCCCGAACGAGATCATTTCAGACAATGGTTCCCACTTCAAGAAAGAGGTGATTGATTTGTTGGAGAAATACAATGTGGCTTTTCATAAGTCGTCCACATATCGGCCGCAGACCAATGGAGCAGTTGAGGCCGCCAACAAAAACATCAAACACATATTGCAGAAGATGGTGGAAACCTACCGGGACTGGCCAGATAAATTGCCATTTGCTCTTTGGGGCTACCGAACTTCAATTAGAACTTCTACCGGGGCGACTCCGTATTCCTTGGTTTATGGGATGGAGGCCGTTCTACCTATAGAGATTGAGGTTCCGTCTTTACGAGTATTGGCTGAGTGTCAAATAGCCGAGGCAGACTGGCAGCAGAGCAGATTCGAGGAACTCATGCTTTTCGACGAAAGAAGACTGAAAGCACTGTACCACGTCCAAGGATATCAGCGCAGAATTGCCCGGGCTTTCAACAAGAAGGTTAAGTCCAGGAATTTGAAGGAAGGAGATTTGGTACTCAAAGACAACCGAGCTCCCATCCACGACCCAAGGGGAAAGTTCAGACCCAATTGGACTGGTCCCTACATCATCAAGTCTATCTGGTTAGGTGGAGCTGTGGTTCTGATGGACCTAGACGGCCTAGAGTTCTTCCAACCGATCAACATGGACAAGTTGAAGAAATATTACCCCTGAGAGGCTCGCTAGGCCGAAAACCTGAAAGGGGACCTAGGCAAAATTCAGAGCACAAAAATTAGAAAAATATAAAAACTGAGCTCGCAAGGTTGAAAACCCGCAAAGGGCGGCCTTGGCAAAAGTTAGAGCGCAAAAGGAGAGTGAAAATACTCGAGTGAACCCAAGCCTGAACTACGTAAGGCTTGATTCCCATCTTTGGGATACGTAGGCAGCTTCATCCTGAAGTTCAGCCATAAAACTTTTCCCCGATCAACCTTGTCCATTTGATCATCTCGGTCATCTTTGTCCGTCAGCGTCTATCGCAATCTCCGGTGCAGTGCTATTCAAACTAGGGGCAACTTTCCGTTGCTATACAGTGCCGCGGTATTGTTCAAACAAGGGGCAACTTTCCAGTTGCTAGGATCCGGGGTTGTGCATCTCAGTGACAGATCTCAAGCGTGTCCAGTTCTGATCCATACCGAAAGTAGTTCTGAAAAGTTTTAATAAAAGTGACTATGTTCAAATAAATCTTTTTACAACTAAGACCATTTCTGGACCAAAACGGAAAATTTTCAGTACCACAACCTTCAATTTCTCTACGCTCTTGCATACAATTGAAGTTGCTTTTTATTACATTCATAAAGAAAACTTGAAAGTACTAATAAAGTAATAAATTCGGGGCATAGTCAGGTCAGGTGCTCCTGCGCCCCCTCCCAGAGCTGGTCAAAGCCTCTGATGCCAAAATGGGCCCTCCATGTGCCTCTTCATTAAGCCAATCCAAGCACTCATCAGACAAAGTACAACTGAAGGTGGGAGCGGGAGCCAGGAGTTCTCTCGTCCTCCATGCTGTGGCATATCGGGCCAGCTGTGCGCCTCGAATCGGGAATGTAGCCGGGTACTCTATTCCTTCCGGCGGGCAAGTCTGATCATGACCGAACTGGCGCAGGATACGGAACGGGAAGTAGAAGACACAGTGAGTCAAGCCGATCAATTGGATCCCGGGTTGACGGGTCATGCTGTAACTCATTACCGGGAGATTGAGCCAAGGGCACCGCCAAGCAATACGGTCTGCAGACAAACTGCACATCCATTCAAACCACCAACCCTCATCAAGGGCGTCAACTAGGCGTTGCCGAAAGAAGTAACCGCGGCTGAATAAGCTGGGCAAGAGTCCACAACCTGCAGTTTATCCATCAACCATACCTGGGGAGGGATGAAAAATGAGAGAATAAAGAATAGAGAGATGTACGATGAGAGAAAAAGTAAGAAAAGGGTTTTGTGAGAAAAATCGAGCCTGAGGGCCGAGTGACGTGAGCAAACATATATATGAGATTGGGTGGGAAACATTACCTGTAGTAATAGTGGACTCCCTGCAATCTGGTCGTCTCTCGACGATAAAAGGCGTCTAAGCCCAGCAACGTCTCAGCCAGAATCATGGCGATGCAGCTTTTGCCCTCCTTCAAGCCTTGGGCAACCTCAATCAACCGGACACTAGACTCTCCGGAACCTGAGACAAACAGAAAATGAGACAGCATGCACAAACAAAGGGCGTGTCGCCGGAAGCCTTGCCAGTGATGGTCGCCGCGATCACCAATCTCAGAAAAAACGGCAGACCAAGCTCGGAACATCCAGCATCCCATCACAAATCAGAGAACGAGCATCGGGTATTGAAAGCCCACACATTTGCCTTAAGGCTTGGGCATGGCCAAAACGAAGTTGGGGCAAAATTTCTTCGTTACGCTCAGTTTCCATTAGAGCTTGGAAATCTTCAAGGTAGGACACACCTCTTGCCCGCTAAAGCTGAAGACGTGCGTCACCGGATTCCAAAACCTTGCCGCGGCATGAAGAAATGGAAAATGCAGCGGGGTACGACGCAAAGTGAATAGTGCGTTTATGCCAAAGCCCCGAAAATTCAGCTTTTCCGAGCCATCCAAGTTGTTAATCCAAGTTGCGAGATGTTGGGCAAGGAATTCTTCCATTTGGAGTAAATCAGAGTGGAAATGAAGAAAACTACGAAGCTGGAGTCTTTTGTAGGAGATAAGGTTGAATGGAGGACAGGTGTCAACATTCTGCTGGTTCCTCCCATCCTTGGCCGACCGGCCAAATGAATTGCCGACCGGCCAAATATGTTGCCGACCGGCCATCTGTTTTGGCCGATGGATCATTGTTTCGGCCGATGGCCTTTGCACACGGCCGGTGGACTTTTAGCTAGGCCGGTGGTTCTCCCCCTTTGTCCCCGGAGCTTTCCATGCTAAGTATTGGAGAATCCCACCACCCTCCAATACCCTCCAGTGATCAATTCTCACGAGGCGCGCCCATTTGCTTATCGAGTTGTTGTATATTTGCTTATCGAGTTGTATTTCACTCTCTTTAAGTCTTTGTGCCGTTTATCGAGTTGTACTCGCACCTGCTTGGTTATAACGAGTCCCTTTGTTTTGCTTATCGAGTTGTAATTGGTTCACTACCTGATTATTACGATGCGATGCTTCGTTTTCAAAATACAGTGTCATTTGATTCACATTGTTATGTGATGCCTTGCGATGCGATGCATAGAACGTGCAAATGCAACACCTTTTGAACAAATAGCTGTTTCATTTCCGTCATGTATTTCTAAAAAAAAGAGAAGAAGAAAAATATGCGATTTCAAAAAAATAGAACCTGCCTAAGGCAATGCAATGTGCTTAAACTCCTAATAAAAAAGGAGAGTAAAGCAGAAAAATAACAGAGTAGCAGGGTACCAGAATGTATACCAGTAACCTCCCCTCACGGTCATTGCACCTTTCGCGCCCTTGTTCGGGTCAATTGTGTGGTTTGGCACCTTTATTATTCAAGACAATACAAGAAAATGCACTGTCGGAATGCAAGTGGACCTTCGAGTTGACCTCAGGCCATGACTTTTGTGAGCGATGCTCGGTACATACGAAGGACGTTCCTTCCCGTATCCTTTTATATCTTGTGAATTCCGTAAATCATATCAATCATACTGTGTTGCAGTACGTTGCATTTCCGCATCATGTTTTACCATGTTCAATTTTTTTATACACATTGCGTGCATGCGTGCATTGCTTTACTGATATGTGTTCAAGTTCCTTTTTATACACATTGCGTGCATGCGTGCATTGCTTTACTGATATGTGTTCAAGTTCCTTTTTATACACATTGCGTGCATGCGTGCATTGCTTTACTGATATGTGTTCAAGTTCCTTTTTATACACATTGCGTGCATGCGTGCATTGCTTTACTGATATGTGTTCAAGTTCCTTTTTATACACATTGCATGCATGCGTGCATTGCTTTACTGATATGTGTTCAAGTTCCTTTTTATACACATTGCATGCATGCGTGCATTGCTTTACTGATATGTGTTCAAGTTCCTTTTTATACACATTGCATGCATGCGTGCATTGCTTTACTGATATGTGTTCAAGTTCCTTTTTATACACATTGCATGCATGCGTGCATTGCTTTACTGATATGTGTTCAAGTTCCTTTTTATACACATTGCTTGCATGCGTGCATTGCTTTACTGATATGTGTTCAAGTTCCTCTTTATACACATTGCATGCATGCGTGTATTGCTTTACTGATATGTGTTCAAGTTCCTCTTTATACACATTGCATGCATGCGTGTATTGCTTTACTGATATGTGTTCAAGTTCCTTTTTATACACATTGCTTGCATGCGTGCATTGCTTTATTGATATGTGTTCAAGTTCCTTTTTATACACATTGCTTGCATGCGTGCATTGCTTTACTGATATGTGTTCAAGTTCCTTTTTATACACATTGCTTGCATGCGTGCATTGCTTTACTGATATGTGTTCAAGTTCCTCTTTATACACATTGCTTGCATGCGTGCATTGCTTTACTGATATGTGTTTAAGTTCCTCTTTTATACACATTGCGTGCATGCGTGCATTGCTTTACTGATATGTGTTCAAGTTCCTCTTTATACACTTTGCTTGCATGCGTGTATTGCTTTACTAATATGTGTTCAAGTTCCTTTTTTATACACATTGCGTGCATGCGTGCATTGCTTTACTTACATGTGTTCAAGTTCCCTTTATATCCCCATTGCGTGCATGCGTGCATTGCTTTACTTACATGTGTTCAAGTTCTCTTTCCATACACATTGCTTGCATGCGTGCATTGCTTTACTTACATGTGTTCAATCCCACTATTTTTCTATACACACTGCGTGCATTGTCGCGCACTCTCGATTGCATTGTTATGTATGTTGCTAACTACATTGTACCTGTTAAGTTTACTTTCTTTTCAGGCACGATATTGTATGTACGGCTCATTTGAGGCCGGTGCAACCGGACGAGCCACACAGGTATTGTATTCTCCGCGTGAGACGTATTGAGAATTGCATAATTCTCATACATCCTTTCTGCATTGTAGTGTAGATTGGCGTATGCTAGCTTATAACTGTCGCATGCGTGCCTCATTACAGCTTTCTTTGCATGATCATAAGTTATGCTCGGCTTCTTGCATTGTCTTGCATTTTGCCCCTGCCTTCGGGCGCATACCTTGTTTGTCTTGCATGTTTGTCCAAGTCTTCGGCCTTGTCAAAAATGGGTCGTCTCTGGGCTTTGACATTCACTCCCGTCATTGTTATGACTTTCGAGTTCTGTCAAAGAGGGGCAACTGTAGACACCCCATTTTTGACCGTCCTCAAGACTTGGACGTCACCGTTTGAACACTCGGTGATTATCCATGTTTGTGTTCGTTGGAGTTCCCGGAGTTCTCGGCTACGCGCCCTGCCTCAGGATCTCCGAACTCGACCGTTTTGTGTCTGGTTTTGCACCAAACACTTGTGTTTTTGTCTTGGAGGGCAGGGAATGGCTTGTTGGCCATCCCCACACACCACCGGCCCTTCCCTACCATCACCGGCCACATTTGTGTACCGCCGGCACTGTTTTGTTAAAATATTTGGCCGGTCGGCATTATATGCTGCCGACCGGCACTTTTTTGTGCCGATGATCCCTTTGGCTGGCCGGTGTGCACCCTTTGCACCCCTGAGGCATGGTGCATGCCAGCTGTGCCAGCTGGAATGCACCATCACTCATCCCCGTGCACAGGAGTGACCTCTTTGCACCTTTGCACCCCTAAACCTTCTAGAAGGTTGATCCTTTTGGCCAAGCTTCTTGGAGAAGCTTGGCCAGCTGTCTTAGCTTCTCCAAGAAGCCAAGACCCCTTTGCACCTCTTGCCCTTTTCCTTTGCTTAGCCATTAAGTCATTTGGCTTGGTCTTGGCCTATATAAACACCACCTCTCTCCCTTTGAGGAGGTTGGCCATTTTTGATCAAAAACCAGAGCTTCTATATCTATATATCTGCCATATATCTCTCTCTCTCTACACTTTACCTTTCTCTCCTCTTGTGTGTGTGTTTTAGGGCCTAAAAGTGTGGTTTTACCTTACTTTTGCACCAATACACACACCATTACACCCTAGTTCGAGATTGAGAGACTTGGAGGGTTGTTTGTTGAGTTTTGGACTGGTTTTGATCAATAGAGGAGGGCTGCACCACCTGTTCTTCAAGTGTTCTTCAAGGGTGAGCACTTTGCTTTAGATTCTCCATTTTTGCAACAAGTTTTTACCTATCTTGCTTTGTGTTTTGAGCTTTGTGTATAACTGAAAAAAGTCTTAGATTTTCTTGATTTTGAACTTTCATTAAGGTCATTTTGTGGTTTGAGTGCAAACTCACCCTTTTAGGCCTTATTTTGGCCTATTTGGTGTCTTTACTTTGAGCCTTGTTTGCCTTGTTGTTTTGGGTCCTTTCACCACTGAAATCAGTGGGTTTTTAGTGGTAAAGAAGGTGGTTTGAAGTCTTGTATAGGGGAGGGACACCCCTCTCCCCTTTTGCCTTTGTCTTTGGCTTAAAAGGGAACATGCATGCTTGCTTGTTTTTGGCGCCATTTCAAAGCTTTTTTGGGTGTTTTGGATCATATTTTATCTCTGTCCAAAAGTGGTTTTGTGGTCCTTAGCATGCTTTTATATACTTGCTTTGTAATCCTCCATTTTCCCTAGAAATATGTCATATGTTTAGCCTTGCATATCTTCATGTTTAGGCTTAGCTTATTGAAGTCTTTGGTCATGGTTTGACATGTTTAAGGGCTGTGAGCCACTGATTTTGCCATGTTTGGTGTGCTTGATGTGGTTGCTTAGTGTTTTGGCTTGTAAACCTTAAGCATATTGGCCTCTAACATGCTTAGCTTGGACCATCCTCATGATTTGGCATCATTTAGGATCATATTTCAGTCCATAAATCATGTTTGTATGTTTGCATATGTGACCTATTTCATGCTTTAAGGATGTGCTCCTTTATGCCTAGGAATATGCCTTATGCATGCTTGTATGTTTAGGGTATTTTGGGGCTGCCGTATCAAGATGTGTGTGTGTATTTTTGCATGCTAAGGATCTGTTTTTGGTGGCCTAATACATGCTATGAATGGTCATGTTGGTGGTAGTGAAAAGCCCCTTATTTATGCCTTGGCTTTAGGCCCATTTGCTTGCATGTTTGCATGAGTAGTGGTCCATCATTTTGGGCACTTTTTGCCACTGTTTTGGGAAGGTTTGAGGGCTGCCCCATTATGGTTTAAGTCTACTATTGTTTGCTTGAATCATGTTTGTTGCATGCTTGATTAGCAAAGCCTTGTTGTATGCTAGTTCCCTTACAAGAATTGTCCATGTTTGCATTATACTTTGCATCTTGCATGCCTAGTATTGCACACTTGCCATAACATGTTGCATTGCATTTGGTATGTCTTGCACTTCATGTCATATTGTATCATTTGAGCCATGTTGTGTACATGCATTCCATGTCTTGGTTTGGGGTGTCAAACCAAGTGTAAGGGTAGAGAGGAGTTCACACTACAAGTGGTGCAACTTGTCTCAACTCTTGGTCACCAAGGCCTTTGATCTATACATGATAAGGTCTTGGTCTCATTTGTGTGTTGCATGCATATTGACATTAAAATGCAACCTTGGTTCCTTAGGCTATCATGCACCAAGATGCATAATTGATGGCCCAAGAACCAAGGGTCATGCTTCCTTGAGTCCCATGCATGATAGGAAGCATTGGCCATGCTTACATATGCTCAAAATCCCATACCATGCACTGCCTGTCTGCTGTTGCTGTCAAACTGTCTTCTGCAGGAATTTTATGCCGACCGGCAGTATAGAGTGCCGACCGGCACTATGTGGGTGGCCGATAACCTCCTAAGCAGCCGATGGAAATTTTAGCTGGCCGGTGGGCACTTCCTCCAGCCGGTGGTGTACAGCAGCATGCAAGGAAGGTGTTCTGGGACTTTGGCAATTTTTGGAGAGGCAGGGCAGTAAGAACAGAGGCAGCAGTGGTATGGTGCGGGGTTTCCGGGCAAGGCGGGCTCAAGCATGCATCATTCGCGCATCCCGAGGCGGGCGGCTGTGGCCACCTTTCCTTTTTGCATTTATTTGTTAAATAATTAGAAATTTTGTAATAATTAATTTATTTATTATTCGGACTGTAATATTTATTCGGTCTCTCCGTGTGAGAGCAAATCTGTAATAAGTGTGCGTGAGTGGTGTGTATGTCTTCCCACCCCCACTTCTTTCTTCCCTTTTATTTACCTGCTTACGATGGTAGATTAGGGCACGTTTATTTTAGCATACCTTATGCAATGCATGCGTGCATCCATGCATTTGTTGACATGCACCGGGCTCGGTACATCACGCTAACCGCATTGTATTTCAATTTCCAAATTGAATACTTGTTACATGTAGCATTTCACATGTCATGCTTAGGATAGCCGAGCCTGCTCTAAACTGCATCTCTGTATGTGTTGCATTAGCCACTTAACATGAACTAGGGCATGCATGTGTGCTAACTAGTTTGTTGTTTTGGCACGGAGTACGATGTAAGTTTTTACGCTTTAGCATCTCGCATGCGTGTGAATGTTAACCTGACAGTAGGCTTACCATGTGGCTAAATGCTTATATGAGATAAACTGTTTGAATGCCTGTGGGTGGAGGTTGGATTGCTTAAGTTGGAAAAACTCGTTGAAATCCGTGTTTTAGCCTACTTGCGAGTAGCAAATTCCAAAGCCTTTTCAAAACGAACGGATATGCAATGCTTATTTCCAAATTAGGCAATCTAGTCTATACTTGTTTGCTGTGCGCATAACATAGTAATTCTAAGCTAATAACCGGAATAAGAACACATAACGTTTTCAAAATCGGATATCACGGTTAGTAGAGGCCGGTCTTCGGACCGGGCGAAAGGGGGTGCTCATAGCTAACCTTCCCCGATCGTACCCAAGCTCCCGAGCCAAGACATTTGGTGATGACGGACACGTGGCCTTCGGCACCGAGTCAGGGTTTCCTAAATTTCCCATTTTAAAAATATTTAGGTGGCGACTCTGTATCTGGCAAAGCAGTCCATGTTTGGCACTACTTTTCAAAAATCTGTTTTTCTTCAAAACGATTTGCCAGAGTTGGACTCTTTGGTTCAGATTACGAACCGCAACAAAACAAAACAGGGGAGTCCGAACTGTAGAGTGAGGCCCCAAGGAGAGTCCGAACTGTAAACTGAACTGCCCCTCTTTGACAGAACTCGGAAGTCATGAAATGACGTGAGTGAATGTCAAAGCCCAGAGACGACCCATTTTTGACAAGGCCGAAGACTTGGACAAACAAACAAAATATAGATGCAGTTGGTTGAACCCGCGGGCTGCCTACGTATCCCTTTGCAAGGAATCAAACCAGCGTAGTTCAGGGGCAGGATGCAAAATGATATGCAGGAAGACTTTGATAATTGGACTTATACGCTACGCGAAGCCGGTTTGAAAATTGGACTTATACGCTACACGAAGCCGGTTTGAAAATCCAAGATTTATGCAAAAACACAGTGTGCACAAGACAATGTGATGCAGAGTGAATGCACAAAACAATGCTAAGGAGATGCACAAAACAGTGCGAAGCAGGTTGGAATGCACAAGATAGTGCGCTAACAAGATGCACAAAACAGTGTAATGCAAGAGTGAATGCACAAAACAGTGCTATACAGGTGCACAAGAGAGTGCGATGTGGCATAGATGCACAAAACAGTGCGATGCGCAAAATAGCGCGAATGAAATGTAATGCACTAACAAGTGCAGGTAAGGTGCGCAAGATAGCGCGATAAAATGCACGTACAATGCAAGTAAAGTGCACAAAATAGTGCGATGCGCAAAGTAGCGCGAATGAAACAATGTAATGCACAAAACAGTGCGATGCTCAAGAAAGCGCGAAAGTAAATTTCACAGAACAGTGCGATACGCTAAACAGCGCGAGTGCGATGGAATGCACAAGATAGTGCGAGTGAGATATAGCATGTAAGTGCACAAGATAGTGCGATGCGCAAGAAAGCGCGAGTGCACAAGACAGTGCGATTGAGGTGCGCAAGATAGCGTGATAATGCGATGCACAAAACAGTGCGATTGAATGCACAAGACGGTGCGATGCGCAAAATAGCGCGATTGAATGGATGCAAAATGCAAGTAAGGTGCACAAAATAGTGTGATGCGCAAAATAGCGCGAATGATGAATTGCACAAAATAGTGCGATACGCAAAATAGCGCGAATGAGATGTAATGCAAAATGCAATGAGATGCACAAAATAGCGCGATGCGCAAAATAGCGCGAATGAAATGTAATGCACAAGACAGTGCGATGGAGGTGCGCAAGATAGCGCGATGATTTGATGCACAAAACAGTGCGATACGCTAAACAGCGCGAATGATATTGAAATGCACTAGACAGTGCGATACGCTAAACAGCGCGAGTGAGATACAACCACAAGATGCACAAGACAGTGCAAGTGAGATACAAAGTGTAAGTGCACAAGATAGTGCGAGTGAGATAAAATGCACAAGGGAAGTGCGATAAAATGCATCTTCTATGCAAGTATGGGGGCATTTTCCATGCAATTTGAAAGCAAGCATATTTTATGCATGAATCATAACGATGCGCGGCACACATACAACAACAGTGTATATGAAAGTTCATATTCTATGCAATAGAGGAGCATCAAATATGTACTCTGGTGTCTCCGATTTACCTCTCAGAGGGTTTTGCAACACACTCAGCTCGAAAAGGGTACACCCTGTTCATATTGGCAAGAGATAACATCTGCTGCTGCTTTAATTGCCGTTCTGACTTGAAGCAGGCTTACACTTGAGGTAGAGGCGCACTCATACTTCGGTAGCATTGACAAGGCCTGAAGTGGTACATCCGGAGTACAATCACGGAATTTGCTGAAGGTGAAACACACTCAGATGCTTCAATTTTCCCTCTTTTCTTTTGCTTTGTAGTCTGGAACCCATATTGCTTCAGATAGGTCCGGGTTTTACTGTTCTCACATGACCTGGGTTGAACCCTGCGGTTTTATGAAAGAACAAATACTGTTTTGCACAAATGTGGGGAATGGCACAACACTCTGAGCACACCACAAATCATTTTTGAAATTTGAGAAAATGAGTTTTCGACCGGGTATTGAGCTTACAACTGAACACAGCGAAAAAGACTCAATAACGGAAAACAAAAGGTAACAACCTAAACACAAACACAGACACTTGAAACGACTCAAAACAAGAATTGAGACAAACAAAACGACTGACGCGACGCACAGACGTGTTGCAAAGACAAGAGACTTCTTAGTTCACAAGGAGCCAGTTTCTCTGGGTATTATTTCCCACCCTTTCTTATTTGTGACTCTCACATCACTCGGCCCTCAAGCTCGGTTTTTCTCTCAAAACCCTTTTCTCGCTTTTTCTCTCAACGCACACCTCTCTATTCTTCAATCCCTCATTTTTCATCCCTCCCCTGGGTGGTTGATGGATAGATATGAAGTTGCGAGCTCTTGCCCCTAGCATCCTGCTAGATTTTTGTTCACAACAGTGAGTTTCTCCCACAGAGGGGTTGTGCTACAACTGGGTGTGTAGCAAATCTGCAGTTAACATCGGTTGATGATGCCCTGCTGGGGAGTTTGGACGTGGTTAGATCTGTCCAGATGAGGAAGTGGAAGATCTTGATCCATTCCGGTTTGTGCTTCGCACTTGGCTTGATACCTCGTTGCTTGGAGGATGAGAGAGCTTTCAGCCCTTCGTTGTTAGCTTCAGTTGTGCCCTCTTCTGGCAGGTAGATTGCCCTTCTTGGCGAGTATGTTGAAAATGGGGGAAAGACAGGAAGCCTGACTCAACTGTGCCCCTAGTTCATTATTTTGACCATTTTTTGTTTTGGTTTTCTACTAAAACCATTTTGACCAACATGAGAGTTAGATTAACATGCTTGTTCGATTTTCTGATTTGAAATCATGCAAGTCAGGCTATGAGCACTGAAAATTTTCCTTTTTTGGGTCCAAGAAAAGGTCCAGTTTTGGAAAATATGAAATAATTTTCGAGAGACCAGTCAACCTCAGTAAAAATTCTCAAAAATTATTTTTGCAAACGGCCAATGCTTAACAAGCACGGAACCTATTCTTAAGACGCACAACCTCAGGTCTGTAACAAAGGAAAATCTGCCCCTTATCTGAAGGACATTACATGGCAACGGAAAGTTGCCCCTCGTTTGAATGGCACCGCAGCGCATTATAGTCAGTCCTCATGGTGATGATTATAACCGAACTCTCGAATACAGAGAAGGCAAGGATGGTCAAAACCATTACATGGACATAGTTGAATTTGAAGGGTTTTACGGCTGGACTTCAGAATGAAGTTGCCTACGTATCCCAAACATGGGAATCAAGCCTTACGTAGTTCGGGGTTAAGGTACACTCGGGTATTTAACCTCTCATTTTTATGCTCTAACTTTTGCCAAGGCGCCTGTCGCAGGTTTTCGACCTTGCGAGCTTTGTTCTTCTTTCTTTTCAATTTTCAATTTTTTGATATTTCTTTTTTTTCATTCATTTTTTTTTTTGCTTTGCTTTCTTTTGCTTTCTTTTTTTCTTTTTTTGATTTTCTTTTTTGTTCTTTTGCTCTAACTTTTGCCTGGGTCGCCCTTCCGGGTTTTCGACCCAGCGAGCCTCTCAAGGGTAAAAGTGTAACAAGTCCATGCCAAATGGTTTTAGGGTTTTGAAGCCATCCGTATCCAGGAGAGTGGCTATTGTATTGATTTACAGAAGAATCCATCTTCGGCTCTTTGAGCATATCGGACATTTGTGCCCCTAGTTCGGGGGGTGCTTCCGTTCTAGCTTCACAAGCTTCTTCTGATGAGATCTAATCTTCTTGATCTGACTTTGGTGCCTCTTGTTCAAGGGTTGCTTCAAAATCTGGCCACACAGGCCTCTCTTGATGGTTGATCGTTGAATACTCTGAACCCAAGGTCCAAGTTTTTTTGAGAGCAAAGGGATTGAATCTTGAGGCTAAGAGCGATCCTAAGCTGCACAATCTCAAGAGCGATTCCACACAAGTCTTCGCAGGACTGCGCAAAACATTTTTTGAATTTTTGAAAGTTTTTAAGAAGGCGACGAATCGCTCGCGCTGAAGATGGTGTGGAACCAATCTGGATCAAAGCTAGGGTCCTTCCCAGTACTCACACTAACAAGCATGATTTCATTCATTAAGGGCTTAGCACGCCTCTCTTTCTCTCAGTTGATCAAAGTTTTGCAAATCCCAAGGAATTCCTTCCTCTTTGTTTTCACCGCAGTGTTCAAAAAGTTTTGAAAAACTTAGGTCATTACAATGACTTAAAAGGCACAGAAGAGCAGGTGAAAAGTACTGCCGGTTCATTCCAAAATTTTCTGGCACAACTGGCACACGGCCGAAGCAAACACAAGAGCGTGAAAATCACTGTTGTTTCATTCAAATCTGTTGGTGTAACTGGCTCCAGGCAGAAACAGACTCAAAACAAAACGAAAAGACAAACGCAAAACAAAATGACGATGCCCGAGGTAACACCCCCGGAATCACCCGACCTTTGTACAACAGGACTGACTCGATACAACAAGACAGACCCTAAACAAAAAGACTGACTCAAAACAAAGAGACAGACTCAAATTAACACAACGAGACTGACACAATACCCAAGTCAGAAAGCAAAATTAACAGCATTTGTACATTGCTCAAAATAGTGCATGCCGTCCACCACATCTGAAATAAACTGAACGTCGCCCGCAGGTGGTTCATCCCCCGATCACAGTTACATTATCCCCCACAGGTTCACTGATCAAGTGCCGATAGACTTTGGAAGACTGGTACGGTGATGATCTTGTTGTCAATCAGATCTTGTATTTCATGGCGAAGACGGTAACAACTATCAGTGACGTGGCCAACTTGTTGATGGAAGGCACAATACTTGGCCGGATCATGGGAGGGGGGAAGTTTATCTGGCAGTGGCCGCAGCTCTAGGGGTTTCAGATCCCCCTTTCTACTCAGGACCCTCAAGGCCGTTGATAGAGACATGCATAGTGGGGTGAACACCCTCTGGCCCCGAGGTGGGTATTTTGAGGTTTGTGGCTTTTTGCTGGATGCACCAGCAAAGGGATTGACAGGCACTGACTGGGTTTGCTGATCTCTTCCGAGCACGGGATTAGAGTTGAAAGGAACATTCCTGGTACAACGGCCCTTCTCCCGGCTTGCCCCTTGATTCAGACTGCCCCTAACTTGAGTGGCGAAAGTGTCATCCACAGTTTTTGCCATAACTGCGAGGACTTGCTCTTCGTTTAATCCCTCGGCTTTCAAAGCCTCAACAGCCAACTGAAGATGTTCATGGGGACTAATGCTTGCCCCTGCCTTGTTCTTATCACTGGCCTCCACTTTGCTAAGAGGTTGGCCTTCTTCCAATGCAGCCCGTCCCAAGGTTGGGGAGCCTCTTGACATGAACTCCCTGGTATGTGATGCGGTTGATGACGGGGCCAAAACTCCGAAGGCCAGATCTGCCACAGTTCTTTGAAGGTCTTCGATCATTCTCATCAGCTCAGAAGTAGTGGGTTCATGGGTTTGGGATGATTGGGGTTCAGATGCACCCATCATGCATAAGTCCAGGCTCTCTGGGGTAAATACATTAGGCTTGGGTAGATGGACTGGGGTGATGTATACGCTGGGGTCGTAAGGGACGGCCGGCGTGTGGATTAGATTGAGATGTGGATGAGGTATTTGGTCATTGGGGGCTGAAGGTAGAGCTATCGTTCGGTTGTCGATGAGATTTTGGATCTCATGACGAAGGCGCTAGCAACGGTCGGTGCCATGACCGCGCTGCTGATGGTACACACAGTACTTGGAGGGGTTATGTCTGGCTGGGAGTGGGTTTGGAAGGGGTCGGGGTTCTAGGAGTCCTAGGTGACCTTCTTCTCGCAGCTTTTTCAAAGCTTGAGAGAGACTCATGTAAAGAGGATGGAATTTTCGGGCTTGGGGCTGAGTTGAAGTGGTTGGTTCTTGGCCATTGAGGGAGGTGGTGATAGTGCCTACTTCTGAGCATTTCGCAGTTGTGCTACCATCAATAGTAGCATTGGGGCTGCGAGCAACATTCCTCTTCAAAGGCTCATTATCTTCTGCAAGGATCCCTTGTTTGATGGCATCCTCGATTTGAACCCCCATTTCATGAAGGGCTGGAAAGGTAAATAGAGGTAGAACGACCATCTTTTGCAGCAACTTGCCATGCAAATTCCGAACAATCATCCTGATCTGATCTTTGTCGGAAGGTTTTGTAATCATCATTGAGGCCTTTGCTCTCCATCTCGTCACGAACTCTGAGAAACCCTCCTTTGGCCCTTGGCGGGTGACTTCAAGATCACGAGTGGTGACCTCAATCTGTGTGTTGTAGGAGTATTGATCACTGAAGGCCTCAGCCATCTCTTCCCAATTCTGTTTCACAGAGTTCTCCAATTTCGCATACCAGATTGCGGCTATCCCAGACAAGGTTCGGCCGAATAGTGACAATTTCTGGGCTGTGGTCAAACCCATTGGTCTCAGAATATCAGAAAACAGGTGGAGGTGCACCGTTGGGTCTCCAGAGCCATTGAACCGATCAATATGTGGCATCTTGAACCGATCCGGTAATGTCACCATTGAGTCGGTATAACCATCATTTATATCAGGAATAGAGTGGGCCCCCTGAGATTTTTTAAACAATTTCTCAAGCTTGCCCACTTTCAATGCTGTGGGGTCCGTCTTGAACTCAAAGAGAGGGTCTGGTAGGTTGGTGGGTGTTTTAGATAGCTGGGGTAGAACCGGGGGCGGAGCTGGCCCGACTGGAATGTCCGCATCTGCCTGGACATTTGGTGTCTCTCCGGGTGTTGGAGCTCCTGGTGGTGGAGGAGCTTGATGCGAAGTAGATGCTCCGGTTTGCTGCTCTAGCCAGGCAATTGTCTCTGCCTGTTGGGCTATGACCACAGCCTGTTGCTTGGCGAATTCCGCTTGACGGACAGCGTCTTGCTGCATGGTTTTCATACTATCCTGGAGTTGGCGCACCATCTCTTCCAAACTCGACATATCGTCCTGATCTGACTGAGCAACCGGTATATCTGTGTCTACAGTAGGCTCGGAAATCTCAACCCGACTGCTTAAAGGTCACTGATCTGGTAGCTGTTGTACTGGTGGTCTGTACCTGACTAGCCTGCTCTGGCCCTGATTACCCTTGAACTGAGTCTCTGACCTGACAAAGTCTATCAGCACAAATCCAATGTACCCGGGGGATAGTGGAGCCTTCTGAAGCTATGATTCCGGGACTACCTAGCAAAAGAGAAAACAAACAGCATCTCAGCTCAACTTCACTGGAACGGATACGAGCAAAGCTGAACAATTGTATTCTATTACTGATCACTGTTCCCCAAATATCTGTCCCAAAACTGATACCCTCAGGTAAAACTGATTCCTCAAATGCTGATGCCCGCAGGCCTGATGTTCAAACTTGTAAACTGATAAATGCATTCCCTGTAGAGATACACTCTGAAAGCACATAGCATATAAAAGAGAGCCAAAAACACCCCTATGTTGGGGTAGGGTTTCCCTGTCTTATTTTGTCAGGAGCTAGGGTTTCACTACGCACGCAGCGGTTTCAAACAACCTATGATCGGGTGAGCAACCTGTCCGAGCTTGGAATGGTCACTACGGATTTCGATATGCACTAGGTCGAATGGTCGAAAAGGGTGCCCCGGTAAAACCGGGGTTTGTGTTCCCATACTGGCAGAGCCCGCAACCGGTCAGCCTTATGGACATGCCTTGACAAGACAAGCCTCCGGCAAACCGCTCAGGAATAGCAGATGGCCAACACGGTGTCCTAGGCGCACCAATGCACATGCAATGCAAAGAAACACATAAGTGTAGTCAAAACAGGATATCACGAGTTCGAGTCAAGCTCTCTAAATCCCCAGCAGAGTCGCCAGAAACTGTAGACGTCCCCGAACGCCCCGGGAGGGTTAAGTCCCGTTCCGTTCGTATTGGGTCACTACAGCTCGGACTCAAATTGTCACGGTTCTTAATCTGAACCAAAGAGTCCAAATCCGGCAAATCGTTTTGAGAAACAGATTTTGAAAAGAAGTGCCAAACATGGGCTGCTTTGCCAGATATAGAGTCGCCACCTAAATATTTTTTAATGGGGAAATTTAGGAAGCCCTGACTCGGTGCCGAAGGCCACGTGTCCGTCATCACCAAATGTCTTGGCTCGGGAGCTTGGGTACGATCGGGGAAGGTCAGCTATGAGCACCCCCTTTCGCCCGGTCCGAAGACCGGCCTCTACTAACCGTGATATCCGATTTTGAAAACGTTATGTGTTCCTATTCCGGTTATTAGCCTAGAATTACTATGTTATGCGCACAACAAACAAGTATAGACTAGATCGCCTAATTTGGAAATAAGCATTGCATATCCGTTTGTTTTGAAAACAATTTTGAAATTGCTACTCGCGAGTAGGCTAAAATACGGATTTCAACGAGTTATTCCAACTCAAACAATCCAACCTTCACCCACAGGCATTCAGGCAGTTTATAACACGTAAGCAATTAGCCTCATGGTAATCATGCTGTTATGGCAACACTCACACGCATGCGGTATGCTAAAACATAAATGCTTACCGAGTACTCCAAGCCAAAACAGAAACCAGTTAGTAATCAAATGCATGATCCTAGTTCATGTTAAGTGGCTAATGCAACACAGGCAAAGATGCAATCTAGACAGGCTCGGCTATCCTAAACATGGCATGTGGAATGCTATAAATAACACGTATTCAATTTGGAATTGAAGTACAATGCAGTTTGTATGATGCGCCGAGCCCGATGTATGTATAACAAATGTATGGATGCACGCATGCACAGCATAAGGTATGCTAATTCAAATATGCCCTAATCTACCATCATAAGCAGGTAAATAAAAGGGAAGAAAGACGTGGGGTTGGAAGACATACACACACTCACGCACACTTATTACAAATACGCCCTCACTCGGAGGGACCGAAAGAATATACAGGCCAAATAACAAATCAACTATCCTAGCTAATTAATTATTACAGACCCTTAATTAAATAACAAAATGCAGAATAGAGATGGCCGCAGCCCTGCCTCGGGATGCGCGAATGATGCATGCTCGATCCATCTTGCTTGGAAGCCCGTACCATGCCACTACTGCCCCTGTTTTCACTGCCTTTCTTCTCTGAAAACTGTCTAAGTCCCAGAGAACCTTCTATGAGCATTGCAGAACATCATCGGCTGGGAGGGATGGCCACCGGCCACGGGAAAATGCCACCGGCTGCTGATGAAGATATCGGCCATTCACCAATGGCCGGTCGGCACTAAATGTTGCCAGTCGGCAAAAACTTCCTGCAGAAAACAGTTTTGACAGCAACAGAGGACAGGTAGTGCATGGCATAGAATTTCCAAAGCAATGTTTGCACCACCACCCTTCTTATCATATTCATGACTCAAAGGAGGGTGGTCTTTGGTTCTCGGGCCACCAATCACGCATTTCCATGCATGATGGCCAAAGAGTCAAAATGTGCAATTTCAATATGGAATGAAATGCACAAAACAAATAATGGGCCCCAACCTCTATCATAATCAATTCAAGAGGCAAGAGATGCATGCTATGATATGCAACCTAAACATGCAAGCTAAGCATGCAACATGAGCATGTGAACGTGCAATATGCAAACATGTGTCAACATGTGAGAATAGGCAAGCATGTAACAACATGTAACCTAACTAGCATGCAACAACATGCAAAGATGGACTTAAACTAACATGGGTAGCTCTTAAGCATGCCAAAATCAGTGGCCATGACAATGCAAATGAGGCAACAAAATATATGGAATGCATGCACAATGCATTAACCAAGCTTAGGGCACAAAAATACAACTCTACCAAAACATGGCAAGGAGGAAATATGGCATACAATGGTGCATGTTCCAAATCTGAAATGGCATGCCAAATGACTCCAAAATTACTCCAAAGCATGCAAACACTCATGTAATGCATTGTTAAGGACTCAAGCACTAAAGCTAGTGAAATGCAATACACTATAAACATGCAAAGCGATGCTCGAATGATGAAGACAGCCACAAACAGTCCCTATGCAGCCCAAAATAATGCTAAAACATGTATGAAATGTAGCCAAAATAAGCTAGCATGCTTGGCCAAAACAAACATGCAACATAGGCTAGTAAGCATGAGTTGTATGGCATGTATGTGAAGCATATGAAATCTGACCAAACCATCAAAAATCAGTGAATAAAACATGCGAAAATATGCCCAAATAACCACTGAAATGAAGCCAATACATGTTAGAATGAGGTGCTCCTTTGGAAGGCCATGCAAGGGGTTGTTATACACATGCAAGAGGGACACTCAACATGACCAAAACAACTTTGGAAATGGCTTATGGGGGTCCTAAAACCCACTGAAAAATGCCTGAACCAAGCTCAAGAAGTGTGCAAATGAGGGCTCCTTTGAAGGGCCAAACATGCTAGTAAACAAGACAACAAAGGAGAGGATCACCCCTCTCCTTCTTAGGACCTCAAAACACCACCCCCACCACTGAAATCCCTCAAGATTTCAGTGGTGGGAGGGCCAATACAAGGTGGTCCCGAAGCTCACAAAAAATGCACAAAAATGAGGCCAAACAAGGCCTAAGAGGGGTCAAACAACCCCAAACACCAAAGTGGTCTTAATGAAAGATCTTAAGCATGCAAATACAAGATTTTTTTATGTTATACACAAAGCTCAAAACAGAAAGCAAGATAGGCTAAAAACTTGTGCAAGATTGGGGAATCTAAAGTAAAAAGATTACCCTTGAAGAACCTTTGATGAACAGCAGGTGCAGCCACTCTCCTCTGATCAAAAACAGCCCAAAAACTCAAGAATCAACCCTCTAAGCCCCTCAAGGTTGAAGCAAGGTGTAATGGTGTGTGCCTTGGTGCAAAACTATGGTAAAAATGCACTTTTAGGCCACAAAACACACACAAGGGAGGAGAGAGAGGGAAAATATAGAGAGAGAATGTGTAGGGCAGATATATATATCTGTATATATCTGGTTTTTTGGTTCAAAAACTCTAACCCTAAGCAATGGAGAAGAAGAGCTCTTATATAGACAAAGAAAAGGCTCTAAGCTTCCCAAGGAAGCTAAATGAAAAGGGGCAAAGGGTGCAAATGGTCCAAGGCTTCTAGGAGAAGCTAAGACAGCTGGCCAAGCTTCCCCAAGAAGCTTGGCCAAAGGGTCAATCTTCTAGAAGGAAAAAGGGGCCAAAAGGGTGGAAAGGTGCAAAACAACCACACATGTGCATGGGGGGTCGGGTCTGTGCACTCCAGCTGGCACAGCTGGCATGCACCATGCCTGCAAGAGTCAAAAGGGTCAAACCGGCCAAGAAAAAGGGTCATCGGCCAAATAAATTGCCGGTCGGCACAATATATTGCCGACCTGCAATTTATACTGGCCGGTCGGATAAATAGAGTACCGATGGGTGGCCGATGAGGTCAAAAAAGTGCCGGTGGGTGTCCAGATTGAAGCCCCGGAAGTTAGCTTTCCGCAAACCTTGCATTAAAATTCCTTCTGTGCAAAAAGTTATGCCCTTTTTGGTGAAGCCGCGCAGATTCGATCCAACCAGGATGATGCCCAACTTCAACCAATCATATCTCCCCCACCCGGACTTGGATGTAAGAGATTCTTGAATGAAAAATGAAGCCCCGGAAGTCTTCTTTCCAACGGTGGTGGCCTCATAGCTAAAATCCAAGTATGACGATGAATAAGCCCGATTCAGCGAGGGCTGCTCGACCCTCTTCTACCCGGATTCATGTCGAACTTCTTCTCTAACTTGGTTTCTCCCCTCTTCTCCTCTTCTCTTCAACTTCAAACCCCCAAGTAAGGTGTTTTGAAAGATTTTTCAAAGATTTCATCTCTCTTTCTTTCATCTCCACTTTGTCCTTGCTCGATTTACCGAAAAGCGCAACATTTACCGAAATGCGAGCGTCGGAACATCGTAGGAATTTTATTTCAAAAATGTTTTGAAAGAGAGGGTTTTAAGGTCTAAAAACCATCCAAAATAACTTTGGTCCACAATGGGGTGTGAAGTTAAGATTTGTCTCTCTCCTTGCCGAAGAACTGAACTTTTCCCCTGCACAGTTCTCATTACCGAGCAAACCATCAGTAGCGCCCAAGTCTTGAGGGCAGTCAAAAATGGGGTGTCTACAATAGCTATCTAATCGGATTAGTTTTTTTTTTCAACCGTTAACTATAACACCATTCATTTTTTTATACAAAACTGATTTGATCATGTAGTTAGCAATATCCGATCAATGTGAGCTTTTATAAGCATGTAGTACTCGACTATTTTTACACATTGAACGGTTCAGATTATCAAAACGGGACCTGTGATGGGGCCCCACGGGCCGAACAACACAGTGTTGTTTGTGCACCCTGCCTGTGTAATTTTTCCAAAAAACTCAGCAACAGTCTATGGGGCGTTAGATTAAGTTGTAATAATTTGTGTGTAATTTTATTTTATTTTTTATAAATAGTGACAACTACAAACTTCCCCAACTGGGGCTTGGGAACTCGACTCTACTGAGGCCCTCGAAATCTGGCCTGCTAGTCCCCCAAAACGATATTGTTCCTACCTAGTTGAATGAAACTGAGCCTGGCTAGGTTGCAAAACCCCTAAAGAAGCCCCCGGCTGAGTACAGAAACGTCGAATATGACCCGGCTGATTACACACCCAACAAGTAGGCGGTGCCTGAGCACGAGACTGGTTCAAAATCTGGGCTGATGAAGACCCCAACAACTGCCTCCCCACTGAGCATTTGATCGGCCCAAAACCCGGCTGGTTAAATGATCCTGGTGGTACAACTACTGGTTGAACTGCTAACCCTGCCCCCTTCCTTTGTGGGCAAACCGAAACCTTGTGGCCCAGTAGACCACATTTGAAACAAATGGCACCCCTCTGTTCACTTTCTCCCGAACCCAAATCCGACACTGGAAGGGTAGTTCTAGCCCGACCTCCCTGTTGCGGGTTTAAACTCCTCTGCCTCTTAAAAGGCCTACTAACACCCTGAGTCACGGGAATCGCCGAGATGGCTTCCTCCCCACTCTGCCCCATTGCTAGCACCGTAGCCTCTACATGGGCAGCCGCCTCAACAAGCACACTATAACTTCTATGCCAAGACCCCGCTATTCTTACACGGATGTCGTCACGCAGCTTATTCTCAAACTCGAAACAACGCAATTCCTCCGTTTCCACCAATTCTGGGGCAAACCTCGACAGGTTAGCAAACCATCTTTCAAACCGCACCAAAGGTGTAGTACCTTGGCGTAACTCCACAAACTGTTTCCGCAACTCTTCCCGAGCGGAATGAGGGAAATCACAACTTCCTCGCCTAGGCATCCTAGTAAAAGTAACAAAGGATATTAGCACATTCATACATGTGCCGAAGCTAAACACTCACGTCCTAATATATATGGTCAACTGTAATTCACTCCACGTAAGCACATAAACACATAAGCACTTACGAATTTCGTTTCCGGATAATGATAGTCCCGAGGCGTTACTAGAGTTCCGGTTAGAAACAGCATTGATCAAGTGCTTTTCCAACAGGACTCCCAGAAACCCAAGGATCCAATCAACATCCTAGAAACTAAATCCCATACCCAAATAGTCACATAAACATGTTATCACATAAGCACATAACATTACATCTAAGTCTCTAACAAGCGAGACAAACCCATTGTGATCCTAATCACTTCCCACATACCCAAAGTATTCGAACCCGGTACGCTCTGATACCAAGTTGTAACGCCCTCAAAAAAATAATATTAAACCCATCAATTTAGACATGCATTGATATAAGAGACAGACATCATTCTATTCCACAGAGTAATTCTTTACAAGAAGCATTACATGTTAACAACAGAATCAAATGCCCTATGGGCTTACAGCTTTCCAAACTAACACTTGGTTACAAAGAGGAGAGTACTAACTCAAATACACATTAAGCCCTTGGCTTGAAATTACATGTAATACAACAAAAGATAACCAAAACCACAAACGTCTGCCTGCCTCTAGCCTCCCAAGCGATGTCCTTGGAGGTGACATGCTTCATGTACCTGAAAATGGTGTCCCATATAGGGTGAGCCACAGCCCAGTAAAAATACACTAAACCAACTATGAACAATGACTAAAAGATTAGCAGTTAATAGATGGTCAACACTTATACATTCATTTACATCTTATTACAATTCCATGACAATCAAGTCTATGTTACAATTCACTTTCCATTTCTTATTCAACATTGAGTTTGAAAACAAGGCTCAGTACTCTGGCCAAAAACCTTTGATGAGATTATAGTTCATCACTAGAACACTTTCGAAATCCAAGGTGGATACACATTTTGGTGTTGTATCAATAACATATAAACCACTTCCATACTTCATAAATGATATACATTTTAGTGCTATATCAAATCAAACAAACATCTCAATAGATAAGCATATGAGCTATATCACTACTACCACAGATAAGCATATGAGCTATATCAACACTTCAATAGATAAGCATATGAGCTGTATCATCACTCAAATGGGAGAGCATATGAGCTGCATCCCTGGGTCCATCCCCCATCTTCCCTTAACCATTAATCGGTTTAGAGGTACATCCCCCATCTTCCCCTAAACCGTGGAGTACATCCCTCATCTCCTCCCATACACAAGCAATGCATATAAACACAGAATCATATACGCGATCAATCAATACATAAGGTTAATGTATTCTATCAACCGTCTACACATAATGTACATAAACACATTGGTCATATGCACAATCTATCAATACATGAAGTTAATGTATTCTATCAACCGTCATACTCTATGACACATCCAATTGATTAGTTTTAGTTTGCCTAATCATCATGCATTGTCTATAACAATCAATACTACCCTCCACCGGTAGTCCAAAGCAATTATTTCTAAACAGGAAATAAATGCACAAATGGATAATATATCAACATTTCAACTAGGTGAGCAATAAATGATTCAACTACACCCTTTAGTCCCATACATTCCCAATTTCAACATTCTCAATTCAATTCCTCATTTTCTTTAATTAATTATATACATTAATTAATTAAACCAATTAGAGCAACTTGCCATAATTCACAAAACAACCCTAAGGTTCCATTTCCATCAATGTTCCAACATTAATTTCATTTCTCTATGCCTAACTTGCATATAAGTTTATATAATTAAAACCCCAACTTTTGTAAAATTACACAAAGGCCCAAACTTTCTCAAAAATTACCCAACAACCCCCAACATATCAAAATGCTAAAATTCAAAGACAAAGCTCATAAGATGGAGTAGGTTATCCCTACCTAGAAGTTTGAGCTCCAACGGAGATGATGACCCAAAGACCAACGTGCTCCAAATCCAAAGATTTTCAGATTAAAACGAAGCTCGCAACACCCTCTATCTTTTTAACAAATGACTTAGGGTAGATTCACACTAGAGAGATATGAAATCCTAGAGAGAATATAAGTTTAGAGAGAGAGAGTCGGCTGCTAGGGTTTCAAAAAGAAAGAGATGAAAAAAAATGATGTTTAAAATCGCTGCTGCCTGCTGATATAAAACAGGCTCGCTCGAGCGAAGACTTGGTCGCTCGAGCGACCAGACACAAGAAACTGACCTCGCTCGAGCAAACAATTCAAACCCTCAGGTCTGCAACCAGACGCACGCTTGAGCGACAAACTTCTCGCTTGAGCGAAGAAATGCAACTCTCAGGTCCAGAACCAGACGCAATCGCTCGCTCGAGCGAAGCCACTCTGGCTCGAGCCACCAGTCACAAAACTCCACTCTCGCTCGAGCGACCAAACCCTGGCTCGAGCGAAGGACCAAAGACAGAAGCTCGCTCGAGTGAAGAACTGATCGCTCGAGCGAAGACCCAAAATTCTGGGCAGCAACACTTGGCTCCCAAACACAACCAACCTGTAACAAATCTGCCCAACACATCCTATAACTCAAATACAAAGTAGGAAAGGATGTAAACAAGATAATAATCAACTACTAACGTCCACTGACACACGTCCGGTTCACTGTACAACAAGGGGTAAACTCGGGATCGCTATATGCCAAACCATGCCTAAATTTTAATAAAAATACAGTATAATTATATTAAGCTTACGAGGCATGTTCCAGTATTTTTGATTTCTTAATTATATATGCTATTTATTTTGATTATGGGGTATTTGATAATTTGATTTAACACTTGAAATTAAATATATTTGGCAAATCCGTTTGATGTTATCATTTAAAAATTTAAGTATCTCTTAAAATAACGGTTAAAAGTTAAAATAAATAAATAATTACTATAACAACTACTATAACCTTTCACATTCACAATCATTGTCAACATTGCATAACTAACACAACAACAACCACCATTATTACACCACCACTCCACCTATATATATATTTTATTTTTATCTCCACAATATTACCCTTCTACCATCACTATAACCGCTATCCATCTATCTCTATCACCATTACCATCAGCGCCATAGCTAATGTTGTCGTCTTTTCCCCACCACCAACTCATTATCACAATATAAAAATTTAAAAATATAGCACATCAAACAATTTGTTTTAGTTCATCAATTAAATTCCGATCAAATAGTTGTTCAAGTAAAAAAATTCAACATTTAATTTACAGTGCTTAATTTTTATTTATTTTTTTATTATCAAACACCGCCTAAGGAGGATGTGAAGGGATTATTTAATGATTTTTGAATAATATTTTACATAATTTATTATCTGATATTTATCAAAATATTTTATAAACATTTAATAAATCCTAATATTTTAACGAAAGATGTTATGAATTCCACTTAAGTACCCCGGATGAAAGTTGTGTGGTTGATAATAAATTTATATAATATAAAATCCATAAAACAAATCTTAACAAAAAATTATAATTATAATTCTAAATAAATCATGAATAGTTACTCTAAAATTGTAGTATTACTTTGTAATGTTTAAAGAATCGGATTGGACCGACAGTTTAACCGGTAGAATCGGTGATCAAACTAGGTCCGGTTTGGATGAGCCCAAAAAATTGGACTAGGCCAAAATCTAACCTTGTTTGTAAGAACTGAAAAAATCAGTGGTTCAACCGGTAAAACTGATGAACCAATCTCGATTTTCAATTAATCCATTTTTTGAATTTTTTTGATATTTCTTATTTTCTTATTTCTTCCTTTTTTATATATTTATTTTATATATATATATATATATATATAAAATTGGACTAAAAATTCTTACTTAAAGAGTCTTCTCTCGTGAGTAAGTTTCTCACGTTTAAGAGATTATGAAGGATCTATTCATATTTATAGAAAAAGATTGTTCAAAGAGAATCTAAAAATTTTATGTGATATTCAATCAAATTATTTAAATCATATTTGATTGGAGAGAGAGTTGAAAATTTAATTTCGCTCTAAAATTAAATGTAGCATTCAATTAATTTGCTTGGAGAGAATGCTAATTTTTTTTTAAATTCTTTAAAATTAGTGATTATGACTTTGTATTATTAGTAAGCTATCTCCAATGGCTTATCAAATCCATCATCAAATTTAAATTTGATGAAAAAAAATTACTTTTTGCTTCTCTAATGGTTCATCAAATCCATCATTAAATACATGATTTTACTTTTCTTTCATTAAATAGAAGACCAATATGCCTTTCATCAAATCACTGTTAATTACTGTTGGATTTCCACCCCTAAATGTCTCTCGGATGACCACCTTAAGATAAAAATTTGTGAAAAAATGACACCAATTGGTCAACTGGCTAGTCGTCTGATAGTTTGATGAAGTTGCAAAACCCTTTATTGGAGTACTTGATATCAAAGAGAGCTTCTACTCAAATTTGATGAAAAAACTAATACACCGTTAGAGATGTCCTAAATGTTATACAATAATTTTTATTTTTATTTCAATACTCAGGCCTCGTTTGGCATGCGAGTGTTTTATTCTAAAAGCAAAAAAGTTACTAAAAAATCAAAAAATTTATAATCTATACAAAAAAATCAAAGATTTCATTTTTTTTATTATTTTTTGCATATTTTTTCATAAAAAATCAAAAAGTCATTTCAAATATACTAATTTTTTTACCTCATATTTTAATAAAAAATAAAAAAATTACTAAAATAGTCTGTCCCTAAACGAGGCCTTATATATGTTTTTATTTATTTATAATTATATATTATTAATTATGACATTACAGTTTGTTCACTTCGATTCGACAGTTAAACCGGTGACCCGTCTACCAGGTCAATTTTTCAATTTGTGCAGCTGTTAGCTTTCAAAAGATTGGTACTGTGTTTTAACATATAAAGAGCTCGTTTGGAATGTGGATTGTCTTTTTAATTTTTCAGTTTTTGATTATTTTAGTTTGAGACTAAATTTTTTTGTTTGTGATAGATTTTTGACTTTTTAATTTTTGTGAGGAAAAAATAAAATAATTATGAATTAGATGTAATATTTTATTTTATTTGTTTAAAATAATTTATTTTATCTTATATAATACTAGTCTATCACCCGTGCTATGCATGGGATAATTATAGATATTTATTTATATTTGTTTTAGATTTTTTTAATATATAAATTATGTTTTTTAAGATTTTTATATAAAAAATAATAACAATCTCATCACTAACCATAGTGTATGCGAGAGTTGAAGTGAGAGAAGTTGAAAAAGGGTATTGCCAGTAACTATACACAGATTGTATCTATAATTATTTGTATGAGTGGATTTTAAATGCTGATCAGGGGATTTTGATCAAATCAATAAATGCAGGCATGTGGAAAGACATGTGGATTGAAAAAAGTTAATAAATGCTGATCAGGGAATTTTGACCAAATTAATAAATGCTGAGTTTTTTTTTTTAATAAAAAATTTAGAAAATTCAGATTGGGATATTGAAACTCCAACAGGCCTTGGGGTTAAAAACCCCATTTTGCTTAATATATAGTATAGATATAGATATAGATATAGATAGATGTAGATATAGATATAGATAATATAATATAGATAGATAGATGTGTTGAAATTTTCAAGGAATTTTGTTTATGCTGGTCTTTAATGCATTAAAGTTTAATTATGAGGGAGTTTTGATTAAATCTCCCAAAAGGCATGGGGATTGGGAGAAATTAACAAATGCTGAGTTTTTTTTTTTAAATCAAAAAATTAGAAAATAGGATTAGGGATATGGAGCTCCACAAGGTTTGTAGGTTAAAATCCCATTTTTCTTAGATAATTGTGTTTACAATTATCTATATATGTGAATTGCGATTTTTAAATGTCTTATTTTTTTTCTTTTTTCTTTTTTTAAATGTCTTATTTTTTCCTTTTTTTATATATATTAAGGAGCTTTTAATAATAATCATATGTGGTTTGTAGGTTAAAAATCCCATTTTTCTTAGATAATTGTGTTTACAATTATCTATATATGTGAATTGCGATTTTTAAATGTCTTATTTTTTTTCTTTTTTCTTTTTTCTTTTTTTAAATGTCTTATTTTTTCCTTTTTTATATTATATTAAAGTTTAATATTTTAATAATAATCATATGTGTTAGACTTTTCAAAGAATTAAATGTCTTTTTTTTTTATTATGTTATATTAAAGTTTAATATTTTGATAATAATCATATGTGTTAAACTTTTTAAGAAATTTTTTTTATGCTTGTTCTTAATGCATTAAAGTGTTATTATAAGGGATAATAATTATATGTGCTGAGATTTTTCAAGGAATTCATATGTGTTGGATTTGAAAGAATTTTTTTTATACTTGTTCTTAATGCATTAAAGTGTTATTATGAGGGTAAGACTTAAAGGTTGGGAGAAGTTAATAAATGCTAAGGTTTTTTTTAAAAAAAAAAAAATCAAAAAATCAAAAAATTTAGATCGAGAGATTAGAGCTCCCACAAGGCTTGGGGTTAAAAACCATTTTTAACTTAGGGTTGGTTTGGGATGTTTTAAAAAAGTGCATTTTTTGACTTATTGACTTATATGGGTTGAGTTTGATGTAATATGTTAGAGAAGTAATATAATTTAAATAAGATGATATGACTTAAATAGGATGATGACTTTTTAATTTTTTGTATTATTTAATTTATGCTAAAACAATCCTTAGAGTATAGATTTTAATAGAGGGAAACAAACCCAAAATCAAGTTAGGAAAGGACCCACACGGCTATAGATGGTATATGTGTTGTGTTGGCGGCAGGTGGGGCTGGTTGTATTCAATAATTTCCGCAAAACGAATCTCACGACCGCGACCTCTCCCTCCTCCTCCTCCTCTACATCCAACCGCTGACTAACAGGTCCTCCTCCTCGGTATGCACATCCCCTCTCTCCACCACCACCCACCTCACCCACTCCAACTCCTACGATTTCAACAATGGACTCTCCTCCTCCTCCTCCTCCACCACCACTTCTGCCGCCTCATTCCCCCCAGCCGAGGGTTTCCGAACCGGAAAACCCCATCCCTCACGACCTCTGGGACTGGTCCGACCTTCTCGATTTTAACCTCGACATCAACCAATTAAACATCTCTCTCGATCCCGATCAACCCTCGCCCGATCCCCAATTCCCTCCCACCGATCCCAATTTAGATATTCCCGGCCGCGTTAGAAAGAGGGATCCGAGGCTGGTTTGCTCCAATTTCATGGCGGGTCGGATTCCATGTGCCTGCCCGGAGCTTGACGAGAAGCTCGAGGAGGAAGAGCGTTTGCAGCCGGGGAAGAAGAAGGCTCGGACGGTGAGACCCGCGGCGGGAGGGAAGGCTAAGGCTAACGCTAGGTGTCAGGTTGTTGGGTGTGAAGCTGATATCAGTGAGCTCAAAGGGTATCACAAGCGGCACAGGGTTTGTCTTCAGTGTGCCAATGCTAGTGATGTTAGTATTGATGGGCAGAGGAAGAGATACTGTCAACAATGTGGCAAGTAAGCACATTTGGGTCTATGATTGTGGGTTTTGAATTGAACTTGTAGAAATGTTCATTGTTGATTATGTGATGTCTAAGAAATTCCATTAGCATAAGCACATTTGGGTGTATGAATGTTGGGTTTGAATTGAACTTATAGGTAAGGTATTCATTGTTGATTATGTGATGTCTAAGAAATTCCATTATGTAGACCTACACAGTAGTTTGTTTGGAATTGAATTTTGACAAGCACAACATTCTTGAGGCGGAAGCAAATCAATTAATTGGGGAAATCTAAATTATATTTGGTGGTTAGTGGAGTGAGCTCACTGTAATTGGGGGTTTTTGGATTTGAACAAATACAGAGATGACATGGAATTTTTTTAAATGATGTGATTACTCTAAACTGATTGCACTGTAAATTTTTGTGAGTTATTGGCTCAATTTTTCCTTTATATATTAAATTATATTTTAGTATCTAGGGGGTCAAGTGACCCCACAACACTGCATGTGGTGCCACCTATGCTGAAGGGTTAGGGATTTACATTGATACATCTTACTTTTGTATGAACATCCGCACACAGGTTACAAACCTATAAAGATTGAAGGACACAGAACGATAAAAAATTTTGGGCTGCTTTGATTTATTTACGTTCATAGTTGTGACAAATGTGACAACACATTCATTGTAGGGGGTGAATGTGATGGATCAGTTTTTTCCTTGTATGTTTAATGTATGTTTTTGCTGGTGCGGTAATTTGGTGGCAGGTTTCACATCTTATCAGATTTTGATGAAGGAAAAAGAAGTTGCCGGAGAAAATTGGAGCGTCACAATAATAGACGCCGAAGAAAAGCAAGTGAGGCCACAGTTGCAGTTGAAAGGGAATGCCAGGAGCCTGTCTTGGCTGATGATGTAGCCTGTGATGATGAAAATGGAAAAGGTATTGCTGAAAAGATCTAATACTGCAATTGTGATTTCATTTACGATTACTGGAACAATTTTCCATTCGTGATAATGTAAAAGTGTGAAACTCAGTTTGTTATCCCCATTCAATTTCACTTCCTTATACATTTAGTTGTTGAACTAAAGGAGTTCTGTGGCACAGATAGCATACGCTTGAGCAGTCAAATAGGAGAAAGGGAATCATTATTGGAGTCTGAAGAAGGACAAATTTCTACACTCTGCTCAAATCCTGGTTCCCAAAATATTCAAAATGACAGTGGTGTATCTTTTGTGGCCTCTGGTGAGGCCCAAATAAATGGAGAAAAAGATTCCAAACATGCTCACTCTTCATTCTATTGTGACAATAAGAGTGCTTACTCTTCAACGGTATGTCTGCGATGGATGCCTTGTTTTCTGGTTGACCTCTGTTTTCTTGTTTATATGAGCAAATTACTTGGATTAAGGTTAAATGATTGGTTTTTTCCCATGTAGTGCCCTACCGGTCGGATTTCATTCAAGCTTTATGATTGGAATCCTGCAGAATTTCCTAGACGACTTCGGCACCAAGTATTTACCGGATTATTATTACAGTTTAGTATTTAAATGATAATAAAATTTATTTCCATCAGAGATACTGGGAGTTGATTGACACGAGGTAAATGTTTTACAGATATTTCAGTGGTTGGCCAGCATGCCTGTTGAGTTGGAGGGGTATATCCGTCCTGGTTGTACAATCTTGACTGTGTTCATTTCAATGCCTAATTTTATGTGGTCTAAGGTAATGTTTAATTTACTGTTAAGCTCATTCTCAGTGACATTTTTTATATATATATATATGTAAATATATGTTCTCACTAACAGTGGAACACCTTTAAGCAGACTAATATACTTTGAAATTCCTTTTGTATACATTTGTTGAATGCCTAGTTGCTTGCACCAATTATGATTTAGTGTTCAGATTTGTGTCCATAACATTTTTTCATGTGGTACTTAGCATTTGGTATACCTGGTCTACATTATGGGTTTTGATTTGTGGTTTTCTGAGTACATTGCAGTTACATGAAGACCCTGTTATGTATATACATGACTTTGTTGGTGCCCCTGGGAAGATGCTATATGGAAGAGGATCTTTACTTGTTTATTTAAACAATGTGATCTTTCGTGTGATGAGAGGTAGGTTGATGTTTCAAATGTTTGACTCCATATGTATAACTATGTTTGCAATTACTCTCAATAATATAAATTTGAATATGGGTTGGGGTTGGGGTTGGTTTTGGTTTTGGTTATTGGCTCTAGGAACATAAGCTTCTCCTTGTAAATATTGTATTGCTTTTTGAATAAATCACCATTTCAAACTTTCTAACATGTTTTTAGCATTTTAATGGATACAGATGGAACTTCTGTGATGCAAGTGAAGGTGGAGGAGCAGGCCCCAAAGCTTTGCTATGTTCATCCTACATGTTTTGAGGCTGGGAAGCCTATGGAGTTCATGGCTTGCGGAATTAATCTACTTCAACCCAAATTTCGGTATGGTAGTGCCTCAATTTAATCATTCTTCGAATAAATATGACCTTCTGTCTATGTTGCCTCTGTTATTGAATTTTTTTATTTTTATTTTTCCGTTACCATTCTTTCAACCGGTATCTAGTGCAATAATGATAAGTCTTTCTTTTAGTTTCCCTTGTCATTTTCCCCCTGGTTTGTTCTGTCAATTATAGTTCAGTTCAGTGCATAGAGATGTTAATAACTGCACAGCCCAACAAAATAAATGAAAAATGAAGCAGTAGCATGGTGGCCATTGAGCTTCAGCTAGCTAGTTCTTTGATCAATAATTTATTTTTCTTTATATAAATAGATTTCATTGTTAATAGGAAAGGAGAACAAACTGTAACATATGGTACACACAGACACCTTTAGAAGAGCAACTTAAACAAGAGGGAAGCTCTAAATACAAAGATTTTCCAACCTATGAAGCGTGGAACTGAAAGAAAGGAGAGAAATGAACTACTTTATTAGTTCTAATATTTAGCACATTTTTTGGATCCTCCTATTTCTAACTTCCTATAAATAGTAAAAAAAACCACTTCTCCAATGAGTTTGTTGTTCACAATCTTCTTAAAGTGATCCTCTCAAGATGTTGAATATCAATGGACATAGAGAAGTGAAATAGAATAGCACATAGCTGAATAAATCCTTCCTACTCCAATTGCAAGTGATCTAAATTACTTAAAGTTTGACACATTCATGGTGACTCTTGGTAGTATGAGGAGGTGTGTGCTCCCACACCCCACCATTCTTGAATACATAATTGATGCTCAAACTGGCAAACTTTGAGCTCAGTGATGACATGTGGAGGAGAAGTTTACTCCTCCATGTGACTTGCTTGATATCTCAGAGGAGTTTTGCATTGCTGCTTTTTTTTTTTTCCCCTTCAACTTTTCATGAGCAAGAAAGGGACATATTCAATCAACCAAATGCTCATGATGAGCCCTTAATCAAATTGTCCTGTATGATGTATCATTATCCTTAAATAGGATATCTGGGGCTCTTTGAGGATACTTAGACGTGTTTGTTATCATTTTTGTTTTCTAGTTTTCTGTTCTTGAAAACAGAACAATGGAAATTGATACATGGATTGAAGATACATGGGGAAGATTCTTAAATTTATCTGGCATTTTTTAACTTAAGTTGTTGTAACCATTCTAGGTTCTTCATTACCTTTTTTTTCTTCGTCTTTCTTATTTCCCAAGTAATTTAGAAGTTTGCATTCAAGTTGTCTTATGCACATGTTTTTATTCTTTTGACTGATCACTGCATGTTTGTACTAGAATGTCAATTTTGCATTCAGGTTATGCATATATTCTTCCTGAACTGTTCAATGTATTTCTTGACTGGGATCTTGATGGCAGGTTTCTTGTTTCTTTTTCTGGGAAGTATTTGGCATGTGATTATTGTGTTCCACCTCTCTGTGGTGAAACTGAAGGGGTCACTGCTAGTTTCAATCATCAGTTATTGAAGATATATATCCCTCATACTGAACCAGATCTTTTTGGGCCTGTGTTTATTGAGGTAGGATTTTTCTTCTGTATTAAATATAATTTTTTTTTTTTTGATAACCGGGAACCTGCCCTGGTAGAGAGCCCTTTGAACCCACCCCAAGGAGGTAAACCCCTGGTTCAGTGGGTCGCCCCCTACTTTCCTGAAGCTTCTGATCTGTGGAGATTCAAACCCGAGCCAGCAACATGGGGAGCCAACTTGGATGGCCCTGCAGGGACCACATTAAATGTATCATTATCCATACGAGATGCTTCTAGAATGGGTAAATTTGTCATTTCAAAATAGTTTTATTTTGCTTGCTCTGGATTACTGTGCACTGATCTATCTGACACTAGCAACCAATTTTCAGACAAATCAAGAGTGCTTATCTTCATGCCGAGTGTTTATACATATATCTATTTTCTTTGGTGTGCTTGTGATGAAATTGTATGGTTTCTGTCTTGTATGCTTTGTGTTTAAAAAACAAATTGTCAGGCGCTACATGTTTTTGTTCTTGTGATTATATTCATTTACTTGTATTAAAGATTGTTTGCAGAAGGGTTTAAGTGTTTGATACCTGAAATGATGTTTTTTTTTTCCCCTGTCCAGTACCAAAATTGTTTCTAACTACTGCTATTAATCATATTTATTTCATTTTTCCAAGCTGGTTAAATCTGTTTGTTTTGCCTCTGGACTTGTTATCTAGAATGGAGTTGTTTTGTACATGTATTTTTACTTTTGTCAGTAAATAAGCCTTACTTGTGGATTCCCAAGTGTCTAGACTAGATGTAAACAAGTGAATGATTCATATGCACATTTGTCTTTCAAATTCATCAAACACAGAAAACTGAATTGTTGGTTATGATTTCTTTTTCATAGCATGGAATGGGAGAACTTGTCGTCTAATGTGAACTAATAAACATTTTTGCTTTTCCTCTGAAATTTTTTTGTAGGTTGAGAATGAGTCCGGCTTATCCAACTTCGTTCCCATTCTAATTGGGAACAAAGAAATTTGTTCTGAAATAAAGATTATGGAGGACAGATTTGAAGCATCACTCTGTTTGAAAGGATCGAAGTTCATGACTACTAGTTCTTCGTCTGATCCATGCGAGGCTTCAGTTCTGAGACAAACAGCGTTCTCTCAATTTATTTTAGATACAGCTTGGTTACTCAGGAAGCCTGCATTAGAAGATATGGAACACATTTTAACTTTGTCTCATATAGGAAGATTTAATCGGTTATTGACTTTTCTAATACACAATAAGTCCACCATCATTTTGGGGAGAGTTTTACATTATATTGATTGTATGAAGTTAAACAAACTGACTAATGGCTCTGGTGACACTGATATGAGATTACTTCTGAGCAATTTGGATCATGCTAGAGAGATCCTTTGTCAGAGACTTCAGGAAAAAGGGGATCCAGTACAATGTTCTGGAAATCTTGACCAAAAAGGAAATTGCTTATATCGAAGTTCTCAAATTGACATGCCCTCTGTTTCGTTTTTTGATCAGGTGAGAACATCAATCGTTGTGCAGTAAATTCTCCTTTGATGTCGATTTATTCGTCATGGATACATATATTTATTTACCTGCTGCAAATGTTTTTAAGCTAGTTTTGAACATAATATTGTTAGGAGAACTCTGCCCTTATTTTCACTATAAAATTAGGCACTTCTGTTTAAGTTGAAACTTCAAATATAAGAGGCTTCAGAATCGTGTTATATCCATACCAATGACTTCATTGTATATCAGTCTTGTTGCTATTGTTCTGCTGGCTCGTGTTAGACATTGTTTTTATATTTTTATTTAATTTTGGGTATGTTTTATAACTTCAATTTTTTTAAGGGTTGATGATCATTTTCATTAGTTTTGGCTGTCCAGTTTGTTTCTCTTTTGACATGTGCATAAAAAAAAACATGACTATGGCAATTTCTGATTATCAGTGTTTTTTATTTGGATTCATGTGAAGTCAGACTTGGATCTGACTGCTATAGGTGATGAATTTGTAAGTGGAACTTATATGCCTTACCAAAAAATAAAGAGAAAGGAAGGAGAAAAGTTGCATTTAAATAACCTGGTTGAATATTACCGGCAAACTTGTGTGCACTATGTGTTTTTGCCTGAATTTGCGAGTGGAGGCACTTTATATAGAAAAATGCTATAGGCTCCAAATTTTCTACCAAATAAATGACAAAATGTCTCACATGGGTGTGCCCACCCCCATGTGAGACATTTGGTTATTTATTTGATAGAAAATTTGATATCCTTACCATTACCCCTTTATATAATCTGCTATCATTTGCTATTTCTGTTAAACTACAGTGGCATTTGAAGTTGCAGGGCATGGAGACAACGGAGACTGGAAATTTGGATGCTGAAGCGGGATCAAGTTCTCAAGACTTGGTTGGTAATTTACCACTTTTGAATAGAGAGGTGGTAATGAACATGAAACTTATGAAGAAAAGGCCCAGGAAGTCCTGTTTGGCCTCTCGTCCTCTTGTCCTTGCTATTGCTGCTACTGCTGGCTGTGTCGGGATATGTACAGTCCTCCTCCAGCCGCAAAAGGTTGGCGAAATTGCAACAACTATTCGCAGGTGTCTGTTTGACAACACCTAGCTGTTTAACAGAATCTCTTGTACATGCACAATCTACCCACATTATTACTATCTGAATCTCCGGCACATGCATATGTTCATTAGGCTGTTGTGCTTCATAGCTGAATGCTGGCTGTCAAGTGCCACTCTGGTCGAAGTTGTGTTAGTCGCTCTTTCAGATGCACCAAGAGTTCAGGCACTCTGTTAGCACTGACAATAGAGTGACAGCCCTCACTTATTCCTCCCCTTATCTTCTTGCTAACAAGATGAAATTTTTGAAGAGGTATGTTTTCCTCCAATATTGTACCTTGTATCTTTTTTCTTTTTTTGGTGTAACTTTTGATTCCGACGACCTTTGTATGCTTGTATCATTCCCTTTAATATGTCACAATTTCTCCACAGTTTATGTTGTATGTGTATTTTAACCAAGTTGTTGATAAGAAACTAGGGCTGTGTTTTAATTTTCAATCGGATTACAGTAGGCATTTGTCTGGGAAGTTTTGATCTGTACATTTGTTTTCCTTTGAAAAGAAGAAAAGTAAATATAATGGGTATATTGCACTTTTTATCCCCAGATTTTCATCAGAAATTTTACCTGTTGTCCCGCATCTTTTAATTGTAACAGGTAAGTGTTTATCTTTTAACTTGTGTTTCACTGTGGTTCAGCAGTCACTTACCAACCATTAAAAATTTGAACGGAAAGGGCCTGCATCAATCCATTTTTAGGGGCATTAGAAGAAAAAAATAGTATAATAAAATATACCTTTCACCATTCAATTTTTACTCAAATTTTACTTTGATCCATGTTTTTTATTTTTTACTCAAATTTCAAATAATAGGGTAACAGTAAGACTAAAATGAAACACTCGTTGGAGTTTGAAGATTTAATTGTTACCATTAGAAAACGAGGGACAAAGTGACCTATAAATTTGGGCCCGAAGTTTTCTGTTGCTTCTTGTTAGGGGTTGTTTGGGATGTTCTAAATAAGTGTATTTTTTGACTTTTTGTAAAATATGAGTTGGATATGGGTTAGGTTTGAAGTGATGGGATAGAGAGGTAATGCGACTTAAATATGGGTTTTGTGAAATATGGGTTGGATATGGATTAGGTTTGAAGTGATGGGATAAAGATGTGACTTAAATAGGATAGTGATTTTTTGACTTTTTATCTTTTTTTTGAAGATGCCAAATCAGGCCTTAGTTTAGTATTATCAATTCAGGTGGATACTCTCCTCTGGAAGTCTCTGAATCAGATGTTTTTCGGGTACAAAAATGATTTGTGCCTCGAATCTGAATGTCCCAAATGCCCCTAATGCCCAAAACGACGTCGTTTTGGGCATTAGGGGTTTTTTTTCTTTTTTTTTTTCTGCCATTTTCGAGTCTGCAGAGGAGCTCGGAGAGGGAGAAAGAGAGAGAGGGAGAAAGAGAGAGGAGAGGAGAGAGGGAAAGAGAGGGAGAGAAGAGAGGAGGGAATGGAGACACACACACACACACAAAGGCCCCTGCATTTCGGCCGATGGTCCGATCGTCGCAGCTCGGCAGATTGTCGCAATCGGCGGATCGTCGCAGCTCGTCTGGCTCTGCCTCCGCCCGGCCGCCGTCGCCTCCCCTCTGCCTTCTTCTCTTCTTCTTTCTTTTTTCTTCTCCCTCTTCCTTCGTCTTCCTTCTGCTTCTGATTTCTGATCGAAAAAAAAATAAAATAAATTAAAACGACGAAACGACGTCGTTTCGTCGTTTCGGGGCAATCGAGCTACTTGAATTCGAGCTCTCAATCAGTTCTCTTTGGGGTATATGATTGTTGCATCAACTCTCCCTGATTGGTCCATCATGTTTATTGTCACTTTTTTTCATTGTGATTGGTTTGAATAGTGGAATCTGTCAGATTTATGTTGGTGTTTTGAGAGATAATATGAAAAGATATATATGTTTTTGAGAAGTTGGTAAAAAGTTGACTTTTGGCTTTTTATTAAGTTTTTTAGTTTTTTGGAAAGTGATTTGGGTAGTTGGTAAAAAGTTGACTTTTTACTTTTTAGTTTAATATTTATTTATGGTGTCAAATCAAATTAAAATGACCAAAATACTCTTACCCAACATACGAAATTTTTTTATTTTTTATTTTTTTGTCATAGGCCATAATTTGTAATTTCACACTTGCGTTTTTTGCCCTTCCCAAACCAATTTTGTTGCATTTTTGGAAAATGATAAAAAACGTGACTTTTTATGAAAGTTCTCAAAACGGCACATAGTCATTTGTGATTAGTAGAAAGATCACGTAACATTGCAACGTGACCCTCTATTTACACCCAATAGTTGGATTAGTTAATGATTTAGGTGGTCTATGTGGTTGAATTTGATTTTGTGCAATTTGGGATTCCAAATTTAATGATAATATTGGAACAATTTCAGTATTTTTCTCAAAATAAAAGGTTTAGAAAGTAAATCCACTTCACATTCTCCCATAATAGGTCCTAATGTTTCTAATTTCACTGTTGAAGTTGAAATATCAAATTCAGCAAATCCGTGTTCAATTTGGTTTTGATAAAGTAAACAAGTGGCCAATTAATTTAGATGGGTTCCAACTCAGACTTTTGGTGTCATTTGAGATTGTCACAATCATTTGTGTTGTTTTTTTCCTCTATAATTAAGCTCATTAAGCAAAACAACTAATTCTAGTGAAGGACATATAGATTAGCTTAATTATAACAGTCCTCATGTGGAAGAAGATTGAATTGATTACACTAAAAAATGAGTCACATCCTGCTAGTTTCTAGTTTTTCATTAGGGTTTTGGCTAAATAAATATCTATTGGTATGCTTCCAAAATGTTGGGCTAATAAAATAAAGCATTGGATGTGATTTTGTAGGAGAAAAGTAGGTGATTAATGAGTTTGTGGTTCTCAATTGGTACCAAAAGTCCTAAATGACCCTAGTGCTCTCTTTTCTCTAGCTAAGGCTTCGTTTGAAAACATGTTATTTTAGTAATTTTTTAATTTTTACAAAAGATATACATAAAAGTAAAAAGAGTGATGTGATAACTTATAATGACTTTTTGACTATTTAACTAAAATGTATAATTGACAAATGAGACCTAAAGAAGTCTTAAATGACTCTGAGTGCTGTCTTCTTATTCTTTTTCTTCTTTTTCTTTCTAACTAAAGAAGCACTCTTGAATTATATAAAAAGGGGTAAGTTTTGTATTATTATATTAATTTTTATTTAATTTTTTTTTGTTTTTTAAAGAAAAAAAAAATGTCCAAAACTCTCTCATCTTTTCATATTGTTTCCCATTTTTGTGCATAAATACCTTTTGAAATTCATAAAACAAGTTAAAAGTGTTTTCTAAAAATGTGGTTTTTTCAGAAAATTTCCCATAAAATGTTTTTCCCGTATATTTGCCAAACAAAATTTCGTATTTATTTTTATTTTTATTTTTTTTCAAAAAATTGTATAATTATGTTAAAATTTTAAAATTTATTATACATATTTTTAAAATGGGGGATGCACCAATAAATCCCAAATTAATAACTTATACACTGTTTAGTCTTAAAAGTTTTCTTATAGACTGAAAGGTCCCATTACAATGTTTATAACATCATATTAATGTTTCGAACATTAGATTTTGAACATCAGATTAATGTTTTGAACATTAGATTTCGAACATCAGATTAATGTTTCGAACATTAGATTGATGTGCAAATGGGACTAAATGGAGTATAAGAAAACTTTTAGGACTAAATGGTTCAACTTTTCAAAAACTAGAACTTATGGGTAAATTTTCCTTTTAAAATTTCAAAATTGGTCAATGTAATTTAGTTTTTGTTTTTCTAATTCTAAATCGTCAGACACATGCAATCCACGTGCTTGTGTATGCATGAGTACTAATGAATATTTGTAATCTAATTAATAAATACCAGCCTCAACCACCATCACTCCTCACACCTTTTTTTTTTTTTTTTTTGGGTTAAATTTTTTAGACCAAATATTTTAATTATAAAAAATTTTAATATTGTATTTTAAATTTGACATTTAGTACATTACTATACTTTTGGAAATTAGACAATAAATCAATATCCTTTTGAGACAAAATTTTTCGTCTTGAAAAATAAATCTTCGGTTCAAGGTTTTTATTTTTTTTATGTCTTTGAAAGTGCATTTATTAGCAACATTTTCAATTTTTTGATAGCTAAAGTCAATTTTTTGATATTTTAGGACTGTCTGCTCGTAACGATGCGCATGACGACTTGAATTAATCTCAAAATATTTTTTGCAACAAAATTTTCATTTTGAGGAAAAATGTTGATTCCTAAAATCTGTATATGTTGTAGTGTTAGTTCAAGTTATCATTTTAATATTAATAATTTCTGATATTTTTATTTTGTTATTCTTTATGAATGTGGAACCATTAGGGGTATATATTTGGTAAGCCACAACATTGTTATGACAAAGGTGTAATTGAAGCTAAATATCACTAGAATTTCCATGAAGATGAAGATGTTCATTGAATCAATGTCACTGCCACGTCGGATTCAAATAATTTAAGAAGTATATCTTTTAAATCATATCCACGTATATATTTAATAATAGGGTAAACTACCAATAGGTCCTACTTTGGAGACTTATTACCCAATAGGTCATACTTTGGAGACTTATTACCCATTAAATCCTATTTGATAAATTTATTAAGTGATAAAGATAAATTTATCAGTCTTTTATTTTATGAATAAATTTATAGTGATAAATTTATCAGTCTCTTTGTTTTTATGAATAAATTTTAGTGATAAATTTATCACTCTCTTATTTTTATAATGTTAAATTTATTAGTTAGGACCTGTAGGTAAATAAGTCTAGTTAATAGGACTAATTGGTAAGTACCCCTTAATAATATCACACATCTTTGTCCTTTCTACCCATTAATTGTATTTTAATTTGTTGCCATCTAAGTCCAGAAGAGAGAGAGATGCCAAATTGTTGTAAATGGCCTAGCAGGGGACACCAAAGCACCCAATTTAGAAATCAACAAAAGTGGTCTTCTGTCCAAGGTGGGGCTGCAAATGAACAGAGCTGTTCATGAATAAATTTGAGCTCGGCTCGGTAAGAGCTCGTTCGAACTTGGTTCGTTAATTTTTTTTGCCGTTCGAGCTCGAGCTCGAGCTCGTTAAATTTTTAATAAACAAGCCCAAATAGTCTAAAGCTCGGCTCGTTAGCTGGCTCGTTTAATATTTATTATTTATATATTAAATAATATAAAATTATGTATAAAAAATAAGAGAAATATGCTATTTATATATTTAAAAAATATAAATGTAAATAATACTTAACTATAGATAGTATATTTATATAATAGTGGTAATAGATATTATTATTTTAGTAAAATATGAACTTTTTTTTAGTATGTTTATATATATTGTATATATAATTGTATAATCAAAGTTTTAATTGTAACTTTAGTCTCACATGCAAGTATGAATTTATAAATTTTTTGGCTCGTTAAGGTTCGTGAACAGGCTCGAGCTCGAGTCGAGCCTAAGCCAACTCGGCTCGAGCTCGGTTCGTTAAATTTTTATTCAGCTCGAGCTCGTTCTCGTTAAAATCTTAATAAACAAGCCCAAACACACTAAAGTTCGGCTCGGCTCGGCTCGTTTGCAGCCCTAGTCCAAGGGCAAGATGAGCACATAATTATTGTTTGTGGCGCAAGATTATTTGTCTTCAAAATTTTTGTTTATTCTACGCTTCGTTTAGAAATAAATTATTTTAGTAATTTTTTAATTTTTTATGAAAAGATATGTAGAAAAATAAAGAGAGTGATGCGATAATTTATAGTGACTTTTTAATTTTTTAACTAAAATATGTAATTACCAAACAAAACCATAATGTATTTTTAATCACGTTAAATTTAAAGTTAGAACAAATTGATTTTGTTTTAGGTTGTGTAGTTGTAAAAAAATACATGATAATTTAATAAATTGATTTTTTTTTTTAAAAACTTTTTCAAAAGAGGTCAAAATTATATTTATTTATACTATTATTATATAAAGTAAACTCTTTGAATTGAGTGGATGTCACAGATTTTTATTCCCTCCAAAATACTCATTACCATGCCGCTGTTATTCAATTATTTCAAATAATTATCATTATCATAGTTATTTAGCCTATGTTTGGGAAGTTGGATTTGAGGATTTTTTTGACTAAAATTGTCACAAAAACAAAATAGATTTTTTAGTCAATAAGACAAAATATCACATCTAATCCATAATTATTAGATTATTTCTCTCACAAAAAAGTCAAAAATGCCGAAAGTCCTTTCCAAATCAAAATTTTTAACTTCAAACTAAAATAGTCAAAAAAAAAAAAATCAAAAAATCAAAAAATTAACTCACATTTTAAACAAAACCTTAGATCCAACTGTCACGAAATATGTGTGCTTATTTTTAATTAAAATAGAAACTTAGATACAGAAAATCCCGTGCATGTGTGTTCTGATAAGATCGCACGTCAATGACAGCTTCATCCCACATGCATTCCCACTGGTCTCACACAATTCTGTAACCTCTTCAACTTTTATTCAAAAATATCTTACCAAAAATGTTAAAAACAACTCATTGTTCATAGTTGTTGAAAAATATATTTAAAAAATGTATTCTAATGTATAAAAATTTTAAAATTTATAAAAGATGTATTAAAAATTATAAATATTTTAGCATTTTATGTGGTTCATGTTAACCGGATCCATATCTTATTATAATTTCTTAATGGCTAAATTACACTATTTTATTTATATAATTTAATCAAATCAAGTCTCAATTTTTTGATCCCATTTACATTGTAATTAATTTATATATATATATATATATATATTTTTCAGGGAGCTAACAAATATAATAAAATCAATAAATTGAAGAAAAATTTAGTGAAATATCTCTCTCTAACGTTAAGTAGTAGAAGAGGTCCGATGTATTAAAATTTATTAACTAAAGTCCCTCGATAAAATTTCTCTGTGATCATATTAGGAATTTTAAAAAATTTCTCTATGAAAATTGAAATCTCTCTGTGTCGAGATGAATTTTCTTTGTGAAAATATTAATAGACCCTAACTACTATGAAAATATTCTAAATTCTTTATTTTATAAAATCTTAATATCAAATACCTTAAAAAAAATTCCCCTAAATTTAACTTTTAATTTGAACAAAAATATCAAATTAAAATTAGATTTAAATTATAAATGCTAAATTATTTAAATTAAAATAATAGAGATTAAAGTGATTTTTTTTTAATTTAAAAATACTCAGTAATTTACCCTTTCTCAATCATTGACACACAAATTCAAAAAAGCCTACAATGTGTACCCAAAAAAAGGCATATGATGTACATCTCATAATTTTACTCACAAAAAATATAACACAGCATATAAAAAGTATAAATTTAAAAAATTATCATAAATTTTGTACAAAAAGATACAAAAACCATAACTTCTCTCACAAAATATATAACACATCTCACAAAAAGTATAACATTAAAATTTTTACAAATTTTCTTCGAAGACACAAAAATCATAATTTCGCTCGCAAAATATATAACACTACTCATAAAAAGTATAACTTCCAAATTTTCATAACTTTTTGTTAAAAAAAAAAATAATCATAATTTCACTTACAAAATATATAACATTACTCACAAAAAAAAAAATAAATATTAAAATGCACATTACGTACCGACTGTTTGATTCCAAGATATAAAGGGTGTGATTGGATATTATATCTTGTGGGGTCCACATATCCCATGTTTGCAATTTTTTTCTAAAGAGGATATAATATACTATGGGATTGTATATCCCCAAAAGTGGAGGATATACAATACCCCCCCATTATATCATATCCCCTTGGTTGAGATATGATTTAAAAAGTTCAATTTACCCTTTTGTCTATCTAACATAATATAATTTAATATATTTTTTGAAATTAATATAATATAATTATTGAATTGAATTTAATATTATTGAATTTAATATAAATATTATTGAATTTAATTTAATACAAATTTTGAATTTAATATAATATAATATTATTGAATTTAATTTAATATAAATATTATTGAATTGAATTGAATTGAATTTAATATAATATAATATTATTTAATTTAATTTAATTTAATATAATATAATTTAATACAAATTTTGAATTTAATATAATATAATTTAATATAAATTTTGAATTTAATATAATATAATATTATTGAATTTAATTTAATATAAATTTTGAATTTAATTTAATATAATATTATTGAATTTAATTTAATATAAATTTTGAATTTAATATAATATAATATAATATTATGAGAGCAATCTTAGAAATTACTTGTTTATATCCCACAATATATTTTGTAAAACAAACATAGATAATGTATATCCAATCTTATATATCAAGTCAACAAACATGAATTGAGAGATATATTATCCAATACCTATATTCTATTCATTATATATCCTGACTAAATCTCACATATATTATATCCTCTATTTTATATACAGTGAAACAAACAGAGCATTTTAAGTATGTGCATATGATAACCGCACCCCCACACACTCTCTCAATCATTGACACTAGACAAACAGTCATAAGTATCTATCTACCTACCTCCATTGCTGCACATGTATAAATACCAGCACAAACCTATATGTTTTCCCTCACACTTAAAATTTCAAAAACACTCAAAACACTTTCATTTCTTCGTGCTATCTTCTTCTTCATATACTTGGATAGAAAATGGTAATTGAGAAGTGTAAAGATATTGAAAATGTTGACAGCAATGGGATTGAGGATTTGGAGAAACCCTTTATTGAGAATGAGAAAGTTGTTGATTCTGAGGATGATGAGAATGATTTGGGTGACCAGAAAGGTTCCAATGCAATGGTTTTGCTCAGTACTGCTGTTGCTGTCTGCGGCTCGTTTGAGTTCGGATCATGTGTGAGTATCTATTTTATGCCTAGAATTCTCTGGTCAAAAATTCCCATGTCTTTTTGTCTCAAAACATTCACAATCGTTGAATTACATGAGAATCTCGAGATAAGTGTTTTGAGATAGCGGGACAGAAGATCTTGTGCATTCTATGTTTCTGGTTCAAAAAGCATTTTAATTGACAAATTTTCCTCTCTCTCTCTTTTTTTTTTTTTGTGGTTTTTTGGTCTTTTGGTTTTTGGTCAGGAACACCAAACAAAATATTCACACACAAAAAGAAAAAAAGAAAGAATTTGTTTAGCTTATGTTGATTTTTTTTTGCAGGTGGGCTATTCAGCACCCACTCAATCTGCTATAAGGGAAGATCTTAATCTTTCCCTAGCTGAGGTTTGCTTTCTTGAACTTGTTTTTATTTTTATTTTTAAATCTTTATAAATTGGTGCCAAAGTATATGAATTGTATTAACTCGTTTATCATCATCTTGCAGTACTCCATGTTTGGCTCCATATTGACCATTGGTGCCATGATTGGTGCTATTTCAAGTGGCCGAATTTCGGACTTCTTTGGTCGAAAAACGGTATGTGTTAGTGTTTTCATTTTTTGGAAACCATATAAAATTTGTTTGGCAAAATTTTTTCAAGAAAAAAATTCTGAAAATAACCCTTTTTGGGGAAAGACCAAAAAGTTCATGAAAAATCTTTCATGAAAATAATCATGAAAGCTTTGTAATCCTTAGATTACACTTAGAATAAAGCACCACACACTAATCAAGGTAATTTAAGGATCATAAATATTTCATGATCATTTTCATAAATTTTTTTTCATAATTCCTAACTTTTCTCTTCCAAAAAGGGTTATTTTCGAGGACTGTTTTTGCACAAAAATGAGAAGGATGAGTGTTTCAAACTTTTCACTGTGTTAGTTACTGAAAACCTGAAAAATGAAAATAAAGAAAACGAAAAAACAACAAAAAATTTCAAGCTTCTGATAAAGCTATCGTTAGAATTAGAACTTCTTTATTTTATTTTATTTTTGGGTATTTTCATGCAAGCAGGCAATGAGGTTGTCAGCGGCTTTTTGCATCACAGGATGGCTAGCAGTCTACTTCTCTATGGTATACACATCAGATTTTTCAAGATTTAGGCCAAGTTTGTGAAGACTAAATAAGTGCACTTTTTGTCTTTTTGGACTAAAAAATTGAGGTTGAAAATATGGATATTTGGGTTAACTTTTTGACTTTTTATGGAAAAATGTATAATAAAAAATTGTAAAAATTGATTTTTAGAGGAAAATTTGAATTGGGAGTTGTGCAGCCGTAATTGTTGACTTTTGGTGAATAGTGCTAACTTTTTAACTTTTTGAGTACCTTTTTGACTTTTTGGATTATTTGTTTCTTGCCAAACTTGGCCTTATAGTCCGTTTGAATTGCGTGATTTGGAGAGAAAAGAAAACAAATACAAATTTCTTGGCACTAAACAAAAATGAAATATTAAAAATCCGTATTGTGATGCTATATATTTCTCTTTGTATTATGATTGTACACAGGGAGCTTTGTTACTTGATGTGGGAAGATTCTTCACTGGCTATGGCATTGGAATTTTCTCTTTTGTGGTAAATATTCAACAACTGGCCTGTTAACTTTAGTTTCAAAGGCAAGTTTGGTATCATTTTTTGTTTCTGTTTGTTATGTTTTCAAAAACAAAAATAATGAAACGTTATAATTGTTTTCATCTTTATGCAAAATCAGTTTCCGAAATTTTCAAAGTTTTTTTTTTTTTGGTCTCATAAAAAGTGGGTTATTTTTACAAAAATTCTTAAAAAGAGTTTTGAAAACAGTTCACCGAACAAGTTTTTTGTGTTTTCCAGAAATTGAAAACAGAAAATGAAAACAATACCAAACAAGCCACTCTTTTGGGACCTGCAAAGGTTTATTCTTCAAAACTCTAACGATTGAGCAAACCTGATTGATAAACAGGTCCCTGTGTTTATCGCTGAAATTGCGCCAAAGAATCTCCGCGGAGGGCTCACAACACTTAATCAGGTGGGGAGGAACATAAATCTAATCTTCTGTTTAGTTGTTTTTTTGTGACTGATTAAAAAGTTCATTAAAATTTTATTACCCCATTTTTTGGTTCTTCTTGATCTGCAGCTCTTGATTGTTGCTGGTTCATCACTTGCTTTCTTGATGGGAACGGTCATAACATGGCGATCACTAGCCTTGACGGGTAAATGCCAATTTTGTACCACACCGTGCAATAATTTAAAAAAATCAGAAACAGTTGAACCTAACTAACCAAAAGCAATTTTTATGCCAAACAAAGAAAAAGAAAAATAGGACCACACAAGAGATTCAAAAACTGATTGATAGGTTTGATTTGAAGGAGTTTTACCCTGCATTGTCCTGCTCTTGGGCCTATTCTTCATTCCAGAGTCCCCGAGATGGCTGGTGAGAAAGCGTTCCATTCAGAATTTCTGTTGTTAATGTGAAAATTGGCAAGGAACGAGACTAAATTTTTATGATTTCAGGCAAAGGTAGGCCTCGAGGAGGAATTTGAAGCTGCACTACGAAGGCTTCGTGGCAAAGATGCTGATGTTTCACGGGAAGCAGCTGAAATCCAAGTAATTCTCTTTTTTTGAGAAATTCATATCAAATGGCCTTAAAATAGGATTAGCATTTGCAAAACTAACTTGTTTTTTTATTTATTTTTTGTTTTTTATAATCTTGACAGACTTATATTAAAACACTTCAAAGTCTTCCAAAAGCTGGACTGTCAGATTTGTTTGACAGAAAATACATCCGTTCTGTGATTGTAAGCAATTTCACGATTTGTTAAAGCATTCGAATCTTTATGACTAAAATTTTACTCGTAGGCATTAAATTTCACATTTTGGGTTTTGAACTTGGTTATGTTTAGATCGGGGTCGGATTAATGGTATTCCAACAATTTGGAGGCGTAAATGGAATAGGTTTCTACGCCAGTCAAACTTTTGTCGCTGCTGGTAAATCTAATTAACTTCTGATTAGTCTATTCCAATTATTCAAATGCACATTGCAAACTATGACACTAACACTTTAAATTTTCACATTGGCAGGACTTTCTTCGGGCAATATTGGAACCGTAGCTTATGCCATAATTCAGGTTTTTCCAAATCTCCGGTTGTCCTCAAAAGAATCTAATCTTTTACATCTAAACTAGCCAATGAGATAATTATCTTTATAGGTTCCGATAACTATAGTTGGAGCAGTACTAATGGACAAATCAGGAAGAAGACCGCTTCTCATGGTGAGTACTTAGCAGTTTTAATTAGCACTTTCCCGGATTCACTTGTTGAGGTAAAAGCACAGTGAAAAGATTCTGAAAACTAATCGAAATGGTTCTGCAATTTTTAAGGTGTCAGCAACCGGAACATTTTTAGGATGCTTCCTCACCGGAGCCTCTTTCTTCCTCAAGGTAAAATACCAAAACTGTAAATGTAAAACCGTTGTGTGAATGTATAATAAAAAAACAAACTATTTTTCATTGCAGACTTGATGGTTTTTCATGATCTTTTTGAATCAGGGCCAAAGTTTGTTGCTTGGATGGGTCCCAATACTTGCTGTTTCTGGAGTCCTGGTAAATTAACAATCACCAGCTGGCATGCTACAATTACCATGATGCTGTTTGGCAAAAATTATTTGCTGAAAACCCTAAAGGTTTTTACCAAATACAGAACTATTCAAAGTACTTAAACTGCTTAAGCATGAAATTTCAAATTTTACACTAAATAAACTGCAAATAAGTTGTTCCAAACGGGCCATGACACAATTCATAGGACTTCAAACTATGTTTACCCATCTTCATGTTTTAACATTTTTCTTCTCAATGAGAACAGATATACATATCAGCATTTTCAATTGGAATGGGAGCAGTTCCTTGGGTCATTATGTCTGAGGTAAATTCCTAACGTGTGAGAAAATTTTTAATTGCTTCTTGAGAAAAAAATGAAGAAAATAAAGGAGAAATTGGGATTCAGCATTTCCCATTTCTCGGTTTGGAAGCATGTCAAACTGACTTTTTCAATCCATACATTTTCACAAATGATCAGGCTTTTTGCAATTTCCATCCAAACAGAAATATGCACATGAATTTAAAGTCATGTTTGAAGTTTTCTTGTTCATTTTTCTGTTTTCTTGTGAAACAAATTGACTACCAAGAAAATTAATGAATTTTATGTATTTCTTGCCGCGGTAGATCTTCCCAATACATGTGAAGGGCGTTGCCGGGAGCTTGGTAGTGCTAGTGAACTGGTTGGGAGCTTGGGCAGTTTCTTACACTTTCAACTTTCTCATGAGCTGGAGTTCCACAGGTTTAGATGTTTCACAAACCTTTTGGTACACATAATTGATCAGAAGATGAAAAGCTCACATACTGATTCCACGTCTTTCGTTCTTTCTTTTTTTTTTCCAGGTACTTTCTTGCTGTACTCTGTATTTTGCGCCCTCACCGTGTTTTTTGTGGCAAAAGTAGTACCAGAAACCAAGGGAAAAACATTGGAAGAAATTCAGTCATCCATCAACCATATAGACATGGATTAGAGTGGTGAATTTGATATGTGATATTGGCTAATGTGTGTACTATTTTTGAGAATGGAAATTAAAGGTTCATGTGGAAACAAGTTCTAGGCTAAGTTGGGTATTGGAATTATGGAGGGAAGTCATGAAAACATTTTCTCTCGGATTTTCGCTACAACATATAAGAGTTTTAGAAACAATTTTTTTTTTTTCTCTAAAAATATTTTCTCTAAAAAATTTAGGGACTAATTTTAGTTTTCAAAAAGATAGTCGTTAAAAAATCGTCTCGAAAAAGTCAAAAAAGAAACTTTTAGGGATAAAATTTTGAAAATATCGCTGATAAATGCATTTTTAGGGAAGAAATAATTTAGTCTAAAAAAAGTTTATTTTTTGAGACAAAAATGTCAGTAATTCATCACTAAATGTCTACTTTTGTCGTTAAAAATAAAATAATAATACTTTTGGTGACAAAATTATTTTATTCTTAAAAAATAATTTTATCTCTAAATTTTTTTTTTGTGGGTAGTGATGTAATCTATTTGAACGTTAGTGAATCTAGACAATATACCAATTGAAATTGATTGTTTTCCTAAGAGGTGGTAAAAGAATGGGAGTGGGGCCTCATGTACTTGGCAATGTGCCTATGTTCTTACTCTCAAGCATTTGTCGTAACCAAATTTAAAGATTGGTAAAATTCATTTCATGCTAAATTCTTCCAAGATTTGTGGAATTTGTTAAGTGACCTATTGAGTTGAATGAAAATGTATTTTTTTTTTTGTTTAAAAAAGAAAGGATTATAGGATCAATGTAAAAGATTAGTAAAATTTATTTCATGCGAAGTTCTTCCTAGATTTGTGGAATTTGTCAAGTGACCTATTGAGTTGAATGAAAATATATATCTTTGTTTAAAAGAAAAAAAAAAAAAAAGATTATGGGATAGTATATATATATATTTTTGGGTACCATTTGTGGTCAATCTTTTTTTTTTTTTTAAATTTTTTTTTTTACTGCATTGGAGTGTAAACAATATATATATTAAGGAAAATGGGTGTTTTTAATGAAAAGCCTTCTAAGAGTTTATTAAATTCTCATTCTAAAATTTCTAATTTTTTGATTTTAAATAATTTAAAAAATCTTTTATTGGCTAGCCTCATTCAATCCAAAAAAAAAAAAAAAAAAAAAGGAAAAAAATTAATCTATTAATTTATAAGTTTCAAATGGAAAGTACACTAGTTCATTTCAAAATTAAAATTTGAGAGACACTAAATATGAAAAGTAATCTATTAATTTATATTTAAAATTGGCACATAATTTAAAATCATTTTAAGTTAATCATCTCTCCAAATATTTATTATTGAAAATATATGAAATATAACACTCAAAGTCTCAAATTTCATTAAAAAAAATGTGGTGCGGGGATGAAATTTTTTAAAATCCTAACATAGTTAAAGACATCACGCCTCATGTTCATTGAGTTCATTTGATTTTTAAAAATGTTCATTGTATCAAATTAAACCCTACTTTATGTAAGACGGACTAATCTATCTATATTTATACTATATATTAAGCAAAATGAATATTTTATTAGTTCCAAAACATTAATTTAAATTTCTTATTTTTTTTTTTAAAATATGAACCTTAAGAAAATGACACGGTAATATTAGTCCATCTAATCATATCTATGGTTTTGGAATTTAAAAATCTTAATATAAAAAAAGCCATATCTAACTCATATCTAATTTGAAATTTAAAAATCTGTGAAAGAAAATTTCAAATATAATTTTAGTCTTATATAATTTCAAATTTTAAAAATATTTACTTCAAAATTTTATATTTTTATTTTTGAAAGCTAAATAAGGCATGTAGTGTTTAAAAAATTAAGAATTTTTTGATGTTAAAATATTTATAGCACCTTTATTAATTAAATAGTTATTTACTTAAAAATCCTATTTACAAATGTTATGGTAGCTTAGGTCCTATTTAAATTTTTTTGAATTAATAAGTCCTATTACTGAGATTATTATCAGTTTTTATCAATTTTTAAAACTAAGAAAATTATCAATTTTGCATGGTAATATTGTTGGAAAAAATGATTTTTTGGTGACTTTAATTTAATATTAAAGTGTGGTGACTTTAATTAAATATTAAAGTGGGTTCCAACCTTTTATTGTGTTGGGTCCAAGTGAGCCAAAAACCATTGAGTTTTGAATAAAAAATTGCCAAGAAATTGCCTCATGATGTTAGATTCATGAATGGGATTTTAAGGGTATTTAAATCAGTTTTCTTGGCTAAAGGGTGTGAATCCTTTGGGCATCCATACTTTTCATATTTTGGAAAGGGGCTCTGAATGCTTGGTGTTTTAATGACCAGGCTTAAAGGCTGGAGGCTCTTCCTCTCTCCCCTATACATGTATAAATTGAGACCCTCCTGTCAAGTTTCATATAGAAATTTTTGCTTCCATTTTACAAGTCATTTTGCCAGAAAGTTCCTATTGTGAGAGAGTGCTGCCACTGTTTTTGTTCGCTAAGCTAGACAGAAAGTGCTTCTGCCGTAGTTGGTTTTGACCGTCGTATCCTGGGAGACAGACGCCGAGTTTTCTCAAGCACTCGACCCGTGAGGCGGCGAAATCTGTTTTAAGGAAACTGCTACCGTGCAGGCTTCGGTTTCGTTTCTTTACCATTTATTGTTTTGTGTATTTCTGTTGAAATTTAGTTGTAATTATCTGCATATGTTCTTGGTATATAATTTTGATTTCTTCATAAATCTATTTATTTAATTTCATAATTTGAACAACAAGCTTAAAACAGATTTATATATATTTTCTATGAAATTGATCGAATAGATTTATATAGACTATTAGGTTAGCTTTGTATAATGTTACTAGGAATTGTTGCGGAATTACTCACTATTTTAATGATTGTAAATTATGCAATGTTATTCTCTAATTGCTTAGTTTAATTAGAATGCTCTATCATAATTTGCATACTTAATTGTATTAGTATGATCTTGTTTTATGCGTATGGTTCATCATTCCCCTACCATGATTTGCATGAATTTTAAGGTTATAAAATATAATTTATGGATGTTGCAATTTTGACATGCTAATTCTATTCTAGTTTTAATTTGTTACATGCTTATTATTTTCTAGACTAGATTACATAATTTAATGTATTTTGGAGTTATAGAGTTTTTATGAATTGTGTACATGATTAATGTGAATTATTTAATTAGGTGCATTAATCTAAATTATCTAATTGGTTGCATTAATCTAAATTATTTAATTAGGTGCATTAATCTAAATTATCTAATTGGGTGCATTAATGTGAATTATTTAATTAGGTGCATTAATCTAAATTATCTAATTGGGTGCATTAATCTGAATTATTTAATTGGGTGCATTAACTTTGAATTTAACTTATTTATTTGGAGTTATTAGTTTAAATGTTTATTATGAATTAATTTCATTCATAACTCATGAGTATTGAACTTTATTTTAAAGTTTTAATTTAATTGACATTTTAATTCATTGGTTAATTTTATAAATAGTTGGCTAGATGGTTTCAATTATTTATTATATTTATTTTTTGCTTAGATTATTTGTTTGTATTTTGTTATGGTTTTTTCTGCTAACTTTCTTTATAGGAATACTTATGCGAAAGGGAATGGAAAAACAAATACAAAACCAAATGAATAGTATTTGGGATGTAAAAACAAAAATGTTTGGACTACTAACTTTTGTGTTGAATAGGAATACCTAAGCGTGGAAAGGCTTTTGGACTAAATAGAATCCTTATGGATTGGCTATTTTATTTAAATGTTTGAAGCATGTTTGCTTGAGATTTAGTTGGTTTGTTTACCAATTTGTGGTAGCAAGTTTTATTTGCTTATTTTGTTAGAAGCATTTTATATGCGTGTAATTGTTATAGCAATTTTTAAATTGCTTGTAAGTTTGGAACTTGGTTTGGTTTTCTGTGATAGAAACCAAAGTGTTTAGCTTTGGCTAAAGAGTAGTTCTTATTTGTTCAGAAATGACAACTAAGACGGATTTGGTTTCAAACCTTTGGAGTTTGAGGAAGTCTTTGGGTTTAATCATTTTATTCCCAAAGTGTTGGAAAACCATGTTTGGAGAAAGTCTTTGGTTATAATCTGATTATGTCCAAAGTGTTTTGGTTTTGAGAAAGGAAACCAAATTTTAGCATTAGCTAAAATATTTCTGATTTTATTCAGAAATAATGGGCTTAGTTCCGGGAGTACCGGTTAACTTTTATGAGTGGTGTAATTCTGGTAGCAAATTTTATTTGCTTGGGAATCGGTTTGTTATAACCTGGTTTATCCCCTGGAAATCTTAATTTTAAAATTGTTTCCTATGGACTAGGAGTCAACATGCTCTTGAATGTTTTGTCAAAAGGTTAACTGGGTTTTAAGTGGGACCGATGTGACCCCTCCAGTCTTCCTGGGAACATTCCTGACCATGTTCGATTCTAGGTTAAATGGTGAGACTAGTTTTGAATTAAATTTCCATCTGAGGGATTTTCTAAGGGTTAAGTTTAATTTCTGGAATCACAGAAGTGAAATTCTGTTGTGATGTTTCAGAAATGGCTTCAAAATGTGACAAACAGAAATGTTGTTCCACCTGACAACCTTTGCCTCACGAGTTTTCTTAAAGGAAATCATAAGATTGCATTAAAATATCTCTGAATTGATCAGAGGCAATTAGTATGGTATCCTTGTGTTATTTATAGCATTTATGATTGCTATGTGACTTTGCTTGAAAGCAAAGATGAGACAACCTGTTATAGTGGGTGAATATTTTTTGGATTTTTAAATTCCAAATATATTCTTAAATTGGTGGCTCCTAGTGAGTACAAGATCACTGATCACAGAGATAGAAAACTGGTGGTTCCTAGGAGGTGTTAGACCACTGGCTACACAGTTATGAGATTGTGGTTTCTAGTAGTGAACAGATTACTGATCACATGTCAAGACATCATGGTTCCTAGTAGTGGAGAGGCTACTGGTCATATGTCAAGACATGATGATTCCTAGTAATGAAAGAGTCTATTGATCCTATGTCAGGACGTTGTGATTCCTAGTAGTAAAGTGACTACTGATCACAGGTTAAGACATTGTGATTCCTAGTAGTAGAAAGTCTACTGACCACATGCTGAGAAATTAGTGATTCCTAGTGATAAGACTACTGGCCATGTTATGAAGTTCCGAATAGTAGACTATTGAACACTGGATTTGTGTTTCCTAATAGTAAGACTATTGGCTTCAGAGTGATAGGTTGGACCAAATATATTTGGGTGCCTAATTCGGTTGATGACATTCTGGGAATGTATTTACTGTGATATGATTTTGAGAGTTTCATAATCATTGTGACACAAGGATTTGTTTAAAACTTTGTATTAATTCTACAAAGAAGACTTAATTATCCGACTCCGAATTAAGGAGGATAATAGAAAGAAAGGAGGGAGTACCTCCTCAGTGAAGGCAAATGTCATTGAGCATGGCAAATTTTTCTGGGATAAGGAAGAAGCCCCCCGTGAACAAGGGCTCTAAGCTGGGGCTAAGGGGTGGTGTTGCAAAGAAGCTGGCATACAAGCCGCGGGAACCTGGTTATCGGTTCTTTGGAAAGTGCTACAACTGTGGTTGCGAGGCTTTTAGTTTTACTAGGGCTACACGCCACATCTGCTCCGAGAAGGAGTTGTTTACAACTTTCGAACCAGTTACAAATGGTAAGAAGTTGTTTATGGGAAACTCTGCTACCTCATTGTTGAGGGAAAGAAAGGTGGTCCTGAAGTTAACCTCAGGAAAGAGCTAACCTTGAACGAAGTCCTGTATGTTCCGGACATTCGTAAGAATCTTGTCTCAAGGACTCTTCTCAGTAAACATGTTTTCGCATGGTTTTTGAGTCCGACAAGGTCGTTCTGACGAAACACAAGTGTGAAACTTGTGTTGAAGTGAAGTGGACAAGATCCCGTATGAGTTATGGAAAGGCGTTAAGCCTTCTTATAAATTCTTACAAATGTGGGGGTGTCTTGCTATTATGGCGATTCCTACACCCTAACGGGTTAGGATAGGCCCGAAATCCGTGGATTGTATATTCATTGGTTATGCACATAATAGTAGTGCATATCGGTTTCTTGTATATAAGTCTGAAATTCCAGACATTCACAGGAATACCATCATGGAGTCAAGGAATGCATGTTTCTTTGAAGACATTTTTCCTTGCCGAACCTAAGAAGGGGTTCTGAGGTTTTGGAGCAATTTGATGAGCTTGCTAGTGATGATGATCATTTTGATGATTAAGTTGAGAATCAAGGTGATGATCAGCCTAGAAGGAGTAAAAGGGCTAGAATGTCCAAGTCTTTTGATCCAGACTTCTTGACTTTTATGGTTGAGAACGAACCTCAAACTTTCCACGAAGCTGTGACTTCTCCTGAGAGTCCTTTATGGAAAGAAGCGATCAAAAGTGAGATTGACTCCATCTTACAGAACCACACCTGGGAGTTGGTAGATTTACCTCCAGGTTGTAAGCCTTTAGGCTGCAAATGGATTTTTAAAAGAAAGATGAAGGCCGATGGGTCAATTGACAAGTATAAGGCGAGGCTCGTTATCAAAGGGTACAGGCAACGAGAAGGCCTGGATTACTTTGATACGTACTCACCTGTAACTAGGATAACATCCATTCGCATAGTGATTGCGTTAGCAGCTTTGCGCAATCTAGAAATACACCAGATGGATGTAAAGACAGCTTTCTTAAATGGGGATTTGAATGAAGAAATCTACATGGAGCAACCTGAGGGGTTTTCAGCTCCAGGACAAAGCAAGAAAGTCTGTAAACTTGTCAAATCTTTGTATGGTTTGAAGCAAGCGCCTAAACAATGGCATGAGAAGTTTGACAACGTAATGTTGTCAAGTGGGTTTAGAATCAACGAATGTGACAAGTGTGTTTATGTCAAAGACACTGACAGAGGTTATGTCATTTTGTGTCTATATGTTGATGATATGCTCATTATAGGTAGTAATGATGAAATGATCAAAACTACCAAGAAGTTGTTAAACTCTAAGTTTGACATGAAGGATATGGGCATTGCAGATGTTATTCTGGGAATTAAGATTACCAGAACATCTGGCGGAATTGTACTTTCTCAGTCTCATTATGTTGATAAGATACTTGAGAAGTTTAGTGGATCAGATACGAGTGTGTCATCGACACCTGTAGACTTAAGTCTACATTTTACCAAGAATAATAAAGAGAGTGTCTCTCAGTTAGAATATTCTCGGGTAATTGGAAGTTTAATGTATCTGATGAGTTGTACTAGGCCGGATATAGCTTACTCGGTTAGCAGGCTTAGTAGATACACAAGTAATCCTGATGCTTCTCATTGGACAGGCATTGTGCGGGTGTTAAGGTATTTATGCTACACTCGGGATTATGGGCTGCATTACACTCGATATCCAGCGGTGCTAGAAGGCTATAGTGACGCGATTTGGATATCAGATATAAAAGACTCTAAGTCCACTAGTGGATTTGTGTTCACTCTTGGTGGGGCAGCCGTGTCTTGGAAATCTTCCAAGCAAACGTGTATATCTAGATCAACGATGGAATCAGAGTTTATTGCTTTGGATAAAGCAACGGAAGAAGCTGAATGGCTTCGCCATTTCATTGAAGATATTCCACGTTGGTCTAAACCTGTGCCAGCTATTTGTATTCATTGTGATTGTCAATCTGCAATTGGTAGGGCACAGAGTAATATGTATAATGGAAAGTCTAGACATATCCGTCGTAGACATAATTCCATACGACAACTACTCTCGAATGGAGTTGTCTCTTTAGACTATGTAAAGTCTAAGGACAACATTGCGGATCCGCTAACCAAAGGGTTAAGTCGAGTGTTAGTCGAAACGTCGTAAAAAAGAATGGGGTTAAGGCCTTTGGAAGTTACCGGAATGGAAACCCAACCTAGTTGACTGGAGATCCCAAGATCTAGGTTCAATGGGACAACCTAATTGCGTGTAACGGTGGTATGTCACTGAGGAGGTTAAACCTCCAGCCATTCCTTCTATCAGTGATACCTGCAAGTGTAGAGGATAAGCTGAGCTTTTAATGACTCTTGTGTGTTAAGCTGTTGAGCTAAGTATTGTAGGATACTAAAGTAGAGTCACCTATGTGAGTGTGAAGTGGGGCCGCTTCTAGAAGAATTGGATAGGCTAAGATTCTTTGAAACCACTCGCTGAACCAGGCTAGTGTCCAAGGCCACACAGGGCACACCAGTGAGAACAGAATGGTGGTAGGAGTAATTCCCGTGTGAGATCTTTTGTCTCAGTTTACATAAACGGCAGAGCAGTTCAAGATGTCTTATTCACTGATCAGCCAGTAAACTCGATAGGTTTTCACTGGGAGAGGTTCAAAGCCAAAAGCTACCTTCTCTGATGTCGGGGTTAGTCCGTTGTACTCTCTCTCAGAGTCTTTATTGTTGAACGATGTCCGTTTGTTGAGTCATTCGGTCAATTTTTATTCATGTGGGGGATTGTTGGAAAAAATGATTTTTTGGTGACTTTAATTTAATATTAAAGTGTGGTGACTTTAATTAAATATTAAAGTGGGTTCCAACCTTTTATTGTGTTGGGTCCAAGTGAGCCAAAAACCATTGAGTTTTGAATAAGAAATTGCCAAGAAATTGCCTCATGATGTTAGATTCATGAATGGGATTTTAAGGGTATTTAAATCCTTTTTCTTGGCTAAAGGGTGTGAATCCTTTGGGCATCCATACTTTTCATATTTTGGAAAGGGGCTATGGATGCTTGGTGTTTTAATGACCAGCCTTAAAGGCTGGAGGCTCTTCCTCTCTCCCCTATACATGTATAAATTGAGACCCTCCTGTCAAGTTTCATATAGAAATTTTTGCTTCCATTTTACAAGTCAGTTTGCCAGAAAGTTCCTATTGTGAGAGAGTGCTGCCACTGTTTTTGTTCGCTAAGCTAGACAGAAAGTGCTTCTGCCGTAGCTGGTTTTGACCGTCGTATCCTGGGAGACAGACGCCGAGTTTCCTCAAGCACTCGACCCGTGAGGCGGCGAAATCTGTTTTAAGGAAACTGCTACCGTGCAGGCTTCGGTTTCGTTTCTTTACCATTTATTATTTTGTGTATTTCTGTTGAAATTTAGTTGTAATTATTTGCATATGTTCTTGGTATATAATTTTGATTTCTTCATAAATCTATTTATTTAATTTCACAATTTGAACAACAAATATTTCAAATAATTGTTTCATCAACTGATAAAAAAAACAGATCATGAGATTAAACGTTTTGCCTTCTACTTATTGGTTTGATTCAACTATCAAATAAAATCGAGAACATTAACAGTTTTTTCTAGTTTTAAAATTGAGAATATTATTAGTTTTTTCATTTTTAAAGTTTTTTTTCTTCTGTTTTGCACATCAATATTCTATCATCATGTATAGATACAAAATTTTTAATTTTGCACCAAAAAAAAAATAAAAAATTCAATTTTTTTCAAATTTAAAAAAAAAAAGTTATTTATTTATTTATTTATTTATTTTTTGCACATAATTTTTTTTAGTTTTTTCAATTTGAAAGTTGATATTTAAAAGTTTGGAAAATCAAAATAATGTCAAATCATTATGTTCTTTTATAGATAATCATAAATGATAAATAATCATTGTTTGAAGGGCAATTTTGACTATTAAAAAATTAATGGGACTTAAAGGTCCAAAAAATCTTAGGGTTTTTTATTGGCCGGTCCAACTTTTTATAGTTATTCCCCTCTTAGTCTTGAATATTGATGTTGTGCACCAATAGGTCCTGGAGTCTTTTTTTTGTATCCGTTTTACCCTTGTTTTGTTTTCCCCTATTTTGGTGCGTTTCTGTTTAATTTTTACCATCAAAATACTGTGATGTGAGTTTGGGTTTAGGTTTGTGATTGTGAGTTTGGGTTTGTGATTTAGATTTCTGTAGAAATTTGCGATTTGTTAATACATTATTGTGGAGCTTCGTGATTTGTGATTTCGCGCTTGGTGTATATTTGGATTTTGCAATTTGCGATCTCATGGACGGAGCTCGATTTGTGATTTGCTTTTTGTAAATCTGTGAATTTTCGTGTTTTGCAATTTTTATGTTTGGTGTATAGTTAGATTTTGTGATTTGCAATTTTGTGAGCTTGACTGGTATGTTTGATTTTGATTTCAATTTCGATGTTTTTGTGTTTTTTAGTTTGAGTTTATGATTTTGATTTTGTTTGTAATATTGTTGTTATTTTGTTGTTTCCGCGATTGAATTTGTATTTTGATCATGATATTGAAAGCTTTGAGATATGCATATGTAATGAATATTAGATTTTTTTTTTTGGTTACGAAATTGTTTTGGTCGAACACAGGTGCTGGTTTGTGATTTTCTACAGTGATAATATTATCACTGAGTAATTTGAGGGTGTTGTTGGATTAACTTTTTTCAACAGTGATAAATTTATCAGTGAGTATGGAAATAAGAGATGAAAAAGTTGCATAATGTAATGGTAAGATTCAAATCGAGTTACCATGCCTAATAAGTGTAAGCCTTATTCACTGTTCATGCTCTTGGTCTTTGGTAGTGTTAACTGTTAAATGTATCATTGTTGGTTTTTGGATGTGTTTGATGTTATCCCAGGTAGGCAACTCAAGAGGGGGGGGGGGGAATTGGTTCTTTAAGAGTGCTGCTATTAGCACCTACCAAAATTCTTTGGACCCTCCATTTCTTTGAACCCCAACCCTAAACCCTAAATTTTAATAATATTTTTTTGGACATCACACTTATTACCAAATCTATCCATATTCATAATATTTTCACAATGAAATGCACACCCACTTAATTTTTTATCCCTCTCCTTTCCTGACTCAGTCAATCTTCAGAGTTTGGAGCTTTGGTCCAGTATAGAATTCTTGGACCCCAACCCTCCATCACTCTCGTCGCCGTCTCGGCCATCAACGGAGCATTCCGACGACTCTCATCTTTTCTGAACGCTCTCCGTATCGCCGAATCAGTAACCTCTCTCATTCTCTCATCATCATCTTCTTCGTTGCTTTTTGTATCTTCGTCATCGCTGAGATCGATTGAAGATACTCCAATGTCTATGGGATTTGCATAACCGTTTGCAAGATGAGGAAAAATAGAATCATCGTCTAAATTGCCATCAGAATCATCATCTGAATCGCCATCAGAATTCTGAATGTAGCCCAAAATAATTTGTTCACCATTGTGTAGCCGAAAAAATGTATTTTGTTTAGAACTGTTTTGTCGAACAATAATGATCCTGTCGGCACTGTATGTCCGAACAAAATTTGTTCATCACTGTGTAATTTGAATCCATTCCAATTCACAACTTAAAATAACATAAATTAAATCCATTCAAAATACATAACTTAAATCCATTCCAGTTCACTCTTTTCCATTCTAAGTTAGTTTAACAAAGAAAATTACATAACTGACTATCTGGATTAATGTTCGGAACCTATGTATTGAACGAAAGGATTATGTTTAGTACTGTATTACCGAACATAATTCTAACAGTCAGCAAACCAGTACCGAACAGCTCGAACGAAACAAGAACGACCGAAAACGACTGAGAATGTTAATATAAGACAGATAAACTTATCAATGGAACGCCGGTCTCACTAGAATTGTTGTCCTCGTCCTCTATTGCTCTACACAGTGAAATAAGTGATGAAGTATACGTTATACTTGAAGCAAAACTTTCAAGTTCAATAGCGTTGATGATGGTGATGAAGATGATACATTCAGGATTTAAAATGATTATGAAAAATAATAGATTTAGGATTTATGTTAGTTGGTTATGAATAGTAATAGGTTTAGGGTTTACAAACATGGAATACGTATAATTGGAGTTGGAGTTGGAGTTAGAGGTGGAGGTGGGGGTAAGGGTGGGTGTCCAATATTATAGAGTATTAGTTCTTATTGATAGGTGAGTGTTCCATTTAATAATAGCTTTTAATGTAATTTTTTTTTTTTGATCGGCAAAAAGAGATCTTTATTGATGGAATAACAAGTACAAAGTACAGAGCAAATTACATCAATAAAGAAGAAGGGAGATGCAAAATCATGCTAGCACCCCCTGAGTTGGTGAGAAACCAACGACAAAAACTGACAGTGACCATAATTTTACTTGGGTAAACTACCAATAGGTCCTACTTTGGAGACTTATTACCCAATAGGTCCTACTTTGGAGACTTATTACCCATTAAATCCTATTTGATAAATTTATTAAGTGATAAAGATAAATTTTCAGTCTTTTATTTTTATGAATAAATTTATAGTGATAAATTTATCAGTTTCTTTGTTTTTATGAATAAATTTTAGTGATAAATTTATCACTCTCTTATTTTTATAATGTTAAATTTATTAGTTAGGACCTGTAGGTAAATAAGTCTAGTTAATAGGACTAATTGGTAAGTACCCCATTTTACTTTAGGGTATAATTGTAATAAAAAAAAATTATAAAATGAGGGGTCCAAAGAATTTTGGCAGGTGCTAATAGTAGTACTCTTATTTAAATTTTTTTTTACAATATTAAATTTTATAAACACAACATTCAGAATTTTAACAATAAAAAACAGAATAATAATTATCAATATAAAAATAAAAGAGATAGGAAGAGAAAATCAAACATTGAGATTTATAGTGGTTTGACACGCCAGGCCTACGTCCACTCCCTAAGGAACCTCCTTAAGAATTTCTTTACTATCAAAATGAATTAATACACCACCAAGTCTTCACCTAGCTTGTGGATTTTGCATAGGACTTACTCTTATCTATTGAGCATCACTCAACAATAAATGCCCCACCCTTGCAAAATCTCTCAAAAAAATAATGAATAAAAATAAGTGGTACTTAAACCCTCTTTTACAATAATTCTCACAAAGAGTAGATATGAAAGTGTAAGAACAAATGCTACACTTAGATCTGAAAGTGAAAGAGCAGAATACAATATACTCAAAATTTTGGAGCACACAGAAATTTTTCTCTTTAAGTTCTTAATTTTTCTCCACACATAACACTTCTATTTATACACAAAAATATACCCGTTGGAAGTAGGACGCTCCTTGCTGACGTCATGGATTACATGGGCACGCTCCTTGATTCAAATAGACAGCAAATGATAATTTTCTTTTCCTTTTTTGTTTTGTCAAACATGGAGCCACCGCTTTTGTAGACAATTTGATACAAAAATTACAACTTTCAAACAAGCAAATGATTTCTCCATTTTTTTCTTCTTGTTTTATTATAATATATATATGTGTGTGTGTGTGTGTGTGTGTGTGTGTGACATGATACAAAATTCAAACATGGAGCCATCGTTTTGTAGGCAATTTGGTACAAAATTCACAACTTTCAAACAAGCAAATGATTTGCTCCATCTTTTTCTTTTTGTTTTATTATAATATATATATATATATATATATATATATATATGTGTGTGTGTGTGTGTGTGTGTGACATGATATAATCAATGTAGTGTAAAAAATCTAATTGCTCACGTGATGTATTCTATTTATATTATATACATTATATATAATATCCTAATCAAATATTTTGCATATATAGTAAAATCTCTTTAAATAATATTTATAATAGATTGGAACATATATACCCTTTTTAAATTTTTGTAGAGATTTTAAACTAAACATAACCTACCACTCCATGTGGATATATCACTTTTGTGAAAAAAAGACAACTCATCAATATCAAATTTATCAAAATAATATAATCAATCAATATCAAATTTGTCAAAAGATGAAAAGTGATCAGCCTAATTTTTCAAAAAGTGAATAGTAAAAAATATTTTTATTTAAATAATATTTAACAAATGTAACATACAATATATATTTTAAACAGATAATATTTTGTGTCAAATAATATGTATATTAAAAAAATCCAAATTTTGGCAAATAATATTTTAGACATCATCAAAATTAAACAATATGATTAACAATCTCCTCCTTTTTGATTATGGCAATATTTATATGGATTTGACATAAAATAAAAATTAACAAGTTATTTGATAATTTTGCAACATAAAATATTTAAAGCGCATGCATGCAAAACAATTCAAAGTCATATTTTTTCTCCCTCCTTTGACATCATCAAAATATGGAAATAAAAAACAAACACATTTGGTAAAATAATCTGAGATGCCAAAAATATAATAATGGTCCGTAGGTCTTGTCGTGATCATTGTGGGGATTTTGGAGCATTTTGAGTGCACAAAATGTTGACAAACAAAAGATTTGAGCAAATATGCATCGAGGATTGGATTGATGGAGTGTATAAAAAGTGACAAGGATGATAGGCAAAGAGACGAAAATATCAAGTGTTGGAGAGAAAAATTTGTTTTACCTTCTTGTGTAATCATGTCATTCCTTACCTTAGCCATCAATGGTTCGGACATGCATGAGGTGCCTGTAATGCAGGCAAATGAGAGGGTACCAGTGGTGTAGGCACATGCTATTTCTGTAAATGAGGGTTCTAGTGTTATTGGTAATCAAAATGATATCGATGCTATTAATAACACTATGGCTCTTAGTACACAGGCAATGACTGTAGTTTCCAATATGACGCAACGATTACAAGCAAGAGTACAAGAAAATCAGCAATGGAGAGATGATGTATGCTTGCTAAAACAACAACTGGTTAATATGTGTAAGGAGAAGAAAGAGCTAAAAAGGAAAAATGCACAGTTGGAGAATGCGGTGCAATATTATGCAACAGTTATAATGCCAAGACTCACACAAGTCGAAAATAGAGAGAGGCATGTAAAAGAGGCTCATGAAAAATTGTTGAGAGAAGTGAAACGGAAAAAATCTGTGAAGGCTTCTAAAAACTTACATGTAATCGAGTAATATTTTCTCCTTCTGAAATAAAATTGCAAGCATTTCTCCTTCCCTTTTTTTTTTATATATAAATTTTGTTTTTGCAAAAAAAAATTGGTGGTGCAGATAAGAAATAGTGCAAAAAATATATATATACTCCCCTTAAAATTATGCACAGAATATACACACGCCCCTTTTTTTATTTTATTTTATTTTATTTTATTTTTATAATAATTGTTAATCTCAAAATATATGAGTTTCCCCCTAAATTAATACACTAAAAATTACATAAATTTGAAGAAACAAATTACCAATCTATAATACCGAGGGCCATTAAGATCCGGTCATAAACAACTACACCAAGTGCACTAGCATAAAAGGAGAAAATAAAAATAAAAATGATTTCTTCAGACAAGGTAGAAGTAATCATTATTAAATCCAAGAGAGTTTGGAGCACATACAACAAGTAAAAAAAATATAACACAGTGCAAAAAGAATTTTAATATGTTGATTGGTGATGACCTTGATGATTGGAAGAAATGGAGAAGATCGTATAGATCGGTGACGAATTTTTGTAGATTGACAATGGATCTTGATGGATCAGTCACGGATCTTGATGGATCGGTGATGGAACTTGATGAATCGGTAATGATGGTGATGCAGATTTTGGGTAGAGTAGTGATGGATCTTGGTAGATTGGTGAGGGATTTGGGTGGATGATGGTAGTGATGAAAATGATGGATGATGTTGTGGATGGTGGAGCTAGTTGTAGACGATGGTGAGGATGAAGATTGTGTCGGCTGAGGATAAGAGGAAGAAAGGGAGAGCAAGAGTGAAAGAGAAAAATAAAGAGTGAGGGAGATAATGGGTGAGAGATTGAGAAAGAGTGAGTGAGAGAGAGAGAGAGAAAGAGAGAGAGAGAACATATATACATATATATAATTATCATTATTTTATTTATATTATTATTTATTATTATTATTTTATTTATTTATTTAATTTTTTATAAAATTTATATTTAATATAAACATTATATTGGAGTATTCATCATATTAAGTTCAGTTTTAATAAAACAAAATTTGTAGCACTTGTGCCCTTTTAAAATTTTTGGAAAGTGTATTTGAACCCTTTATTCTATTCTGGGAATCTTTGGTGTTGTTATGGGTTGGTTTGGAGGAGTACAATCCGATTTAAACTTGTTGGGTTTGGTTGTTCGCACTTATTCTTGTCAAAAGTTCATTGGAGACTTAAAAATTCCATCCTAGGGTCGACACCAGCCTTCCTAGGGTCGACCCTTACCTGTTGGTGAAGTTTTGAAAGTGTTGTTGGAAGATAGGGTAGACACCAGACTGGGAGAGGGTCGACCCTCTTATGTCTGTGTGTTAGTTGCTGGAAGATAGGGTAGACACCAGACTAGGAGAGGGTCGACCCTCTTATGTCTGTGTGTTAGTTGCTGGAATATAGAGTCGACCCTCTTCTGTCTTAGGGTCGACACCTGCCACTTTTTCCCAGATTTTTTTGGTCGGTCTGGGCCTACTTTTTGGGGATATTTTGACTTGATATTTTGGGTTGACTTTGGGGCTTATTTCTATTTTGACCTAGTACTATAAATGGGCTTCCACTTAACCCTTTTCTTTATTTCTTCTTCTCTTTTCTCCCTCAAAACTGTGAGGCACTCTCTCTTTTTCTCAAAAAGCACTTTTCACTCTTAGATCCTTAGATCTACTTGCTTGAAGGCCTTTCCTCATCTTGCTCCTTTGAGATACATTGTAGAGCTTGTCGAAGGCTTCATTTTGATCGGAGCAAAACGTGGTTTCTCCTCCGTCGACTTTTGGGGTTTTTCTTCCTTCTTCCTCTTCTAATCTTGAGGTAGGGATTTCTTTGCTCCTTTCCAATACTTCATTTATGGATAGACATGTGATAGTTTTTATTGCATAAAAACCATATTCATTATGGATTTTCTTGAAAGCCATGAAAGGGGATCTAGGGTTTGATATTTATGATTGGTGTTGTTAAATGGTTTGTTGTTGAGTAATTTAGGAAATGATTACTATGTTTGTGAAGAAATGGAGGAAAGCCCTAATTTGATATTATTGATATAATGGATTTAAAAGGGAGGGAGTTGAATAATCTTTATATTCTGCTAACATGGGTTGGATAATTGTGTTTATACCAAAAGAAAATAAAAAGAGAAGTAACCATGGTGTTGGTATTGTTTTAGACTAATTACGTGAAGTTGAGTTGAGTTATGGTTTTGGTAACAAAGGAATTGGTTTTGTAAAATAAAGGTGATGGATTTGGTTTTGTTTTTTGTAAAATGACGAGAATGAATTCTTAGAAAATGGTTAGAGTTGTGTGGATTGGAAAAGAAACAAAAGTGGTCTTTTTGAAAGAAAATGAAATCATCACGCTTTATGAATTGATAATGAACTTGAGGTCGGATCTTGGAACCTTCATATATTATCATTGTTACTGGACTGAAAGTCTTGCGAAAATTGGCTTTTTGTTTTCCTTTAGTATGAGATGTAGAAATAGATAGTTTATCTATTTTGGAGATTATATATATATATATATATGTTTAGAAATATATGTTTTGGGCTATCAGTGGAGGATAGCCATGATTGTTGTAGAAACTGCATGATGATTAGGTGAATTGAAACTAATCAATTGGATTATGTCATTGAATATGACGGTTGGATTAAAACATTGAATATGTGGTTTAATTGGTCATTGTATATGACAATGTGTTTAAATACATTGTATATGTATCTTGTTTGGGAGGAGATAGGGGATATAGCGACCCCGGTCTTTTCCTTTTGATTGTTGTATCAGGACTTATGTTCCGTAGACTCCGTTGTTATCAGATTGTTGTTATCGTCCTTTAATTTCTTATTTTTGAGTTATAGGATGTGTTGGGCAGGTTTGTGACAGGTCGGTTGAGTTTAGATGCCTAAACTAGTTGCCCAGATTTTGACCTGTCCGCTCGAGCGGGGAGTTTGACGCTCGAGCGGGGACCTTGTTGTTGCTTGTCCGCTCGAGCGGGGGTTTTGGCGCTTGAGCGGGAATATCACCCATCCAGTATTTCCTGTGTAGTATTGGACGCTCGAGCGGGGGATTGGCCGCTCGAGCGGAAGGTTGTGAGTGACGCTCGAGCGGGGAGTTGGGAGCTCGAGCGGGGACCTGTCTGCAGAAACTTCTGGGAGTGTGCATCCGCCGCTCGAGCGGGAGTTTGGCTGCTCGAGCGGGAGTCTGTGAGTGGCGCTCGAGCGGGGGTTTCCACGCTCGAGCGGGGCGACTGTTATATAAACCCGAGATCCGACTTTCTGGATCATTTTTCATCTCCCTTTTGATTCTAAAACCCTAGAACCGTCTTCTCTCTCTCCCTACACACTTTTCTCTCTTAGGTTTGATCTACTTAGAGTGAGTTTCTATCCTAGATCCTTAATTAAAAAGATAGAGTGAGACGAGGGCTTTGTTTTGATCGGAACAATCTTGGATTTGGAGCACTTTGGTTTTGGGTCATCATCTCCGTCTTCTTCATTCGAGTTAATTGCTTCGAGGTAGGGATTTCCTACTCCATCTTATAGGTTTTAATCCTAAGTTTTGGTACTTCTGATATGTTGGGTTTATTTGGTAATATTGAGAAAAGCTAGGGTTGTTTTATAATTTAAAAAGCCCTAATTGTTGTATTAAAATTAATTCATATAATTAATTTTGGAAAAGGTGTAGAAATTGATTAAATTTATGATATTGGGAAGTTATGAGATTAAATGTTGTAGTTGGGTAATTTAACCACTCAGCTTTGAAATTGAGATTATATATGTGTTGAGACATTTATTTCCTGTTTAGAAATAACTGTTTTGGGCTATTGGTGGAGGATAGTCATGATTGTTGTAGACAATGCATGTGGATTAGGGAAAACTGAAACTAATCAATTGATTAGGATATTGTGTTTAAAGGTTGGAATAATACATTAAATTTATGTATTGAATTAATGTGTATATGACTCTGTGTTTATATGCATTACTTGTGTATGGGAGGAGATAGGGGATGTACTCCACGGTTTTAGGGGAAGATAGGGGATGTACCTCTAAACCGGTTAATGTTTAAGGGAAGATAGGGGATGAACCCAGGGTCGCAGCTCATATGCTCGCCCATTACAGTTTTGATATAGCTCTTATGCTTATCTACTGGATTAGTTGTTGTTTGATTTGATACATCACTAAAATGTGTATTAATTGGGAAGTATGGAAGTGAGTTTTGATTGAGATTGATACATCACTAACATGTGTATCCGTTACGATATAAGAAAGGTTTAACTTGATTTGCTATCCCTGTTGAGTTTTTGGCCAGGTTCTGAGCCTTATCCGTATAATTGGAAAGTGAAATGTGTCATAGACATTAGTGTCATGAAATTGTATATTGATGTAATTGATTATCTTGTGATTGACCAACTATCGAATGCTACTGCTTTAGTTGATGCTTATACTTGGTTTAGTATTTTTTACTGGGCTGTGGCTCACCCTATATGGGAACATCATTTTCAGGTTCAGGTGATGGGCTTCCTCCTAGGAATTAGCTTGGGAGGACTTAGAGTTGAAGACTCATTTTAGATTAGTTGTTATTTGCTTTATTTGATATTACATGTATGGACTCAAGCCAAGGGCTTAACTTGTAAATGAGTTAGTACTCATATTTTTGTGTCCAAGTGTTGGCTTGGAAAGATGTAAGCCCATAGGGCATTTACTTTCTTTATTACATGTAATGTCTTTTAATAAGTTTACTCTGATGAATGGAATAATACTCTTGTTTTCTTATAATGATGCATGTTAATTTTATATATATTAAGGGTTTAATTTTGAGGGCGTTACAACTTGGTATCAGAGCGTACCGGGTTTGAATACTTTGGGTACGTGGGAAGTGATTAGTATCACAATGGGTTCGTCTCGTTTGATAGAGACTTAGTGTAGTGTTATATGTTTGCATGATAACATGTTTATGTGATTATGTGGGTATGGAATGTAGTTTCTAGGATGTTGATTGGACCCTTGAGTTGCTAGTAGTCTTGTTGGAAAGGCAATTGATCACTGCTGCTTCCAATCGGAACTATGGTAACGCTTTGGGACTATTATCATCCAGGAATGAAATTCGTAGGTGCTTATGTGATTATGTGCTTACGTGGAATGAATTATTGTTGTCCAATGCATTAGGACGCGAGTGTTTAGCTTCGACACATTTATTAATGTGCTAACGTCTTTGTTTCTTGTATTAGGATGTCAGGACGAGGACGAGGTCGCGGTAGGCGTGGTAGGCCGGGTAAGCAGGAAGTGCCTGCGCCAGAGGAGATTCCATTAGTACAGGAGATTCCGGCAGTTCAGATTCCTGCAGTGCAGGAGGGAGTAGGCCAGGCCAATGTGGCCGAGCCGGTAGGCCAGCAGGCTATGGGCGCTTTAGCCCGAGAGATATCAGGGGCATTCAGGGAGTCAGTAGGCATTCTTCGAGCTGAGAATCAGGCTCAGGTCCATGTTGCTGATGCAGGACCTTCTTTTCTGAAGAGGGAGTTCTTCCGGTCTAATCCGGACGAATTTTTTAGGTGATCCTAAAGAGCCGTTTAAAGCAGATGAATGGCTCGAACAGACAATGAAAACGTTTGAGATGCTTGGCATCGAAGACGAGGGGTTGAAAGTGACCTTGGCATCGTTCCAGCTGAAGGGGGATGCGGGTCAGTGGTGGAAGTTCACCAAGGGTCGTATCGGAGGTACTTGGGAGGCTTTTGTGAATGCTTTCCAGGAGCGGTTTTTATCTCCAGCAGTTAGGGAGAAGTTGAGAGATCAGTTCTGCCAGCTTAAGCAGAACAGTTTATCAGTGGCCGAGTTTGAGGCCTCATTTACTAGTTTGTCCAGGTTTGCACCTGAGTTGGTGGCGTCGGAGGAACGCCGTTGTATTGAGTTTGAGAAGAAGTTGAGGCGTGGCCTCAAGTTGAGAGTAGTAGGGTCTTTGATTCGGGATTATGGGCATCTGGTTGATGCTACAGCCCATACTGAGATTATGATGCAGGAGGAGGAGGAAGGGCAGAAGGGCTCCAAGAGGAGTCATGATGGCCAGGGTGATAGCAAGAGGCAGAGAGGTTTCACTCCTCAGCAGTCTCAGGGTAGCTTTTCTAGATCGACTTTTCCAGTACCGAGTGCTAGTTCTGGGAAAGGTAGCCAGGGAGTCATTACCTGTTTCAAGTGTGGTCAGCTGGGCCACAAGTCTCCAGCTTGCCCACAGAAGGGAGGAGGACAGAGAGCAGTGTCATCTTCGGCTCGATCTCAGAGCCAGAGTCAGGGTAGAGGCCAGCCGCTCTCGTGTTATCAGTGTGGTCAGCCAGGGCACATGAAGAGGTTTTGCCCGCAGTTGAGTGGCACATCTGGTGCATCTGGTTTAAGGCAGACTCAGGGTCAGTAGCCAGCTCAGTCGGGTCAGGCCTCGAGGGCCAATCAGGGGGCTTCTTCGTCCCAGTCTATAGCGACCCCGGTCTTTTTCCCATTTGACTATTGTATCCGGACTTACGTTCCGTGGATTCCGCTGTTATATTTGTTGTATTATGGTTGTTGTCGTCCTATATTTTCTTATTTTGGAGTTATAGGATGTGTTGGGCGGGTTTGGAACAGGTTGGTTGAGCTTAGGAACCAAAACTAGTTGCCCAGATTTAGCTTGTCCGCTCGAGCGGGGGTTTTGGCGCTCGAGCTGGAAAAACACCCATCCAGTATTTTCTTGTGCAGGGTTGGACGCTCGAGCGGAGTTGGGCCGCTCGAGCGGGAATGTGGGGTGACGCTCGAGCGGGGATTTGGACGCTCGAGCGGGTACCTGGTTTGTCGAGATGCTGGGAGTGTGCATCCGCCGCTCGAGCGTGGTATTGTCCGCTCGAGCGGGAGTCTGTGAGTGTACGCTCGAGCGGGGTTTGTCCGCTCGAGCGGAGATGCTGAATATAAAATCGTGATTTCGTGTTTTAAAACAGTTTTTCAGCCCCTTTCAGTTTATAAAACCCTAGGTTACGAGTTTTCTCTTTCCCAACTCATCTTCTCCCTTAGGATTGATCTATTTAGAGTGTGTATCTATCCTAGTTCCTTCATTAAAAAGGTAGAGGAGAGTGAGGGCTACATTTTAATCTGAACGGTTGTTGATTTGGAGCACTTTGGAGTTTGGGCTATCATCTCCGTCTTTATCTTTTTGGTTTCTTGCTTCGAGGTAGGGATTTCCTACTCCATTTATACGTTTTAATCCTAAGTGTTGGTATTTTTGGTATGTGGGGGTAGTTTGGTAATTTTGGTATGTGGGGGTAGTTTGGTAATTTTGGAAGAAACCTTAGGGTTTGGTTTAGATTAATTTGTAGAATTAATTTAAAGGAACAATGTGGAATTTGGTTTAATTCATGGAATTGGGTAGTTTAAATACTTACCTTTGGGAATGTTAAATTTACATTCATTGATGTATTTATTTCTTGTTTAGAAATAACTGTTTTGGGCTATCGGTGGAGGATAGCCATTGATTGTTGTAGACCTTGCATGCGGCTTAGGTATAACTGGAATTGAGTCAATTGTTAGACTGTTGAGTTAATACAGAACATTCGTGTATTAATTATGTGTTGTATATGGCATGTGTTGACTATGTTGCATATGCATTTGGTTTTGGAGGAGATAGGGATGAACTCCACGGTTTAGGGGAAGATAGGGGATGGACCTCTAAACCGGACTTGTTGGGAGGAGATAGGGATGGACTCCAGTAGCATGACTTATGTGTATGCTTATTGTTAATAGAAATATTCTATTTGTTGTTGATATGATACATCACCACCATGTGTATCAGTTGGGAAGTATGGAAGTGAAGTTGATTGAGATTGATATAACACCAGCATGTGTGTTTATTATGTTATAAGAAAGGTTTAGCCTAATATTGTTATCCTTGTTGAGTTATTTGGCCAGGTTCTGAGCCATAAGTGGGAAGTAAAATGTGCCATAGACAGTGTGTCATAGGCAATGTAGACATTTGTGTCATGAAAATTGTAACTTGATTGTAGAGTGTTAACCATGTATCAGATGCTAATGCTTTAGTTAATTCTTATGCTTGGTTTAGTATTTCTCTACTGGGCTGTGGCTCACCCTATATGGGAACTTTATTTTTCAGGTTCAGGTGGTTCACTCCCTCCAAGGACTTAGCTTGTGAGGAATTGAATTTGAAGACTTGTTTTATTTTTATTTGGTTTATTTGAAAAATGTAATCCTTCAAGCCTAGGGCTTTATCTGTTTTGAGTTAGAACTCAGTAAATTGTATCCAAGTGTTGGCTTGGCAAGATGTAAGCCCGTAGGGCATTTATTATGGTATTTTATTTCGTAAGACTCTGATGATTGATGTAATAAATAATGTTTTCTTTTAATAATGCATGTTTTGGTTTTATATTTAATGGGTTGAATTTTGAGGGCGTTACATAGTCTGTGCAGCAGTCTTATGCTCCTAGGGGTGAGCAAGTTGATCAGAGGCCATCTGGGCGCGTGTATGCTGTTACCGCGCAGGATCTTGTACCGGCTCCATCTGTCGTGAGAGGTACCTTCTTGTTTTGCAATTCAGTTGCTAGTGTTTTGATCGATACGGGTGCATCTCATTCCTTTGTGTCTGCTGCATTTGCATCTGTTTTGGAGTTGGAGTTAGCTCAGTTAGCGTCTCCTATCTGTGTAGTGTCACCTCTTGGGGGTGAATTGATCTTGAAACAAGGTGTTAGGGGTTGTGATATAGAGGTCGATGATCATAGAATCCCATTTTCCTTTGTAGTTATGCCTATGAAGGGCTTCGATGTTATTTTGGGTATGGACTGGTTATCGTCATACCGGGCAGTTATTGATTGCTATCGCCAGAGGGTCACTTGTTGTACCGTGGGCGGAGAGTGTTTTCATTTTCTGGGGGACCGAGTTGGTAGTGTTTTGCCATCGGGGTATGTTTCATGAGGGCGGAGTGAGCTTAGTGGTCTACTTGCTAATCTTTCGATTAGTGAGATTGATGAGACTCAGATTGTGTTGCCAAGGGTGGTTTGTGAGTACTCGGACGTCTTTCTCGAGGATCTTGTTGGGTTGCCACCGCATCGAGAGATTGAGTTCTCTATTGACCTAGTGCCCGGCACGGCGCCAATTTCTATGGCACCTTATCATTTTGCCCCAGCCGAGTTAGTTGAGTTGAAGATTCAGCTCCAGGAGTTGCTAGATAAGGGTTATATCCGTCCTAGTGTTTCACCGTGGGGAGCACCGGCCCTCTTTGTTAAAAAGAAAGGCAGTGCTTTGAGACTGTGTATAGATTACCGGAAATTGAATCAGGCTACGGTTAAGAATAAGTACCCTATGCCTCATATAGATGATTTGTTCGACCAGTTGAAGGGTTCCCGTTGTTTCTCTAAGATAGATTTGAGATCGGGTTACCACCAGTTGAGGGTCAGGGAGGAGGATATTCCGAAGACGGCATTCCGTACGCGGTATGGCCACTATGAGTTTTTGGTGATGCCATTCGGGCTCACCAATGCACCGGCAGTGTTTATGGATTTGATGAACCGGATCTTCCGGGAATTCTTAGATCGTTTTGTAGTTGTCTTCGTGGACAACATTCTGATTTATTCACCTTCGGAGAAGGAGCATGAGGAACACTTGAGAGTGGTGCTTGAATTACTTAGAGCCCATAAGCTTTATGCTAAGTTTGGGAAGTGTGAGTTCTGGCTAGAAGAGGTCAAGTTCTTAGGCCATGTGGTTTCTGGGGAGGGAGTGTCAGTTGATACATCCAAGACAGAGGCAGTGCAAGATTGGGCACAGCCTAAGAGTGTGTTTGAGATCCGCAGTTTTCTGGGATTAGCTGGGTATTATCGTCGATTTGTGAAGGATTTCTCCAGGTTAGCTTCACCTTTGACTAGATTGACTCGGAAGGGAGTCAAATTTGTATGGAGTGAGACTTGTGAAAAGTCATTTCAGGAGTTGAAAGTTAGACTGACCACCGCTCCAGTATTGATTATTCCGGAGAGAGGGTTGGGTTATGCAGTCTATTGTGACGCCTCACGAGAGGGTCTGGGTTGTGTGTTAATGCAAGAAGGGAAAGTGGTTGCCTATGGCTCACGTCAGTTAAAAATTCACGAGCAGAATTACCCTACGCATGATTTAGAGTTAGCAACAGTGATATTTGCCTTGAAGATTTGGAGGCATTATCTTTACGGTGAGAGGTTCGAGGTATTCTCGGATCATAAGAGTCTGAAATATCTGTTCACACAGAAAGACTTGAACTTGAGGCAGAGGAGGTGGATGGAGTTCATGGGGATTATGACTTTGAGTTGCACTATCATCCGGGGAAGGCCAATGTGGTGGTCGACGCCCTTAGCAGGAAATCTGTTGGTGACATAGCTAGTATAGCCATCCGGAGTGGGAGATGTTGGGTGCACTTGGAGAGTTTGATTTGCTTCTGGGCGAATCCGCTGAGGCGGCGGCCTTGTTTTCTGTTGTTGCGTAGCCTACACTTGTGACTCGAGTGTTAGAGGCTCAGAGGGGTGACCTTGAGGTAGAATCCCTTCGAGAGAAGATCTCCAGTGGGAAGGTTGAGAAGAGTTTGACGGTGTATCCCGACCTGAGTGTGAGATACCGAGACCGTCTGTTTGTGCCGGAGTCTTGCCGAGAGGAGGTACTCCGAGAGTTTCATCATTCACGCCTTGCGATGCATCCGGGAGGCACTAAGATGTATCCAGATTTGGGTTGCCAGTTTTGGTGGCGGGGTATGAAGAGAGATGTGGCAGCGTTCGTGTCTAAGTGCCTTACTTTTCAGCAAGTGAAGGCCGAACATCAGAGGCCAGCGGGTTTGTTGCAACCCTTGCCTATTGCCGAGTGGAAGTGGGAGCATGTCACTATGGACTTTGTTGTAGGTCTTCCGAGGACTCAGCGGGGTAGTGATACTATTTGGGTGGTTGTAGACCGGTTGACTAAGTCGGCGCACTTCATTCCTATGCGCGTGAGAGATTCGGTAGATCATCTTGCCGACTTGTATATTCGGGACATAGTGAGGTTGCACGGGGTCCCAGTGACGATCGTCTCAGATAGGGATCCTCGTTTTACTGCTAGGTTGTGGCAGAGTTTGCAGAGTGCCTTAGGCACTAAGTTGACCTTTAGCACGGCTTATCATCCTCAGACTGACGGGCAGTCCGAGCGTACTATTCAGATCCTTGAGGATATGCTTCGGGGTTGTGTTCTTGATTTCAGTGGGTCGTGGGAGAGGCACTTGCCTTTGGTGGAGTTTGCCTACAACAACAGTTTCCAGTCTAGTATTGGTATGGCACCGTTTGAGGCCTTGTATGGCCGACCGTGTAGATCTCCAGTTTGTTGGGCTGAGGTGGGTGATGCACCTCTATTGGGTCCGGAACTGGTGAGGGAAACGACGGAGAAAGTTGAGATTATCCGTAAGAGACTTGTTACAGCCCAGAGTCGTCAGAAATCTTATGCCGACCGTAGGAGGAGACCTTTGGTGTTTGAGGTGGGTGATCATGTCTTTCTGAAGATATCACCTAGACGGGGATTGATGAGGTTTGGGAAGAGCGGGAAGTTGTCCCCTCGGTTCATAGGTCCTTTTGAGATCCTTGAGAGGATTGGCGAGGCTGCTTATCGTTTAGCTTTGCCACCGCAGTTGTCCGGAGTACATGACGTGTTTCATGTGAGTATGCTTCGGAAGTATGAGCCGCATCCATCACATGTGTTGGATTGGACTGATTTGGTGGTTGACGAGGATGTCTCGTATGAGGAGAGACCAATTCGAGTTTTGGATAGGCGGGATCAAGTTTTGCGAGGCAAAACCCTCCCTTTGGTAAAAGTTCTGTGGAAACATCACGGGGTGGAGGAAGCCACTTGGGAACGTGAGTTGGAAGTCCGCGAGAAATATCCGGACATGTTTGTTGATTTGTAATTTTGTATTTAGATTTTGTAATATTGTTGGACTTAAGAGCTTTATATATGTCTTAAGTTGTAAAACATTGAGAATGTTTTGGTTTAATGGAAATATTTTGGAACTTACCTTATAATGGAAGTTTAGTATAGCATTGAATATGTTGAATATATTGTTGAATTAGCATTCTATCATGAAATTGGATATGATATTGAAATTGAAAGGAAAAATGCATAATACTGTTGCAGGTTGTAATATATGTTGTTTTATATACATATTGTGTGATGCCTCTTGATAAGAGATGAGATGACCGGTATTGGGTCAAGTTGTTCATTATTGTAATATCATATGGTTGGAATTTGAGAAAAATCTATTTTCGAAAACTTATGCTTAATTTCGGGGACGAAATTCTTTTAAGGGGGGGAGGTTATAGTGACCCCGGTCTTTTCCTTTTGATTGTTGTATCAGGACTTATGTTCCGTAGACTCCGTTGTTATCAGATTGTTGTTATCGTCCTTTAATTTCTTATTTTTGAGTTATAGGATGTGTTGGGCAGGTTTGTGACAGGTCGGTTGAGTTTAGATGCCTAAACTAGTTGCCCAGATTTTGACCTGTCCGCTCGAGCGGGGAGTTTGACGCTCGAGCGGGGACCCTGTTGTTGCTTGTCCGCTCGAGCGGGGGTTTTGGCGCTCGAGCGGGAATATCACCCATCCAGTATTTCCTGTGTAGTGTTGGACGCTCGAGCGGGGGATTGGCCGCTCGAGCGGAAGGTTGTGAGTGACGCTCGAGCGGGGAGTTGGGAGCTCGAGCGGGGACCTGTCTGCAGAAACTTCTGGGAGTGTGCATCCGCCGCTCGAGCGGGAGTTTGGCTGCTCGAGCGGGAGTCTGTGAGTGGCGCTCGAGCGGGGGCTTCCACGCTCGAGCGGGGCGACTGTTATATAAACCCGAGATCCGACTTTCTGGATCATTTTTCATCTCCCTTTTGATTCTAAAACCCTAGAACCGTCTTCTCTCTCTCCCTACACACTTTCTCTCTTAGGTTTGATCTACTTAGAGTGAGTTTCTATCCTAGATCCTTAATTAAAAAGATAGAGTGAGACGAGGGCTTTGTTTTGATCGGAACAATCTTGGATTTGGAGCACTTTGGTTTTGGGTCATCATCTCCGTCTTCTTCATTCGGGTTAATTGCTTCGAGGTAGGGATTTCCTACTCCATCTTATAGGTTTTAATCCTAAGTTTTGGTATTTCTGATATGTTGGGTTTATTTGGTAATATTGAGAAAAGCTAGGGTTGTTTTATAATTTAAAAAGCCCTAATTGTTGTATTAAAATTAATTCATATAATTAATTTTGGAAAAGGTGTAGAAATTGATTAAATTTATGATATTGGGAAGTTATGAGATTAAATGTTGTAGTCGGGTAATTTAACCACTCAGCTTTGAAATTGAGATTATATATGTGTTGAGACATTTATTTCCTGTTTAGAAATAACTGTTTTGGGCTATCGGTGGAGGATAGTCATGATTGTTGTAGACAATGCATGCGGATTAGGGAAAACTGAAACTAATCAATTGATTAGGATATTGTGTTTAAAGGTTGGAATAATACATTAAATTTATGTATTGAATTAATGTGTATATGACTCTGTGTTTATATGCATTACTTGTGTATGAGAGGAGATAGGGGATGTACTCCACGGTTTTAGGGGAAGATATGGGATGTACCTCTAAACCGGTTAATGTTTAAGGGAAGATAGGGGATGAACCCAGGGTCGCAGCTCATATGCTCGCCCATTACAGTTTTGATATAGCTCTTATGCTTATCTACTGGATTAGTTGTTGTTTGATTTGATACATCACTAAAATGTGTATTAATTGGGAAGTATGGAAGTGAGTTTTGATTGAGATTGATACATCACTAACATGTGTATCCGTTACGATATAAGAAAGGTTTAACTTGATTTGCTATCCCTGTTGAGTTTTTGGCCAGGTTCTGAGCCTTATCCGTATAATTGGAAAGTGAAATGTGTCATAGACATTAGTGTCATGAAATTGTATATTGATGTAATTGATTATCTTGTGATTGACCAACTATCGAATGCTACTGCTTTAGTTGATGCTTATACTTGGTTTAGTATTTTTCTACTGGGCTGTGGCTCACCCTATATGGGAACATCATTTTCAGGTTCAGGTGATGGGCTTCCTCCAAGGAATTAGCTTGGGAGGACTTAGAGTTGAAGACTCATTTTAGATTAGTTGTTATTTGCTTTATTTGATATTACATGTATGGACTCAAGCCAAGGGCTTAACTTGTAAATGAGTTAGTACTCATATTTTTGTGTCCAAGTGTTGGCTTGGAAAGATGTAAGCCCATAGGACATTTACTTTCTTTATTACATGTAATGTCTTTTAATAAGTTTACTCTGATGAATGGAATAATACTCTTGTTTTCTTATAATGATGCATGTTAATTTTATATATATTAAGGGTTTATTTTTGAGGGCGTTACAGGGGATGTACTCCATTGTTTGGGAGGAGATAGGGGATGGACTCCATTGATAATTAAGTTGGCCAGAGTGTCCAGGGTGAAAGTCCCGAAATTTTATATATGTTTGGGCGCTGGTTCCCTCGGACGTAGTTCCGTAAAATGACAAGAAATGAAAGTGTTTGAATAAATGTTTATGATTGAAGTGTTGATAAATGAGTTGTAGTCTCATTTTGAATTGTTTAGATGATAATGAATTATATCCTTGAATTGGAATTTTGTTATGAAAATGTGTATCCTTGACTTGGCATTTTGTTATGGAAAGGTGTATCATTGACTTACCGTGCTTAAGGCAGGTAGAGCAGAATTCATTTATCGTTATTGTCTCAGTGCATCTGGGTATATCATGGGTTATGATAGTATTGTTCTAGAAGGCCATGTTGCCTTAATCGTTGAAGTAGATAGTTATCGATTGCTTGTTGTTTTCCTTTTGTATTAAAGGCATACTTGAATAGTTATGAATGTGTTGGAAACGAACGTAAGTATTGTGTTGAGATGGTGAAAAACGTGAAAGACTTTGAATATTTGTGAGCATGTTTTGAAAAGGCAAGTCAGGTATAAGTCTGAAAAGTGAGAGAAAACGTAATGGGCTTGGTGAAATTGTTTTCTTCTGAAATTTGTTATAATCATATGAAATTTTGGAAAAAGGTAACAAGAGGAAAGAAAAGTGAATTGCTGATGCTATTGAATAAAATGAATGACTTTGAGAAAAGTTCTTATATACATATCTTTCTATATAAATCGCCACATTATTTATACAGTATGAGACTAAGCATTCATGATCATAGCTATCTGTAAGTTGCTATTGTTTAGGATCGTGTTGAGATCCCTACTGGACTTTATGTTCATCTCACGTTGCTAATCCTTTTTCAGGTGAACATCGAGAAGTGTTTCAAGGTCATGGATCTTTTTTACCTATTGGCCACGGGGCCTTTTATTTGTGGGCAGGATGCCATTGATGAAAAAAGGTTAAACCCTTTCTTTTACTTTTAAAGATGTAAGCTTACAGGCAATTTATTTGGTTATGCCCATGTTGTAATTAATTTGTATTCGGATGAGAGAATTTTTATTTATTCTTACTCGTTGATGTAAAGAATTTTCCGCATGTTATCTCTGAAACTGAATTAAATTAATGAATTTGGTAATGGTTCCAAGTAATAAAAAATGGGACGTGACAAAATTGTTCTTCATTAAGAGGCTTGGTAAATATGTCAGCTAATTGACGATTTGTAGGCACAAATTCGAGTTCAATGTCACCTTTGAGTACATGATCTTTTAGAAAATGATGCCTTATTTCAATGTGCTTAGTGCGTGAGTGCTTAATAGGATTTTTTGAAAGGTTAATGGCACTTGTGTTGTCATATTTTATAGGAATATGATCATAGTGAAGTTGAAAATCTTGAAGTTGTTGTTTCATCCAAAGCAATTGTGCACAACACCTAACAGTGGCAATGTATTCTGCTTCAGCAGTTGACAAAGCCACTGAGTTTTGTTTTTTGCAAAACCAAGAAGTGAGAGAGTGTCCAAGAAAATGACAAGTGTCACTAGTGCTTTTTTGGTCAAGTCTACATCCCGCAAAGTCGGCATTTGAGTAACCAAAAAGTTCAAAAGTGGTTCCCTTAGGATACCATAATCCCAAATTTGGAGTGCCGACAAGATATCTGAAAATACGTTTGACTGCGGTGATGTGTGACTCTTTCGGTGCGGATTGAAAACACGCACACATACAAACACTAAACATTATATCAGGTCTACTTGCAGTAAGATCGAGTAAGGAACCAATCATACATCGATATTTCTTTTCATCTACAGGTTTACCTTGCTCATCTTTGTCGATTTTTATTGATGTGTTCATTGGAGTTGTTGCAGGCTTTGATGATTCCATTTCAAACCTTTTGAGTAGATCCTTGATATATTTTGTTTGATTTAAATGGATTCCATCATTAGTTTGTTTAATTTGTAGACCAATGAAGTAATTTAATTCCTCTATCATACTCATTTCAAATTCACCTTGCATATCTTTAGCAAACTCTTTGCATAAATTTTCATTAGTAGCACCAAAAATAATATCATCAACATAAATTTGAACAATTAGCATATCTTCTTTTTTGATTTTTATAAAGAGTGTTGTATCAATTTTTCCTCTAGAAAAACCTTTGTTAAGTAGAAAATTACTCAATCTTTCATACCATGCTTTAGGAGCTTGTTTCAAGCCATATAAAGCTTTTGAGAGTTTGAAAACATGATCCGAGTATTTATGACTTTCAAAACCGAGAGGTTGTTTAACATAAACTTCCTCTGAAATGTATCCATTTAAAAAAACACTTTTAACATCCATTTGATACAATTTGAAATCTTTAAAACATGCAAAAGCAAGTAATATTCTAATAGCTTCAAGTCTAGCAACCGGTGCAAAAGTTTCATCAAAATTAATGCCTTCTTCTTGATTATAACCTTGGGCTATCAATCTAACTTTATTTCTAGTAATAACTCTGGATTCATCTATTTTATTTTGAAAAACCCATTTTATACCAATAACGGGATGATCCTTAGGTCGAGGGGTCAAAAACCAAATTTCATTCATTTCAAATTGATTTAATTCTTCTTGCATTGTTAAAATCCAGTTTTCATCATTTTTAGCTTCTAAAAACGATTTTGGTTCAATTTGTGAAACAAACGCTAAGTTACCACAAACATTTCTAACAGAGAAACGAGTTTTTATACCTTCCGCCGCATCACCTATGATGAGGTCTTTGGGGTGGCCATGAGCATACTTCCATTCTTTTTGGTAGATTTGAGTCGTTTTCTGTAAGAGCATATATTTCTTGAAGTTTCTCCATTGTCATTTCTTCTTCATGTTCGCGTAATGGATTTTCTTCATTTTCTTTTATGTAAATGCTCTCCATGCTTGGTTGATTTTCTACAATATCATTACTTACAAAATTCTTGGAAATAATGTTGTTAGATTCATCAAAAACAACATGCATAGATTCTTCAACAGGTAGAGTTCTTTTATTGAATACTCTATAAGCTGTATTGGACATAGAATAACCAAGAAATATAGCTTCATCCGATTTAGCATCAAATTTTCCTAAGTTATCTTTATTGTTATTTAATACAAAGCATTTACAACCAAAAGCACGCAAGTGACTAATATTAGGTTTTCTACCTTTCCAAAGTTCGTAAGGGGTTTTCTTAAGAATAGGTCTAATCATGGCACGGTTTATAACATAGCATGTAGTGTTAACGGCTTCCACCCAAAAATATTTAGGCAAATTATTTTCACAAAGCATAGTACGAGCCATTTCTTTAAGAGTTCTATTTTTTCTTTCAACTACACCATTTTGTTGAGGAGTTCTAGGGGTAGAAAAGTTATGATTAATTCCAAACTCATCACAAAACATAATAAACTCATCATTTTCAAATTCTTTACCATGATCACTTCTAATACTACAAATATTAAGATTTTTTTCATTTTGAATTCTTTTACAAAGTCTTGAGAAATTATAAAAACTTCATTTTTGTGTGCTAAAAATAATACCCATGTATATCTAGTATAATCATCAACACAAACAAGAGCATGCGATTTTCCTCATAAACTTAATGTTCTAGATGGTCCGAATAAATCAAAATGCAAGAGTTGAAGCGGTTTAGTAGTTGACAATTTTTTTGGATTTAAAAGAAATTCTAGTTTGTCTTCCAAATTGACATGCATCGCAAAGTTTGTTTTTTTCAAAAATAATTTTTGGTAAACCTATGACTAACTCATTTTTTGAAAGCTTGGAAATTAAATCAAAATGAACATGTTCCAATCTTCTATGCTAAAGCCAACCATTATCATTTATAGCAGATAAACATTTAATATTAAAATGGGAAGAAAAATCATGTAAATCAAACACATACATTCTCATGTCTATAACTTACAAATAAAGTTTTGTTTTCTAGGGTGTTCTCAATAGTGCAATGAGTTTTCTAAAAAATAACTCTATATCCTTTATCACATAATTGACTAATGCTAAGAAAGTTATGTTTTAAACCTTCAACAAGCAAAACATTTTCAATAATAGGAGAATGATTTTTATCGATACTACCTACAGCTATGATTTTACCCTTACTATTGTCACCGAAAGTCACATATCCCCCATCCTTTGGTTGAAGTGTGGTGAACATAGCTTTATTTCTAGTCATGGGCCTCGAACATGCATTGTCGAGATACAATCTATTGTTACTAGATTTTGTCTTGAAACATACCTACAAAAATTTGATTTTTCTATTGATACCCATATTTTATTAGGTCTATAAAAGTTAGAATTTGACACTCTTGAAATGTCCTTAGGAACCCACATCTTTTTTATTTTAGCAAAATGATTTCTTTTAACAGGACACGAAGGTGAAATATGACATTTTGTACAACAAAAATGACATGTTAGATGAGAGTGATTAGAAGATGCATGCACAAAACCATTTTTGACAGTTTTTACTTTTGAAAAAGGTTTATATCCAATTCTGGCTCTTCCAAAAGTACGATTTTGATTTTTAAGAATTTTATCTAAAGTCTCTCTACCTTGAGTGAATTTGGAAAGAGTATTTTTCAAGTCTTCGATATTTTCTTTCAAAACAATTTGCTTCTTTTGTAAAGACTCATTTTCTTCTTGCAATACAACTACTGTTTTCTCAGAAATTGAAAATTTTTTTCGAGTTAAAATATCATTTTCCTTTTCCATTTTCATGGTTTCATTTTCTAAATCATTTATTTTGGAAGTTAAAGATTCATTTTCTTTGGATAAACTCGAAATCACTTTCTTTTGACAGTTATTTTTCAACCTAAGTTTCATAAATTCAGCATGTAATTCATCAAAAGCTGATTGCAATTCATTAAACGTAAAAGATTCATCATTTACCTCATCTTCATTTCTAAGTGCCATTAAGCATAGGTTAGCAACCTTATTTTTGCAAATTTCAGTTTCTGAGTCGCTTTCATCACTATCTTCTCCCCATGCTGCAATCATGGCTTTCTTCTTGTCATTCTTGAATTGTTTCTTAAGTTCTAGACATTCTGATTTGTAGTGTCCAGGTTTGTTGAATTCGTAGCAGGGAACTTCAAATTTTTTGTGATTTTCTCCCTTTTGAAAATCCCTATTATTGAAATCTTTTCTGAAAATTTTTCGCACACCTTGTTTCTTTTTCACAAACCTTTTGAACTTCCTAGCGATGAATGCCATTTCCTCATCATCATCCGAATCATCTTCCTCATCCTCTTATTGTTTCGAGGTGGATTTGAAGGCTATTCCTTTTTTCTTGTTGTTGTCCCCTCTTCTTTTCCTTCTTGCATTATGAGCTCATGAGTTAAGAGAGATTCATTAACTCATCTAGACTTAGTTTTGATAAATCCTTGGCTTCGGTAATGGCAATGACGTTTGTCTCCCAACTTTTTGGCAATGACCTAAGCATTTTTCTTACAATTTTAGCATTAGTATATATTTTGCCAAGAGAACTGAAACTATTAATAATATCAGTAATGCGAGTAAACATTTGAGGAATAGTTTCATCAGGACTCATTTCAAAGAGTTCATAATTATGGACTAGCAAATTGACTCTAGATTCTTTAACTTGTTTGGTTCCCTCATGAGTCACTCTAAGTTTATCCCTTTTTTTTTTTTTTGCGGTTTTACATGTGGAAATTCTGTTGAATTCGTTGGCATCTAAGGCGCAGTACAACATGTTTGTGGCTTTGACATTAATTTAGGCTATTCTAGTATCTGATTCATTCCACTCATCTTCAGGTTTTGGTACCCTAAGTCTATCTACGATTTTGGTAGGAATTTTTGGATCATTGCAAATAATTTTCCAGCATTCATAATTATGAGATTGAACATGTATGGTCATCCTAGCTTTTTAATAACTAAAATTTGTGCCACTAAACAGTGGTGACCTATTGGATGCTTGTCCCTCAGGTAAGGAATAGCTAGGGGTTGCCATGATCTACTTTAAGATGGTTAAGTCACACAAACTAGAGTCTAGGCTCTGATACCAATTGTTATCCCAGATAGGCAACCCAAGAGGGAGGGGGGTGAATTGGGTTATTTAAAAAAAATTTACAATATTAAATTTTATAAACACAATATTCATAATTTTAACAAATAAAAAACAGAATAATAATTATCAATATAAAAAACAAAAGAGATAGGGAGAGAAAATCAAATACTGAGATTTATAGTGGCTCGGCATGCTAGGCCTACGTCCACTCCCCAAGGAACCTCTTTGAGAATTTCTTTACTATCAAAATGAATTAATACACCACTAAGTCTTCACCAAGCTTATGGATTTTACACAGGACTTACTCTTATCTATTGAGCCTTACTCAACAATAAATGCCTCACCCTTACAAAATCTCTTACAAAAATAATGAATAAAAATAAGTGGTACTTAAACCATTTTTTACAATAATTCTCTCACAAAAAGTAGATATGAAAGTGTAAGATCAAAGGCTACACTTAGATCTGAAAGTGAAAGAGCAGAATACAATATACTCAAAATTTTGGAGCATACAGAAATTTTTCTCTTCAAGTTCTTAATTTTTCTCCACACACAACACTTCTATTTATACACAAAAATAAACTCGTTGGAAGTAGGACGCTCCTTGCTGACGTCATGGATTACATGGGCACGATCCTTGATTCAAATAGACAGCAAATGATAATTTTCTTTTCCTTTTTTGTTTTGTTAAACATGGAGCCACCGCTTTTGTAGACAATTTGATACAAAAATCACAACTTTCAAACAAGAAAATGATTTCTCCATTTTTTTCTTCTTGTTTTATTATAATATATATATATATATATATATGTGTGTGTGTGTGTGTGTGTGTGATGATACAAAATTCAAATATGGAGCCATCGTTTTGTAGGCAATTTGATACAAAATTCACAACTTTCAAACAGGCAAATGATTTGCTCAATCTTTTTCTTTTTGTTTATTATAATATATATATATATATATATATGTATATATGTGACATGATATAATCAATGTAGTGTAAAAAGTCTAATTGCTCACGTGATGTATTCTATTTATATTATATGCATTATATATAATATTCTAATCAAATATTTGCATATATAGTAAAATCTCTTTAAATAATATTTATAATAGATCTGAACATATATACCCTTTTTAAATTTTTGTAGAGATTTTAAACTAAACATAACCTACCACTCCATGTGGATATATCACTTTTGTCAAAAGAAGACAACTCATCAATATCAAATTTATCAAAATAATACAATCAATCAATATCAAATTTGTCAAAAGATGAATAGTGATCAGCCTAATTTTTCAAAAAGTGAATAGTAAAAAATATTTTTATTTAAATAATATTTAACAAATGTATCATACAATATATATTTTAAACAGATAATATTTTGTGTCAAATAATATGTATATTAAAAAATCCAAATTTTGGCAAATAATATTTTAGACATCATCAAAATTAAACAATATGATTAACATTTGAGTTGGTTGATAATTTTATTACTGTATTAGATTTTGTTTTAGGTTGTTTGAGTTGTTTGCTGAAATATAATTGTTGTTTGTTGTAGAATTTATAGTGATGGGGAATTCTTTGTTTCTTATGTGCAAGTTTAGAGGTGTGACATTGGTTATCAAATATAATGATGGATTTAATTTCAAGGATTTAGTATATAACTTGTGTGCAAAGTGGAGTGAGTTAGTTGGTAGTTCTTTGAATATATCGTATTCAATGCCTGGACATTCTTGTTGTGGTCTACAAAGTGAAGGGGATTTGGAGGTTATGGTTGGACTCGCACTTTCTTGTGATATTCATCGTATTGATGTTTTTGTTAAGTGTTATTCTTTGGGTGAAGGTTATATGATTTGTGATGGTGACGCTAGTAGTAGTAGTAGTAGTGTTGTTTGTGAAATTGATTTTTTGCCTTCATTTTATTCAAATCAACGGAAACCTTTGCTCTTCGATGGGTGGGTTAATTGTATAAAAGGAGTGGGTCACAGGTTTTCTCAAGGAGTTGTTGAATTTCGAGATGCGTTGTCAAAGTATTCTATTCATTCTGGTTTTGATTTTGATTTTGTTAAGAATGACAAGGATCGTGTCATTGTTCATTGTAAGAGAATGGCTGATTTGAGATGTTTATGGAGTGTGCACGCTAGAGTGAAAAATTCTGGTAAAACTTTTGTTATTAAACAATTTGATGATGTTCATACGTGTGGATCTTCTTTTCATACAGTTAAACATGCTAGGATGACTTTGAGTATGATTGGTGGGCTAATTTCAAGTGAGGTTCGTAATAAGGCTTTGACATCGATTAGTGAGGTGGTTTGTGATTTCAAGGACTATTATGGAACAAAAGTTTCTTATTAGCGAGCTTGGATGGGTGTTGAAAAAGCAAGGGGTGTTGTTTTTGGTGACTATTCATCTTCATTTGACAATCTTCGTTGGTATGTTGATGCCGCTAATGATTGTAATTTGGGGAGTGTTTTTGATATGGAATTTGATGTTGATAGTAAAGGAAGACATTTCAAATGCTTGTTTTTCGCTTTTGAGGCATGTATTTATGGTTTCAAGTATTGTTGGCCTGTGTTGATACTTGATGGAATTCTCTTGAAAGGAAGACACAAAGGTTGTTTATTAGTTGCTACGGCAAAAGACGGTAACCAAGGTATATTCTGTGTCTATTTGTTATTATTATTAAAACAGTGATAATTTTATCATTTTTGTTACTGGAGAGTGTTGATTATTGAGTATGGTCAATCAATTAGTGATAAATTTATGCTGTATACTTTTGTTAAATTTTTATATTTATGCAGTGATAAATTTATTATGCATTGATTCTATATGTTGTATGTTGCTATTGAATTGTTGTAGTGATACAATGATAAAGTTATCTATGGTTGGTGCTATATGTTATATACTTTGAGTTTTGCTTTTGTTTTGTAATCTTTTTTATTTGTTACGAATAATGTGTATATATTTTGCTTGTAGGTTTATATCCGTTATGTTTTGCCATTGTTGATAGTGAAAGTTATGACAGTTGGCATTGGTTCTTGTCAAAGTAATTTGTTCTTTTGACTCTAGGATGGGATATTGTGTTTGTTACTGATCGGCATGGAGGTTTGCTGAAAGCTTTAGCTGAGGTCTTTTTGTTTTCTTCTCATTCTTTTTGTCTAATGCATTTGAAGACAAACTTGAAGACTTATTTGTCAGTGAAGAGTTGTGAATCTAAAGAGTATTTGCTTACTCTTTTTAGTAGATGTGCATATGCTCCTACTATTGAGTTGTTTAATGAGATATTTGAAGAATTTAAGGGTCGTTGTGGTTCTAGTGTGCAGAAGTTTCTTAAGGATTTGTCTAATGAGTATTGGTGTAGCGCTTATTTTCAAGGCAAGAGGTATGGTGAAATGTGCACAAATGCTACGGAATCTTTTAATTCATAGATTAGGGATGAGCGCCATTTGTTTTCAACTAGTCTTGTTGATGCTATACAGGAGAAACTAATGGAGCAATTTTAAAAAATAAGAGAAGTTGGGAATAAGTGGAATTGTATTGTTTGTCCTTTTGTAGAGAAAAAGTTGGAAGAAGCTTTTAATGATACAAAGGCATGGATAGTTAAGAAATGTAACAATGACATTTATGAAATCCAATTGGATCATTCAGTTATGGTTGATATTGGGAAACATTCTTGTTCTTGTCAATTGTGGGAAATTGATTCTTTTCCTTGCAAACATGGTTTTTGTGCTATAAGGAGGAGTGAGAAGGATCTGAATTGTTTTCTTGATGATTACTACCGTGTTCATAGTTATTGTGATTCTTATTCGCATTCTATCTATCCAGTTCGTAGTATGTGGAAGCCAAATGTAGTTGTTGATAATGACATTGTTTTATCTCCTCTTTGTAAGAGACCAGCTGGACGTCCAAGAATAGAGAGAATACCTTTGAAGGGCGAGATCAAGAGAATTAGGAGCAGTAGGTGTGGAAAGATAGGAACTCATAATCAGAAGATATGTAAAGAAGCTTTGCTTTAGTTGTATTGATTTTAATTGAATTACTTTTGTTGAGAGTTGAGAGGTGTTACTTGCATTGAATGTTTGAGTATTTTTTGAAAGATACATCATTTCGGTTGTTGCATTGGATGATTGTGGAATTTTTTGAATAGAAATTATATTTTTTGTTGATATTTTTACAAGATTAAGTTTCATAGATTTATATTCTTTGATTTTGGTTAAATGTAGTTGCTGCTTTTGGTGTTTTATACAGTGGTAAATTTATCCCTGGTTGGTTTGAATGAGTTGGTAGATTATGTTTTTTTAAGAGTGATAAATTTACCATTGTCTGAAGGAAGCAATCAAGCATTAATGGGGTTGCTGAATTTTGTTATTTTCAAGAATGATAAATTTATAATTGATTGTATGGGAAGAGTTGATGGTTTATTACATTTATGTCAGTGATTGATAAATTTATCACTGTCATATCCAACCAAATGTTCTTTTTTACAATGATAAATTTGTCAGTGGCTTAAACTCAAGAAAAATCAATTGTAGGTAGTTTGGGACTAAGTTTTCCAATCTGTGCTACATGATGCCACTATGCAATTAACTATCAGTGGGATTCTTGAAGCAAAATATTTCAAGTTTGCAATTCATTTTCAGTTTAAATTGTTCAAAATTTCAGTCTAAGAAATGTTTCAGCATTCTCATGTTCAGATGTAACAGTTTATCATCAGATCTTGAATAAGATCATATTTCTTCTTAAATAATTGGTTCTTAGTTAAATGTTAAAATGTATGTACACTTTGTTTTTTTTTGGTTTACTGTTAGAACTTTATCTCCACTCCATATACCTGGAATGACATGTTATTACATTCATTCCAAACTTGGAAATATCTACAAACTGTAACAGTATTTTAATTTCCAATTTGGACAATGTACTAGTGTTTGTGTTTTAATTTTCAATTTAGGTAAATTGTTTATTATTTTTTATATTGTTTTGTTTACTTGAATTAGGAAAAAAGAATGTGAGAGAGAGAGAGAGAGAGAGAGAGAGAGAGAGAGAGAGTTGCTGGTTTTTGTTAGTTTGAACAGTGATAAATTTATTAGTGTAAAAAAAAATGCCATCTTAGTAAATGAAGGGATCAAAACCTGTTATTAAGTATATAACAAGATTGATATCAAAAGTCAAATCTGGTAAAAATATAGCTAAAAAAGACTGAATTTTCATTTAGTGTATTGTCTGTAATTTTAACATTGTAACAACCAAGCATTGTAATATTCATTAAAGCAAAGTAAGAACCAAAATGATCAAAATATAGGTAATACTGTAACAACCAAAATGATCAAAATATAGGTAATACTGTAACAACCAAACAAGCAAAATGTATGAAGTATTCAAATTCTAATAACCAAATGAATCAATGTTTCCTTTTTGTTACACTGTAACACTGTAACAAACAAACAAGCAAAATGATTTCTCTTCTTCTAGATCTGTTGATTATTGCAGAGTCAAGTCATCAATGTTTTCATCAACTATTTGTTGTTGAGCAGTTTGTTGGTCAGTCAAGAAGATAGTTAATATATCGGCTCTCAATTGATTGCATTCTTCCTTAGAAAAAGTAGGCATTATGTTGTTGTTGGAAACATATTGCCTCATGATATAGCAAACAATGATTTCGCAATCAAGCCTGCAAAAGCATTTTGAAAAGAAAATATTATAATTTGGTTTCGTTGCATTTTTTTTTTATAAGAGTGTTTTGTTATTGATCAACTTACGAAGTGTCTTCTTGTTGTGGGCTATTGATGACTCTCTCTATCTCCTGTTGAAATTTATTAAGGGTGATGAGAGTTGGCTTCTCATCCTTTATGTACTTGTCAATAATCTTTCTCTATAACATATAGATTTGTATAATTGTTCTATTAGAAAGTCAGTTGAAAAAATTAATGAGAAACCATGAATTTAAAGAATGATAAAATATATTACTGTATAAATTTTTGATGTATAATTGAGCATGCATCAGGATTGATGTATTAGATTAATGGTAAGTTTGATTGAAGTGTGGATCTTTACACATTGCACCCCTTGGTCTCATGGAATTGTAGAATTTCCATGAACCTTCTTCAATGTCAAGGACAAGTATTGTCCAATGAAAATTTTGGTAGATTGGGAAGAGAGGGTATCTTCCTTTCATGGCTTCAGGCATCAATTTGTTCAGCATTCTCTTTGTTGCCTCCTCATCTTTTATTGTCAACAAGTGCTAACAAATATATAATAAAAAAAATAATAATAATGTTAATTTAAACTTTTTCAAATTAAATAGGTGGCGAGTATGCAATTTATAGTGATAAACTAAAGTACTTGTATTATAATATCAATTATAATACTTCCTTTTTAACTTAATTAAGCAAACAAAGTATTTTAAAATCACAACGATGAACTCAACCACACAACATAAACATAAAGGCTTAAATAATTTGCTACCACAAAATTAAGTAAATTTATTACTGTGATCAAAATTTTATCACTCCATATCAAAATTTATCACTGCATTGCAAAATTCATTACTCATTTATCACTGCGTAGATGAGATGCCGTGACGATTACAAAGAACTTTTTTCATTAAACAATACACAAATATCTGAAAAAATGACAAATACTATGTATTACTTACATGGCAACTTGAAATGAATATAAATGATGTTGCTCCTTTTTTTTGTGCAAGCAAGTGTTTTGCATATGTATCTATTACCTGTGTTGAAAACAAAAAAACAAAACAGGAAATTCATATAAATCAAACACTAAAATGTTATTTTAATGAGTTACAAATTCAACTTACAATACTTGTCAAATCTTCACCCTTCAATATTTTGTCAATGTCATTTAAATAGACATAGATTGCATGGTTAGTTCCTTGTCACAATGACTCATCCCTAAAAAAAGAGTTATTAGTGTTGGAATAATAAATTTATTAATATTTTTGGAATGTTTGATACTTATAAATTCAATGTGAGTTAATGATAAACAGTTGGCAAAAGTGAACTACATGAGTTAAGAGAGAAGATTGTTACTTTTTCTTTATATTCAAATGAGATTTTGTCTTATTTTTTTGCTAAGTGTAGACACCCCATTTTTGACCGTCCCTAAGACTTGGGCGCTTTCTTTTGATTACCCGATGATGACAAGTAGAATGTGTTTCTCACAAAATCCTCAGTAAGAGAGACGAAATTTGAACTTTAATCCCAACCTTCACCATTATGGCCAAATTATTTCATTAGTTTAGTATTTTTGTAATTTTGCATAATTTTATGTGTTTGTTCATATTTTTGTTGTTTTTATATAAATTGGTATAAATTATATATTTTATATATATAAAATAAAATAATAAAAAGTTATATTATTATATTATATGTTTAATATTATTATATTATATGTTTAGTATTTTATGTATAGTTATAGTATTATATTATATGTTTAGTATTTTATATATAGTTATATTATTATATTATATGTTTAGTATTTTGGTATAAATTATATAATTTATATATGTTATATACTATATTATAAAAATCTTTGATGTCGGTCAGCACTCGGCTGCCGACATCCAAATCAAACAACATAAGGTATATATATATATATATTATATTATATGCATATAACTATATATTATATATAATTCTATTATTCTATTATTATATTATATGTTGTTTTGTTGATTATATAAAGCAATGGAGGTCAGCAAAGGAGGGGGGGCTAATCTGAAGAGAATTGAAGAGAGTTAGAAAGAGTTAGAGAGAAAAGAAAGAAAACATTTCAACTCGGGCCAACACATACCATAAACTCCATAATTTCGAATTAAGGATTTGAGAACACACTTCCTACACTTGAGGGTGATCAAGAGGGAGTTTGTGAACTAAGGAGTTCATCCTTTCCTTGGAAGGTAAATTTTACAAACCTTTCATTTTCTTGCATTTCTTACTTATTTAGCTCTTTTGCTTTGATTTATTGTTACATTGTATATTGTTGTAATCTAATTCAAAGTGATGAATTGATGTCCCATATATGTCGTTTTTAGCATGAGAAAGAGACCTTCCTTGCTAAATGGTTTAATCTCTTCGGAGGTTCATTACCAAGGCATTACATCTCTCTCATGCCAAGAACAACTCCTTGTTTGATGCTTCTTTCCATTTAGAGGACTTAAACTCAACATTAAGCTTAATGAATTAAAGAATGGATGGTAATTTAAAATTGAGGCTAAAATGGTGCAAGATAATAATTTGGTTGTGTTCAATCGGACGTTAATTGAACACATGGAAACTTGAGGCAGTTTATACTCATTAGTGATGAAATGATTCAAGTTTCCAAGGTCACCATTTCCCTTGATCAATTCATGAAAGGGAAGAGGTTAGAGTCATATTTTGTTACATTTATTGAACTTGCACATTTTGATTCACAAGCCATCATGCAATGAAATTGCTTGAGTTAGTGGTTTGTGGCTTAAGTTTACTTCTCCTTTGATTTGTTAATGAAAAGGAATGGTGAGTTGTGTAGACAACCCTAGAGAATACCCTGTGCATGCTCTGTTTGTCCTCTGTTACAACAAGGTGAACTAGGCAGCAGTGGCCGGCAAACCACTTTCCATGGCCAGCAGTGGCCGGCAGACCACCTTTAATGGCCGGCATCCCTCACTAGTGGCCGGTCGGCCACTAATGCAAAATTCAGCAGTGTGTTCCTTTGGCAGAGTAGAGCCATTCTGGAAGTGGGCAACAGTGTATGTGTTCTATTGTGGAACAGAGGCTCTCTATAAGCAAAGCAGTGGCTTTTAGGGTGGAAATCGAGTATGCGCAGGAACATTCCTCACTTCCCGAGGCGGAGTAATTAGTTGTTTAGCTTACTTACTTCTTTTAATTATACTTGTGTTGTAATTATTTAATTAGCTAAAGTAGTTAATTAGTTGTGAGTTAATTTATTTCATTTGGTTTGTAATAGTTAATTAATTAGCTTAGCTTAAATAGTTAGCTAGTTAGTTTATTCATTCGGACTCTCCTTCGTGAGAGCATAATGTTGTAATAATGTGTATGTCTTCCAACCCCACGTCTTTCTCCCTTTTATTTAACTGCTTATGATGGTTAGTATAGGGACATCACGTTTAAATTAGCATTCTTCATGTTTGCATCCACTCGTATTGCATGCACCGAGGCTCGGTTCATCATTCCAACTGCATTGTTAGTTTAATACTTATTTGAATACGTGCTTAAACCACATGCTATCAATTGATTCATATGCCATGTTAAGTAGCCGAGCCTATTTTAGATTGCGTATCGCATGTGTTGCATTAATCATATTGCATAGTTAGGAATCATGTATTTTTTCTAACTCTCTTATGTCTTTTTGGCTTGGAGTACGAGGTGAGCCTTTACTTGCTTTAGCATATTGCATGAGTGTGATTGTTGCCATGTCTAGCATGCTTACTATAAGGCTAAGTGCTTAATTGATATACCTGCTTGTATGCCTGTGGATGAAGGCTAATTGCTTGAATTGGAATAATTTGAGCCATGTATATTTAAGCCCTTTTTCAAGTGGCAAATTCAAACTCTTTTCAGAAAACAAACATGACTCAAGTGTTCCAATTTTTGCAAGTTAGTCTATACTTGTATGTGCGCATCACATAGTAATGCTAGATTAATAACCGGAACAAGAACATATAATGCAAAGTAAGATTCATATCATTATTAGTAGAGGCCGATCTTTGATCGTGCGAGCGGGGGTGCTCAATTTATGACCTTCCCCTCTCATACCTAAGTTCCCGAGTCGAGACAATCTTGGTGATGATGGACACGTGGCCTTTGGCATGAGTCATGGGTTTCCTAAATTTTCCCAAAATAAAACATTTAGGTGGCAACTTTGTATCTGGCAAAGCAGTCCATTTTTGGCAATTTGATTCAAAATCGATTTTCCAAAAGATTCGCCGAATTTGGACTCTTTGGTGTTTATCTGTTTCACATTGCACTTGTGGTTTCAGATTCAGAACCGCGGGAGTTCGATATTGTAGGGCTTATTTTGACTTCTGAAAGGGGGCGCGAAAAAGTCGAGCTATAGTTTCTGGCGACTCTGCTAGGGAAAATTAGAGAACTTGACTTAAAACTCATGATGTGAATTTTTATCTACTTATATATGTTTTTTGCATTGCATTTGCATTGGTGCACCTAAGTCACTGTGTTTGCCATTTGCTATTCCTAGACAGTTTGCCGGAGGCTTGCCTAAAAAGCTTGCCAAAAGGCTGACCGATCGCGGGCTCTGCCACGATGGGAACACAACCCTTGGATTTGTATTACCGGTGTGCCGCTTGATCCACCTTTCACTTCTCGGTGTTAGGTGTGAGAGGTATATTAGGTAATCTTGCCGAGGTACCCTTTTGTCCATTCGACCTAGTTGCATCTAATGAAGCTATAGTGACTATTCTAACTTAGGATAGGATGCCACCCATTTGTAGGATGGTGTGAAACTTATTGTTTGAAATAGTGCAGCTTAGATCATGCCAAAAATCTAGGACAGGGTAACCCTACCCCCTCATAGGGGTGTTTTGGTGCTCTTACGTGATATGTGCTTTTACAGTGAGACAGTACAGAATGGTTCATATCAGCATGAGTTTGAGAACAGAGTTCAGTAGGGATTACAGTTCAGCTATGTGTTATGATTGTTGTGAATTAGGGTCGAAGTGCTGTCCAATTTTGATTTTATTCTTTCTTTTTGCTAGGTAGTTTACCAACATAGCTTTACAAAGACTTGATATCCCTCAAGTACTCTGGACCCATGTCAGAAGCCTTTACAGGACCGAAGATCTTGTTAGGAGACAACCTGTGTTTTCTTCGCTCTCATCGATTACTAGACGGAGAAGAGTTAGGCACAGTTCACCAGTCCCGTTTCTACAGCAATCACCCCTCATTTCACCTGCATCTAGTCAGGCTCAGTTTTCTACATCTAGTTTAGTACGAGGTCATCCACCCATTCCAATGGCACAGTATTCGCTGGTCAGTATGGAAGACTTGATTCATCATCTTCAGCAAACAGTTGAAACCATGCAGCAAGACGTTGCTCGACAGGCCGAAGTCACAACCCGTCAGGCTGAGGTTTTAAATAGGCTACAACAACAACAACCACAATCGGCAGTGGCCTTTGCATCTCATGCACCTCCTGCTCATGCACCTCCTATAGGTATCCCAACACCCGGAGCCACTGCCCACACCGCTAATGTCCAGGAAAATCAGGGCAATCTAGCGGAATTGATCCCAGCACAGGCCTCCAAAGCACCTGTATATCAAACTTAGGCTCCATTTGAATTTGAGGTTGACCCGACTGTGCTTAAGGTCAACAAACTGGAGAAATTCTTCAAAAAAGCACAAGGAGTCGACTCCATTCTAGACATAGAGGAAGGGTACGCTGAGTTTGCAGTTACCTTACCAGAGCGGTTTAAAATGCCGCACATTGATCGCTTTGATGGTTCCGGCGACCTAATGGTGCATTTGCCTTTGTTCTCGGAAATTTTGTTGCGACCCATGGGCTTGACCCGATTACAGAAGCTATCCCTTTTTGGTTGCACCATGTCAGGTATAGCGGCCATCTGGTATGCCAAGTTGGAAGATTCAGTGAAACAGAATTGGGAGGAATTGGCCAAAGCCTTCATGGCTCAATACTCTTACAATACCCAAATCGAGGTCACAACTTGTGATCTCGAAGTAACACATCAAGAGCCGAATGAGGGTTTCTCTAATTTTGTAACAAGGTGGAGAGCTAAAGCCTCGATGATGACCACGAGGCCTTCCGAGAAGGATCAGATAAGGATGGTCGTCCGAAATCTCCAAGGCAAGCTATTACAGAAAATGATTGTTCTCCCGTTATCCACGTTCTTAGAGCTCCATGAAATAGGGGTTCAGATTGAAGATGCTATGAAGCAATGGCTCATTATTGATGATAAAGAGCCAACCAAAAGGCCATTTGTTCGCAGTTCTAATGCTGCTAGCGGTAGCACAGTTGCGAGGCCATCAGATGTAAGTGTTGTCACCACAACTAATACCGCCAATCCCTTTGCCAATACAGCTCTATAACCTTCAGCCAACCCTGTCCAATCCCAGAGGACCTTTACCCCACTCTACATGACCTTATCCCAAGCCATGAAAGTGCTGATTAAAAAGGGGCACCTCAGACCGGTAGAACCTCGCCCACTGCCTGATCCTTTTCCACCCAAACATAACCTAGCAAAATATTGTGCGTTTCACCAACAACACGGTCATGATACTGACCAATGCTTCTGACTAAGTCATGAGATTCAAAACCTCATTAACGACAAGGTGATCGCACCACCCGATAAACCAAATACAATTACAAACCCTCTCTCGGCCCACAATCAAGTTCCCCTACCTCGAAACCTAAACCTAATCCATACACTGGCCCTTCCCTATGACCTCAGCGTATATATTTCCCTTTCCCACCTACCTAGACCGAAGGTGTTCATTCCTAAAAGCATGAACTTGTGCATGATAAACACATCCACACTTCAACCTAAACCTGTGGTGGTGACAGGTGCAGTAGAAGGGAGGCCGACCTTAAAGGAGAGTACAAATTCGTTGCCTGAGTACTCTAAGAACTTGTTTGAGGAGGGGTATGATCCGTGTCGCTACATTGTGCCGATTGATCAAGCCAAGCCGAAAGTGGTATTGCCAATTATAGCAGAGGTCAATGTGGTTTAGGAGGATGGCCCCAGCCAAGGTTTGGATGATCTGGCGGAGTTTGAGGAGGACTTAGACAGCCTGGAGTTCTTTGATGAACAAGATCAAGGAGATGTACAGATTGATTGGTTCGATTTTAATAGGTCGACGGACAACTTTGGGTGGTTGAGTGATCAATCCGATAGGGAGGAAGGAACTGAAACAAAACCGGAGAAAAAGGGAGCAAGAATTGTTCCAGTAGCCAGAATGGCCAATGAAAAGGGGAAATCGTGGAAAAGTACTGGTGAGGAAAATTCAGCTCAGGGACTTGGCACTGTGCATACTGCGGACATAGAACACGAAGCTGTGTTTGAACGAGAAAGGGTAGAAGACAAGCAAAAAGCTGTAATGACTCAACACTTTGCAAGGGAACTAGACAACTGTTTGTCGGCTGCCAAAGGCGTATGGTGGGAGGATGACGATCTATACCTGGCTCACACGATAAAGGTTGGGGTAAGTACCTTCCAGACAACACGTGGTACACTGAGGAGATTGATTACATGACAAGAAGTGGGCAGTATTTCAAACCACCGCACCTAGACCAAGCTGAGGCCTTCGAGAAAGATGGAGAGGTTGAGAAGTAGAAAGAAAAATAGTTGGAAGAGGAGGCAGTGCTAAAACAACTGAAGAAAATCCAAGCCGATATTTTAATCTGGGGTCTTCTTGTGGCCTCTCGAGTGCATCGACAGGCTGTATTGTCAGCAATGGACAAAGCTAAATTGTCCATTGACACCACCCGCGAACAGATTGTGGGATTGGTTTTCCCAGGTGGCGCCAGCCCAACCTTAACCTTTTCTGACAGAGAACTGCCGCCGGAAGGCTCAGCACATAACAAAGCCTTGTACATATCTGTTGAGTGCAGAGAAAAATGGGTACCGGTGGTGTTGATAGACCCTGGTTCGGCTATCAATGTCTGTCCGTCTCGCACAGCTTATGCCATTGGCCTGAAACCAGCAGATTTCGTACCTACCGCCAAAGTGATTTGGGCATATGATAACACGAGCATGGAAGTAATGGGCACAGTACAAATCCGAGTTCAGGTTGGCCCAGCTCAACAGGACATCGAGTTTCATGTCCTAGATGTCTCGGCCACCTTCAACTTACTGCTAGGAAGACGTTGGCTGCACCTTGTGAAAGCAGTCTCTTCTACCTTCCACCAAATACTGAAATACCCTCATGGGAAGGGGGTAGCAATTGTCTCCGGGAACTCATCCATCTATCCGCCACCAGAGGTAACCACACCAGTGCTGAAAATTGACCATGGCGAGGAAGATGTATTCTTTTCAGGGTTTAGTCTGGCTGAGGCCCGGGTAGTGGAAACCATCTTGGCAGCAGATGAGGGTATGTATGTCAGCGTCCAGTTTGTTTATCTCATGAACAAACTACAACATATGCCAGGAATGGGACTTGGAAGAAGTTGCCGAAAGGGCATTACAGCATTGGCTGATGTGACGCATAATCCGCATGCCTTTGGTCTTGGCTATGTGCCCACCAAAGAGGATTAGGTCAGGAAAAAAGAAGAGATGACAAGCAGAGCTAGAGCCAAGCAGGCCGGGAAACACTATGAGCTCGTTCACAGGCCGATCCGCGGAACACTAAATGGTCACTTTGTTCGGGAGGGCGAGGATTTCCCCTTTTGTAATTTTCCCGAGCCCTGGATGAATTCTGCAAAGCAGCGTGTCCCCAGCTTCGAAATCTTCTTTGACCTACAGTTGCAAGAGAGTGATGCCAAGGAAAAGGTTGAATCGAGTGCTAAAGCTGAACAGGGCATAGAAAGTGACTCCGACAACAGCGAGCTTAGAGTAGGGGTAGCACTGGCATGTCTCCTTTCAGATCCTCTGGTTGACTCAGAGAGCTTGGAGGATAACCTTACCATCTCCATGATCGGGGAAAAATCGGGTATGAACCCAACTAGTGGCATTTTGGAAGCATCAAGGGCACCATCTCTTACTTGGCAGCTAGAGAAAGGCTACCTTTCCAGTTCTGAATTAGATGATGAGCCAGAATCTGATTTCACAGAGTCTGTGGGGTCGGGATCAGATTCAAGTCAGTCTGAGGGGTCTGGGTCTGGCATTCTCGGGGGTGGTAACCTAGATGCCAAGGTTCTGTCTAGGTCTTCCTTTTCTTTTGCTTTTGAGTCTGTTGTAATCGAAGAGGTGGACCTGTCGAATGAGAACTTTGCAGATTCTGAGTACTTCTCCGTACCCTTTATTTATTGCATTGACCAAGATTTTCAAACTTTTAATGAAAATGAAGAGGAAGAAATTCCTCTAGCTTTGAAAAACTTAATTAATCAAGAGGATGAGAGGTATATTAAACCCTGTATTGATAAAATCATTGCCATTAATGTGGCTATTGAGAAGGATCCACGCATGGTCCAGATCGGGTCCACGTTGTCTTTGGAGGGATGCGAACACTTAGTCGCTTTATTAAAAGATTTCAAAGATGTTTTCACATGGTCCTACGAAGACATGCCTGGAATCGATCCTGAGATCGTACAGCACCGGATCCCTCTTGACCCTGATGTTCGACCAGTCAAGCAAAAGTTGCATAGAATTCACCCAGATTGGGCATTAAAGATCAAAGAAGAGGTCACCAAACAGATCAAGGCAGGTTTCTTGTTAGTATCCAAGTATCCAACCTGGTTGGCCAACATCGTTCCAATGCGGAAGAAGGATGGCAGAATTTGGGTTTGTGTAGACTTCCGGGACTTAAACAAAGCCAGTCCGAAGGATGACTTTCCTTTACTGCATATTGATGAGTTGGTAGACTTCACCGCAGGCTATGCATTTCTTTCCTTCATGGATGGGTTTTCCGAGTATAATCAGATTCTGATGGCTTCCGAAGACAGAGAGAAAATTGTATTTACTACGCCGTGGGTAACGTATTGCTACTGAGTCATGCCATTTGGCTTGAAAAATGCTAGGGCTACTTATCAGAGGGCTGCAACCACCATCCTGCATGATATGATCCACAAAGAAGTCGAAGTGTACGTGGACGACATGATAATCAAGTCCAAAGACCGAGAGGGCCACTACACCGCTCTGGAAAAATTCTTTCAACGGATCAGGGAATCTAGATTAAGGTTAAACCTGTAGAAGTGCACCTTCGGCATAACGGTATGGAAAATACTGGGCTTTTTGATCACACAGAGAGGCATTGAGGTAGATCCTTCCAAAATCAAGGCTATCTTAGAAATGCCACCACCAAGGATTGAAAAGGAGGTGCGAGACTTTCTGGGTAAAGTGCAATTCATAAGATGGTTTATCTCCAAATTAACCTTGACTTGTGGACCACTATTTGGTCTCCTGAAGAAAGGGAAGAAATTCCAATGGAATGATCGATGTCAATTCGCTTTTGAGCAAGTCAAGCAGTACCTCCAGAATCCGCTTGTGTTATTGTCGCCAGAGCCGGGGAAGCCTTTGCTTTTGTATCTGTTAGTAACAGACACCACAATGGGATGCATGCTTGCTCAGGAATTTGAGGATAGGGTGAAGAAAGCCATTTATTACTTGAGCAAGAAAATGTTGGATTACGAAACCCGCTACACCCCGTTAGAGAAAGCTTGCCTAGCCTTGGTATAGGTTACTAGGAAATTGAGGCACTACTTGTTAGTTCACTCCATAATTCTGGTTTCGAGATTAAATCCTATCAAATATCTCTTTAAGAAACCAGTGCTTACGAGTAGGCTAGCTCGTTAGTTGCTTCTTCTCTCCGAATTTGATCTGAAGTATGTTACTCGCAAGTCGGTTAAAGGGAGAGCAGTAGCGAAGTTCTTGGCAGATCACTCGATAGAAGGGGACGAAGCGGTAGAATACCTCTTCCCAGATGAAGCCATTTTGCAAGTTGAGGAGGAGACTTGGACAATGTACTTCGATGGAGCATCAAATCAGTACGGCTGTGGGATCGGTGTGTTGCTGATAGCACCTGACGACTCCCACATACCTCTAGCTTTCAAACTCCGGTTCAAAGTATCCAACAATGAAGCAGAATATGAAGTGTGTATTGCTAGTTTAGAAGCTGCCTTGGAACTAAGGGCAAAAAGGTTGGATATTATCGGGGACTCGAACTTAGTTGTTTCTCAAGCAAATGGAGATTGGAAAGTCAAGGAAGAAAAGATGAAGGTCTATCACCAGACCCTGGATGTTCTAATTCCTATGTTTGAAAAGTTGACTTTCACGCATCTACTGAGAGAGAACAACAGGTTCTCTGATGCTTTAGTAACTCTATCTTTTATGGTAGACATCTCGCTTAGAGTCCGGATGCGTCTGATCCTCATTGAGCAAAAATACATGATGGCCTATGAAATTATCGCCGTAATAGATGAAGCACAATACAAAAATCCTTGGTACTTCGATATCTGGAACTTCTTGGAAAAGGAGGCATATCCACCGAGGGCAAATGCCAAGGACAAATGGGGAATATGGCGAATGGCCATTCAATTTATCATTTGCGGAGGCAAACTATACAAAAGAGGACATCTGGGAATGCACAAGTTGTGTGTCGAGAAAGAGGAATCGAAGCGCCTAATGGAGGCCATTCATAGGGGAGAGTGCGGAGCATGCATGAACGGAGTAATGTTAACCCGGAAGATTCTCAGGCAAGGTTACTACTGGTCTACCATGGAGGAGGATTGCATTGGTTTTGTTTGGCGATGCCACAAATGCCAAATTCATGCTAGTCGCATGAATATCCCGCCATCAAAACTATATAACATGACTTTGCCATGGCCTTTCTCAGTCTGGGGAATCGATGTCATCGGCGCAGTCACACCGAAAGGGTCAAACAGGCATGAATACATTCTAGTGGCAATTGATTACTTTACAAAGTGGGTGGAAACCCAGTCCTATGCAGCGTTGAAAGCAGTGCATGTGGGTAAATTCATCAGAAATAACATCATTTGTTGATACTGAGTCCCAAACGAGATTATATCAGATAATGGCTCCCACTTCAAGAAGGAGGTGATAGACTTGTTGGAGAAATACAATGTGGCTTTTCATAAGTCATCAACATACCGACCGCAAATCAATGGAGCTGTTGAGGCCGCCAATAAGAATCAAACATATTTTGCAGAAGATGGTTGAGACCTACAGGGACTGGCCAGCTAAATTGCCATTCGCACTTTGGGGCTATAGAACTTCAATCCGGACGTCTACAGGGGCAACTCCTTATTCTGTTGTTTATGGTATGGAAGCTGTTTTGCCAATTGAAATTGAAATACCATCACTGCGGGTTATGGCTGAGTGTCAAATAGTAGAGGCCGACTGGCAACAGAGTAGATTTGAGGAGTTAATGCTATTTGATGAAAGAAGGCTAAAGGCGTTGTATCATGTACAGGGCTACCAACGCAGAATTGCTAAGGCTTTTAAGAAGAAGGTTAAGTCTAGGAATCTTAAGTAAGGAGATCTGGTGCTCAAAGGCAACCAAGCTCCCATCCATGACTCTACGGGCAAGTTCAGACTCAATTGGACTGGTTCTTACATCATCAAGTCTATCTGGTCAGGAGGAGCAGTCATTCTTATGGACTTCGATGTTTTGGAATTTTCCCAACCGATCAACACGGACAAGTTGAAAAAATACTATCCCTGATAGGCTCGCTAGGCCGAAAACCTGAAAGGGCGACCTAGGCAAAAGTTAGAGTATAAAAAATTAGAAATGAAGAAAAACTGAGCTCGCAAGGTTGAAAACCCTAAAGGGCGACCTTGGCAAAAGTTAGAGCGCAAAAAGAGAGAGTTAATACTCGAGTGAACCTAAACCGAACTACGTAAGGTCTGATTTCCATCTTCGGGATACGTAGGCAACTTCATCTTGAAGCTCGGTTGTAATCAATTCCAGCTCAACTGTCCTGTCCATTTTGTTGATCAAGTCATCTTTATCTGTTATTTACCTGAGGGTTCGGTTGTGATCTTTACTCTGAGAGAAAAGCTGGGTACAATGCAGAGTAGTGGTATTCAATCAAGGGGCAGTTATGATCTTTTGATCCAGTATTATACATCTTGAGAATTGATTCCGTGCGTGTCAAGTGGTGATCCTTTTCGAAAATGGTTTTTCAGAAGTTTTAATAAAAGTTGATTTTGTTCAAATTTTACTTTTTACAACTTAGACCATTTTTGGACCAAAAGGAAAATTTTCAGCGCTCACAACTTTAATTTCATTGATTTCAAACTTAAAGTTCTCCAAATCTCTGATACAAATCAAAGTTGTTTTTATTACAATCAACAAAAAAAATTGAAAAGAAAGGTTGAATCAATAAACTAGTGGCATAGAAGGAGTAGTGCATGACAACTAGACAACACTGACCGACCTCTTTTTGAAGCCTGGCCGGGTCTAGGTGGTGGCCCAGACCAGTGCAGATGCAACAAAAGCTGGCCCTTTGTCCTGGCATGTCGCAGCTATGCTTTGAGTACTGTTTGTACCAAGTGTCTTTTAGTATTTTCAAGTTGTTTTCATTTTGTTTTCCTATTATCGAGTTGCATTTTACATATTTGTCCGGTTGTGGGTCATCCGATTCAAGAACGAATGCAAGAGCAGGTATTCACAGTTTTAAGTCCTGTACAATGTTACCATTCATCACATGCCATTCATCAAACATTATGCGACGAGATCATCCAAACTGGTGGGTCCAACCCTGATCATTGTTTTACAAAGCAATAAAACAAAAGAAAAGTTTTCTAATACAGCGAGTCTATCTGAAGCTAGAGTTTAAACTACAAAGGAAAACATAATAAAACCAAAAAAAAAAAAGAGGAGGAACTTTGTTTTTTTTTGTTTTGTTCCAATAATTCGTAAGTTGTTTTGTTATATTGTGTGCTGGTATTCTGTCCTATACCCGTACTATCGAGTTTTTATCGCCGAAATGCGTTTCCGATGAGCGACCGACTAGGTGATCGACTGGTATTGCTCTGTCTTGCGTCCATTTTGTGTCAGTTTTGTCATTTCATCGAGTTTTGATTTGTGTTATAATCAGTGAGAGACTTCATTTTTAGTTCGGAACTGATTACCATTCGGATTTGCAAAAAGAGAAAGAAAAAAAAAAACTCATTTTATTAATAAGGATTAACCCTGATCAAATTTGTACAAACATATATACAAAAATAAAAGGAAAAAATCAAATTTGTACAAACATATATACAAAAATAAAAGGAAAAAAAAAGCAACAAAAAAATAGAAAATAAAAATAAAAAAACAAAAAGCAAAAAAAAGAAGAGAGAGAGGGATCTTTTTCTTCTTTCTTCTTCGGCAGCAGCCCGGCTGCGAAGATTACAATCGGCTTCATTTGTACACAGCTTCGTTGCCCGACTTTACCATCAGTTGCCTCGCTTCATCTTTACTCCTTCGAAACTCTTGAAGACTCTGTTTTGGCCTTGGCAGAGCTTCTGAAGGAGATTATTCCTCGCTGGCCATCAAATTGGTTGTGCGAAGAAACTCTGAATCAAGCCACTGAGGTGGCCTGCTGTTTCAGCTCTTTGCTCTGCTTTTTCAGCGCACTAATTTTTACTTGAGTGTCTTTGTACATACGTTAGAAGAGGGAGAGTTGTGTATTTAACTGATGTACCACACATGTTATGTTCTGCAGTCGACGGGAAGTGGGAGACCGCAGTCACGGTCTCCACACATGACCTCAGCGTATACGAGTTTGCTTCGATGTCAGACTGTGCCGCCATTATTTGTTCAACTGACATTGCTGAAAAGCTGAAAACAAGGGAAGGAGGAGGAGCCCATGGTTGAGGTTCAGGGGAGTCAAAATCGGTCATCTCTATCGTGGACTCATTCAGGTTTGGAAAAAGAGTGAGAGAACCATGTGAAGAAGCCATGGCAGAGGAGAGTAATGCAAAAGAAAGAGGTTGCAAAGTGGTGGCAGAGAAAGTTTGCAGGCTTTTGGTCTGCTTCTCTCTCTCACATGCCTTAACTTAAGAAGAGAGCGAAGAAGAAGACAAAGAGGGAGAAAGACCGAGACGATCATTGACAATCGGGGTAGGATTGGATAGCCTGTCGGTTAGGCGCTGCAATTGTTGAAATCGCGCGCCAGACACGATGCTCAAAGAAGATGAAGGAAGAGAAAGTGAGACAAAAACAGAGAGAGAGGCAGGAGAGTTGTACATGTATATATATGTGTATATGTATTGTACATCTATGTATTATATATATTTGTTTGAATATTTGGTCACAAGAGTGGCTTGGGCTTAGTGGTTTGACTCAGTGGTTAAGGATTGAGGGACTGAGCTTGAGGTCAGAGATTTGAGCCCCATAGCAACGAGTGTTTCTTTTGTTTTGTTTTGGTTTTATGTATATATGTCTCGTATACCTCTCTATATATATTTATTTGAATATTTTGTCACAAAAGTGGTTTGGCTCAGTGGTTGAGGACTCGGAGAAGCCTGAGTCAGCGGTTCGAACCCCTGTATCCATGCATTTGTGCTTTTCCTTTCTTTTTGCGTGTTTTGCGTACGCACGCTGACGTCAACAAATGGAATATGCCTTCTTAGTAACGACATCTTCCCGCTGACGGCCACAAACAGAATATTCAAGCAAACAGAATATTCCCCAAATATGTATATGTATACCGTATGTATATATCTGTGTGTATTTTGTATACGGTATTTGGTATTTATAATTTTTTTTTTCTTTTTGACATGTTTTTGAAAATAAGAAAAAAAGAAATCATTCTATTATACCTTCTTTCACTCGCGTGAGACGCGTTTGGACTTCAAATTCACCTTTGTTCTCTTCGCGTGAAACGTGTTAGGATTTGATATTTACTCGATTAAAATCTTTCCCTTCTCCGTATGAGATACAGTTAGGTATGCTTGTTGGTTATACCACCTTTGTTCCTTCCACGTGAAACGTGTTAGGATTTGATGTTTACCTGGTTAAAACCCCCCATCTCCGTATGAGATATGGTTAGGTACGTCTGTTGGTTATGTTGTAACCAAATGATATTGTATGTACGGTTCATTCAGAGGAGTTCCGGATAAGTTATTCATGTCTTGTGTCTCGGTAAGAGAACTTGCACGACTTTGTAGTTGCGATCACTTTGTGCATCTATCGCACTCGTTCACTTTGTGAATCTATCGCACTTGATCACTTTGTGCATCTATCGCACTCGATCACTTTGTGCAGCTATCGCACTCGTTCACTTTGTGCATCTATCGCACTCATTCACTTTGTGCATCGATCGCACTCGTTCACTTTGTGCATCTATCGCACTCGTTCACTTTGTGCATCTATCGTACTTGATCACTTTGTGCATCTATCGCATTTGTTCACTTTGGGCATCTATCGCACTCGTTCACTTATTTTGTGCATCTATCGCACTCTTTCATTTTGTGTATCTATCATACTTGTTCATTTTGTGCATCTATCGCACTTGTTCACTTTGTGCATTTATCGCACTCGTTCACTTTGTGCATCTATCACACTCGATCACTTTGTGCATCTATCACACTCGTCCACTTTGTGCATTCATTCACTTTGTGCATCTATCGCACTCGTTCACTTTGTGCATCTATCACACTCGATCACTTTGTGCATCTATCGCACTCGTTCATTTTGTGCATCTATCGCACTCGATCACTTTGTGCATCTATCGCACTCGTTCATTTTGTGCATCTATTGCACTTGATCACTTTGTGCATCTATTGTACTCGTTCACTTTGTGCATCTATTGCACTCGTTCACTTTGTGCATCTATTGTACTCGTTCACTTTGTGCATCTATGGCACTCGATCACTTTGTGCATCTATGGCACTCGTTCACTTTGTGCATCTATCGCACTCGTTCACTTTGTGTATCTATTGCACTCGTTCATTTTGTGCATCTATCGCACTCGTTCATTTTGTGCATCTATCGCACTTGATCACTTTGTGCATGTATCGCATTTGTTCACTTTGTGCATCTATCGCACTCGTTTATTTTGTGCATTTATCACACTCGATCACTTTGTGCATCTATCACACTCGTTCACTTTGTGCATTCGTTCACTTTGTGTATCTATTGTACTCGTTCACTTTGTGTATTTATCACACTCGATCACTTTGTGCATCTATCTCACTTGTTTATTTTGTGCATCTATCGCACTCGATCACTTTGTGCATCTATCGCACTCATTCACTTTGTGCATCTATCGCACTCATTCACTTTGTGCATCTATTGCACTCGATCACTTTGTGCATCTATCGCACTCGTTCACTTTGTGCATCTATTGCACTCATTTATTTTGTGCATCTATCGCACTCGATTACTTTGTGCTTTTATCGCACTCGTTCAAATTATGCATCTTTCGCACTTGTTCACTTTGCGCATTTATCGCACTCGATCACTTTGTGCATCTATCGCACTCGTTCACTTTGTGCATCTATCGCACACCTCTCTATTGTTTCTCAGGGTGCGTGAAATGCGGCCCTGAGCGGGTTTTATCTCGGGATGTGTGAAACACGACCTTGAGCGGTTTTTGTTTCTTAGGATGCATGAAATGCTGTCCTGGGCAGATTTTATCTTGGGACGTGTGAAACATGATCCCAATCGGTTATTGTTTTATCTCTGGACGCGTAAAATGCGACCTTGGTGTGTTTTCTCTTGGGATACGTGAAACGCTATCCCAAACGATTTTGTTTCTATCTTCAGACACGCGAAGTGTGGCCCTAAGATGTTTTGCTGTCACTTCGGGATGTGTGAAACACGACCCCGAACGATTTTCGTCTTCTTATTTCTCAGGATTCTGGAAATGCAGTCCTGAGCGATGTTTTCTTTCCTCGTCCTGTGTTTTGGAATAGGTAGACTGTTGTTAGTTCATGTGTTGTTCGCTATCTTGCGTATTGTATTCATTATTGCTTATTGCATCATCTTGCATGATCATTTTCAAAATAGCTGGCTTCATGAAGCGTGTCAGTCCGTCTTTCAAAGTTGTATCGTGCATATCATTTGCATCTTGCCCTTGAACTACGCAGGTTTGAGTCCTCAAAGGGATACGTAGGTGTGACAACCCTCACCACTGTTTACTGATAATACCACTAATTACTGCTAAACTGTGACTGAACATGATTAAGTAACTGATTTGACTGACATTCTGAACTGATTGATTGAGTGTAGTAGTTTAAACGCATTTCTATCTGTTCGACTGTTAATTGATCTATTCATGTTGTAAGTTTGAACTGTAAATTGAAGGCCTGATTGGCGGCCGAATTTGAAATTGATTAGTGTTTTATGCTAAATAGAATTTATGTGATTTTATGGTAGATTTAATTTGAAATTGATTTGGAATGATTAAATTGGATTAAATAATGCTAAATTACATTAATTGAGTAATTTACCTTATTGCCACTTAGTGGCTTGACTCTAGACCATCTCCTTTTCACTCCATACATGCTTGTTATATCATAATTTGCTCATCTGTGGAAGACAAAACCGACTAGAGAGAGAGAGAGAGAGAGAGAGAGAGAGAGAGAGAGAGAGAGAGAGAGTTAGGAGAAAACTTGATTTCAACAAATTTAGCTTGGAGACTTGAAGAAATTGAAGGTAGATTGCATAATTGAACTCCTAGACTTGCAATTGAGGACCTAAGGTAGGATATTTATCTTTTAGTTTATGAATTGAAGTTGTGTCTTGCATGATTCATGAGTCATTAGTGATCTAAGTCTAGAATTGGTTCAAAATGTTGAATTGAAGCTTAAATCATGCATGCATATGCACATTCTTGAGTTTTGAGGTTGTTTTCATGGAAATTGCTACATGCATGTCCATATCTTGATTATAGTTCATGAATTCATCATGTTTTTGGAAGTTTTGACTCATTTGTTCTTGTATTAGAAGCTTTGAAGTTGATTAAATTCATGCATGTTGCATGTACATCATGTTCTTGAAGTTTTGTTTGGAAATGGGTTCAATTGAACTACCTTTGGGCTTTGATTTTGCAAATTGATCTTTGAAACATGTCATATTATGAGTTTTAAAGTGTTTTCCAGAAAATTAGCCCAAAATGATTGAATTTGATGCTGTAAATGTTGAGTTTCATGCTTGGAGACAAATCTGGAAATTCCAGATTTTGGACCCACGCTCGAGCGTAACACTTCACGCTCGAGCGTACACTCTGAATACATGCATCCCGCTCGAGCGGGAAAAGTAACGCTCGAGCGTGAAATGCATGTATCCAGTACCTTGCATGTGTTTACAGTCCGCTCGAGCGAGGGAATGCACGCTCGAGCGAGGACTTGTGTCTCACGCTCGAGCGGGGTCGAGCGCCCGTCGAGCGTGAATTTCATGCATCCAGTACTTTTGCAGTACGCTCGAGCGAGGAAAGTCACGCTCGAGCGTAGCTCTTTTGCCTGCATGTCCGCTCGAGCGTAGAAAGCCACGCTCGAGCGAGACCCCTGTTTTCTGAAAATTTTGAAAAGTGTTTTTAAGTACATCTTTGCATCCTCATTTCATCCTAGGCATTCCTAGGCCTAGTTTAAGGCATCTTAATGAGGATGTTGACGTAGAACCACACCGAGTCAAGATAGGGACTAAGTCATTGATTCCCAAGTGTGTAACTTAGTGTGTGTTCATTCTGTAACTGTAGGGTTGGCATCCGAGGACGCTCTAGCCTATCTGTAGCTCAGTGCTCTGTGAGTAACAATGTTGTAAAGATATATTCAATCATGAATATTTTCTGAATGACCAACTGTACTGCTTTCTGAAATGATATTTCTTACTGAATGAATGCTTGTCCTATTTGCGAACTGTATTCGTGGCATTCATAGTAATTTGCTGTTACTGTACTGTTACTGCTACTGTTACAGAGATCTCTGTCGGTTCCTATGTTGGAACCACTACTGTTTACTGATATGATGGCCATCAACTGACTGTTCGGTCTGTTAAGACCTACTGTACTGTTTTGCTATGGGATGTACCACATATGACTGCTATGACTGAATGATTGATATACTGTTATAACTGACTGTTTTAAATACTGAAAGGACATTCATTCTTAACCTCTTACGCATATGTTATTCACTGGGTTTTAGCTCACTGTTTATATATATATGTAAGTGTCCAGGCACCGGATCGGACCTAGGAGCGTTGGGTTTAACTCCCTTTTTGTCAAGCCAACCATTGTGCCTCACTGAGAGATTCCAAGTCCTTCAAGCTAGGGCTTTTGGGGGTGTTTTAGATTCATCATTTCTGTCTCTGTTTTTGTATAGACTGACTGTACCTGTATTGTACTGTTCTAATAGGGACTAGGTCCCTGTCCTGGATGATTGTATATGTATGTATATACTGTTTTGGTTCTGCATGTGAATATGTTTGAAAAGTCTTTTTGCATACAGACTGTCACAGCTCATTGGACATGGTTTATTACTGTTTTGGCTTCCGCCAGCCCCTGTACTCTATATTACTGTTATTACTGTTAAGCAGGCCTTCGGTAATCACGGATTACTGGCCGATTACGGTGCTAAACCCATAGGGGCGGGTTTGGGTCGTGACAGAGTGGTATCAGAGCGAAGTTCAAACCACGAGTTATACCGCACACACGTGTCCAAATGAGCTATAGGATGTCCTAGAAAAGTGAATAGGGCATTGCATGAGCAGTGAAAAAGTGTGTGTGGCCATGACATGAATATATGTGCTAATGTGTTAATATGTTTAAAGTATGCAACTGCCTATGCTTATAATTGCCATAATTGCCTATAGTGAAATGGACAATGCAAGAACTGCCGATGAAATAGAATCATCTGATGCCAAGACTAGAAAGAACAGTTGAACTGCTGACTGAGGCCTTAAGGCAACAACAGAACCAACAGCTCCCACCTCCTCCAGTACAGCCGGAACCGAATATGAATGATGACATAATTGCTCTAACGCAGAAGTTTAGTAAAATGAAACCGCCATCATTCCAAGGAGGCCTTAAACCACTAAAGGCCGAAGCCTGGGTTCTTGAAACAGAGAAATTATTTGAAGTGTTTCCGTGTTCTGAAGCACATAAGGTCCTATTGGCCACTTTTACTTTACAAGAGGAGGCCAGAAGGTGGTGGATGCTGGTCCACGACACCAATACTGCCATGGATTGGGCTCAGTTTAAGGGAGCCTTCTTTGAGAAATACTTCCCTCAGTGTGTCAGGGACCGCAAAGTGACTGAGTTTGAACAACTAAAACAAGACACTATGTCCGTAGCCGAGTACGAATTGAAATTCACTGAACTTGCCAGATATGCACCACACATGGTGGATACCGATTACAAAAAGGCCAGGAAGTTTGAAGGCAGCCTTAATGTTGAAATCCTTGACAGAATCAATGTTCTGAAACTACTGAAATATGTAGATGTTCTTGACCGAGCAATAATGGCTGAGTCGAACATCGAGGCATTGAAACAGATTGAAACACCAGCGACTGAATGGCGCGGTAAGAGACGGGGTTTTAAATTTAAGAAAGGCCGGAACAGCCCCTTGAACAAAAAACAAAATACGGGGTCAACAACCAGTTCCAGTCAGGGAAATAGTTCCATACCGCCCTGTTCTGAATGTGGTAAGAAGCATGAAGGGATTTGTTATAAAATTTCAGGTGCTTGTTACAAGTGTGGCAAGGTGGGCCACATGGTCAAAGATTGTCCTTCTGCTCCTCATGGCAATAGTAAAGCTGCAGCCAGCGCCGCAGCATCAACTGTTGCACCAAAACCTAATCCCAAAGCTACCGGAAAAGAGCCTATGAGGCAAGGCCAAGTGTTCGCACTTGTACCGGGAGATGTATAGAATACCGAGACCGTTGTGTCAGGTATACTCTCAATTTGTGCTCAAAATACTTATGTTCTCATTGATTCGGGGTCTACACATTCATATGTATCGCATGCTTTTTCGCGAAAATTAAATAGACCACTGGAACCTAAGAACTATCTGTTAGCTGTATCTTCACCTGTTGGAGGATTTATGACTTGTGCTTATATGTACCCTGCATGTGAAATTATTGTTGGGGATGTTCATTTGTATATTGATTTACTGCCTCTGAATATTTATCACTTTGATGTGATATTGGGAATGGACTGGTTAACAAAATATCATGCTACCATAGACTGTGTAACAAAACAAGTTGTTTTCCGTCCACCTGGACTGCCTGAATTTGTGTTTAACGGAGTCGGAGTAGTACCTCCCCATATCTGATTTCATCCATGAAAGCCTTTAAACTGATTAAAAAGGGGTGTAAAGGGTATCTGTGTTGTGTATTGACTGTACCTACTGATGCTAAAACTGATGTGAACAGTATTCCTATGGTCAGAGAATTCCCAGATGTTTTTCCAGATGATTTGCCAGGGGATCTGATTGATAGGGAGATTGAATTCACCATTGATGTGATTCCGGGTACACAGCCAGTATCTAAAGCTCTTTACAGAATGGCACTGACTGAATTGAAAGAGTTGAAAGTTTAGCTGCAAGAACTGTTAGATAAGAAGTTCATCAGGCCCAGTACTTCACCGTGGGGCGCGCCGGTCTTGTTTGTGAAAAAGAAGGACGGCTCATTGAGACTCTGCATTGACTACCGTGAACTGAACAAGGTAACAGTGAAAAATAAGTATCCATTGCCTCGTATTGATGATTTATTTGACCAGTTACAGGGTGCCCAAGTGTTCTCCAAAATTGACCTTAGATCTGGATACCACCAGTTGAAAGTCAAGACAGGGGACATTGAAAAGACTGCCTTTCGAACGAGGTACAGACATTATGAATTCTTAGTTATGCCTTTCGGAGTTACCAATGCACCTGCTGCATTTATGGATCTTATGAACAGAATTTTCAAACCATTCCTAGATGAATTTGTAGTTGTTTTCATAGATGACATTTTGATTTATTCCAAAAGCACGAAAGAACATGAACATCATTTGAGAATTGCCTTGCAGACCCTAAGAGAACAGAAACTGTATGCTAAACTGACAAAATGTGAATTTTGGCTTGATAATGTAATGTTTTTGGGGCATGTGATCAGTAAAGATGGTATTACAGTTGACCTGCAGAAAATTGAAGCAGTAGTGAATTGGCCCAGACCGTCTAATGTTACAGAAGTTCGAAGTTTCTTAGGCTTAGCAGGGTATTACAGAAGATTTGTAAAGGACTTCTCCAAGATTGCCTTACCATTGACTCAGTTGACTCAAAAAGGGGTATCATTTGACTGGACCGATAAGAGAGAATCAGCTTTTCAAGAGTTAAAGACTCGACTTGTGACTGCACCGATTCTTACCCTACCCTCAGGTATGGATGGTTATACTATATTTAGTAATGCTTCTTATACGGGCTTGGGATGTGTTTTAATGCATAATGGTAAAGTTATTGCGTATGCTTCCCGACAACTGAGACCGCATGAAAAGAACTACCCGACCCATGACTTGTAACTTGCTGTAGTGGTGTTTGCACTGAAAATCTGGCGTCACTACCTTTATGGGGCGACATGTGAGGTGTATACAGACCACAAGAGTTTGAAATACTTCTTCACACAGAAAGAACTGAACATGAGGCAGGGGAGATGGTTAGAACTGATAAAGGATTATGATTTGCAAATTTTGTACCATCCAGGAAAAGCTAACACCGTTGCCGATGCACTGAGTCGGAAATCGATTGGGAATTTAGCCTGTTTACTCACCGGGCAGAAAGAATTGCTATGTGACCTTGAAAGATTTGAAGTTGAGATTGTTTTGTGTGAACAAGGTGGAACCTTAGCCGCTATTTCTGCTCAACCGGCACTGATTGAGGAAATTAAAGAGAAACAACAACTGGATGACTTTTTGAAAAAGGTCATTGATGAATGGGAGTCCAAACCGAGGCCGGACTTCAAATTTGAAAACAATGTACTGAAATTTCAGGGAAGGTTATGTGTACCGAGTGATTCTGAACTGAAAAGAAGAATTCTGCAAGAGGGCCACAATTCAAAATTGTCTATCCATCCAGGAAATACGAAAATGTACCAAGACTTGAAATTGAATTTATGGTGGCCGGGAATGAAGAAAGAGATTGCTGACTTTGTGTCGAAATGTCTTCATTGCCAACAAGTTAAAGCCGAACATCAACGACCCGCAGGCTTACTGCAGCCCTTACCAATACCGAAGTGGAAATGGAAACATGTCACTATGGATTTTATTGTTGGTTTACCTCGCTCTAGTAAAGGTATGGACTCAATTTGGGTTATTGATGATAGACTGACTAAATCTGCTCACTTCTTACCTGTCAAAACAATTTATAATGCAGACAAATTGGCCATAATTTATATTGATGAGATTATTAGATTGCATGGAGTGCCTGTGTTCATTGTTTCAGATAGGGACTGGAAGTTTACCTCGAGATTTTGGCAAAGTCTACAAACTGCATTGGGTACTGAATTGAGGTTGAGTAGTGCATACCATCCACAGACAGATGGCCAGTCAGAAAGAACCATCCAGACTCTAGAAGATTTAGTGCGGATGTGTGTTCTTGATTTCCAAGGAAATTGGGAAAGCCATTTATCTTTTGCTGAGTTTGCCTACAACAACAGTTTTCACTCAAGCATTAGTATGGCGCCTTTCGAGGCTTTATATGGCAGAAAATGTCGATCTCTGATTTGTTGGGCAGAAGTTGGAGATGGGCCTTTGCTTGGGCCCGAGATTGTACAGGAAACCACTGAAAAAGTGAAACTGATTCAGCAGAGATTGAAAACCGCACAAAGCCGACAGAAAAGTTATGCGGATGTCCGAAGGCGAGACAGAGAATATGAAGTAGGTGATCATGGTTTTTTTAAAGTGACACCGATGAAAGGCCAGACTCGTTTTGGAGTCAAGGGCAAGCTAGCGCCGAGATATGTCGGACCGTATGAGATTATTGAGAAAATCAATCCGGTGGCGTATCAAGTAGCGCTTCCTCCTGAAATGGAGCATATGCATAATGTCTTCCATATTTCAATGTTGAGGGATTACCTTCGAGATCCCTTCCATGTGATTGAACTTACCCGTGTAGTGCTAAGTGATAACTACACTTATGAAGAACGACCTATTCAGATTGTAAACAGACGGATCAAGAAGCTGAGAAACAAAGAGATTTCGTTAGTGAAAGTTGATTGGCAAAACCATGGTGGTGTATATGCCACTTGGGAAAGGGAAGACGATATGATCAAGAGATATCCTGAACTGTTCCCTCTGGATCTAGTGTTCTTCCAAAATGAAGGTAATTCGAGTTTGGAGGACCAAACTCTTTGTAAGGAGGGGAGACTGTGACAACCCTCACCACTGTTTACTGATAATACCACTGATTACTGGTAAACTGTGACTGAACATGATTAAGTAACTGATTTGACTGACATTCTGAACTGATTGATTGAGTGTAGTAGTTTAAACGCATTTCTATCTGTTCGACTGTTAATTGATCTATTCATGTTTTAAGTTTGAACTGTAAATTGAAGGCCTTATGGGCGGCCGAATCTGAAATTGATTAGTGTTTTATGCTAAATAGAATTTATGTGATTTTATGGTAGATTTAATTTGAAATTGATTTGGAATGATTAAATTGGATTAAATAATGCTAAATTACATTAATTGAGTAATTTACCTTATTGCCACTTAGTGGCTTGACTCTAGACCATCTCCTTTTCACTCCATACATGCTTGTTATATCATAATTTGCTCATCTGTGGAAGACAAAACCGACTAGAGAGAGAGAGAGAGAGAGAGAGAGAGAGAGAGAGTTAGGAGAAAACTTGATTTCAACAAATTTAGCTTGGAGACTTGAAGAAATTGAAGGTAGATTGCATAATTGAACTCCTAGACTTGCAATTGAGGACCTAAGGTAGGATATTTATCTTTTAGTTTATGAATTGAAGTTGTGTCTTGCATGATTCATGAGTCATTAGTGATCTAAGTCTAGAATTGGTTCAAAATGTTGAATTGAAGCTTAAATCATGCATGCATGTGCACATTCTTGAGTTTTGAGGTTGTTTTCATGGAAATTGCTACATGCATGTCCATATCTTGATTATAGTTCATGAATTCATCATGTTTTTGGAAGTTTTGACTCATTTGTTCTTGTATTAGAAGCTTTGAAGTTGATTAAATTCATGCATGTTGCATGTACATCATGTTCTTGAAGTTTTGTTTGGAAATGGGTTCAATTGAACTACCTTTGGGCTTTGATTTTGCAAATTGATCTTTGAAACATGTCATATTATGAGTTTTAAAGTGTTTTCCAGAAAATTAGCCCAAAAGGATTGAATTTGATGCTTTAAATGTTGAGTTTCATGCTTGGAGACAAATCTGGAAATTCCAGATTTTGGACCCACGCTCGAGCGTAACACTTCACGCTCGAGCGTACACTCTGAATACATGCATCCCGCTCGAGCGGGGAAAGTAACGCTCAAGCGTGAAATGCATGTATCCAGTACCTTGCATGTGTTTATAGTCCGCTCGAGCGAGGGAATGCACGCTCGAGCGAGGACTTGTGTCTCACGCTCGAGCGGGGGTCGAGCGCCCGTCGAGTGTGAATTTCATGCATCCAGTACTTTTGCAGTACGCTCGAGCGAGGAAAGTCACGCTCGAGCGTAGCTCTTTTGCCTGCATGTCCGCTCGAGCGTAGAAAGCCACGCTCGAGCGAGACCCCTGTTTTCTGAAAATTTTGAAAAGTGTTTTTAAGTACATCTTTGCATCCTCATTTCATCCTAGGCATTCCTAGGCCTAGTTTAAGGCATCTTAATGAGGATGTTGACGTAGAACCACACCGAGTCAAGATAGGGACTAAGTCATTGATTCCCAAGTGTGTAACTTAGTGTGTGTTCATTCTGTAACTGTAGGGTTGACATCCGAGGACGCTCTAGCCTATCTGTAGCCCAGTGCTCTGTGTGTAACAATGTTGTAAAGATATATTCAATCATGAATATTTTCTGAATGACCAACTGTACTGCTTTCTGAAATGATATTTCTTACTGAATGAATGTTTGTCCTATTTGTGAACTGTATTCGTGGCATTCAGAGCAATTTGCTTTTACTGTACTGTTACTGCTACTGTTACAGAGATCTCTGTCGGTTCCTATGTTGGAACCACTACTGTTTACTGATATGATGGCCATCAACTGACTGTTCGGTCTGTTAAGACCTACTGTACTGTTTTGCTATGGGATGTACCACATATGACTGTTATGACTGAATGACTGATATACTGTTATAACTGATTATTTTAAATACTGAAAGGACATTTATTCTTAACCTCTTACGCATATGTTATTCACTGGGTTTTAGCTCACTATTTATATATATATGTAGGTGTCCAGGCACCGGATCGGACCTAGGAGCGTTGGGTTTAACTCCCTTTTTGTCAAGCCAACCACTGTGCCTCACTAAGAGGTTCCAAGTCCTTCAAGCTAGGGCTTTTGGGGGTGTTTTAGATTCATCATTTCTGTCTCTGTTTTTGTATAGACTGACTGTACCTGTACTGTACTGTACTATTCTAATAGGGAATAGGTCCCTGTCCTGGATAATTGTATATGTATGTATATACTGTTTTGGTTCTGCATGTGAATATGTTTGAAAAGTCTTTTTGCATACAGACTGTCACAGCTCATTAGACATCTTTTATTACTGTTTTGGCTTCCACCAGCCCCTGTACTCTGTATTACTGTTATTGCTGTTAAGCAGGCCTTCGGTAATCACGGATTACTGGCCGGTTACGGTGCTAAACCCATAGGGACGGGTTTGGGTCGTGACAGTAGGCATCCCTCAGGTTCAACCAATTGTTTGCACATTTGTTTGTTTGCCCAAGTCTTCTGACCTTGTCAAAAGGGTCGTCTTCGGGCTTTGACATTCACTCACGTCATGAAATGACTTCGAGCTCTGTCAAAGAGAGGAAACTGTAGACACCCCATTTTGACAGGCCCTAAGACTTAAGCGCTTTCTTTTGATTATCCGATGATGACAAGTAGAATGTATTTCTCACAGAATCCTCAATAAGGGTGATGGAATATGAACTTTAATCCCAACCTTCACTATTACGGCCAAATTGTTTTAAAATACTAAATATTTCATTAGTTTAGTATTTTTGTAATTTTGCATAATTTTATGTGTTTGTTCATATTTTTGGTGTTTTTATATAAATTGGTATAAATTATATATTTTATATATATAAAATAAAATAATAAAAAGTTATATTATTATATTATATGTTTAATATTATTATATTATATGTTTAGTATTTTATGTATAGTTATAATATTATATTATATGTTTAGTATTTTGGTATAAATTATATAATTTATATATGTTATATATATATTATAAAAATCTTTTGATGTCGGTCAACCCTCGACTGCCGACATCCAAATCAAACAACATAAGGTGTATATATATTATATTATATGCATATAACTATATATTATATAACAATTCTATTATTATATTATTATATTATATGTTGTTTTGTTGCTTATATAAAGCAATGGAGGCTCAGCAAAGGAGGAGGGCTAATCTGAAGAGAATTGAAGAGAGCTAGAAAGAGTTAGAGAGAAAAGAAAGAAAACATTTCAACTTGGGCAACACATACCATAAACTCCATAATTTCCAATTAAGGATTTGAGAACACACTTCTTACACTTGAGGGTGATCAAGAGGGAGTTTGTGAACTAAGGAGTTCATCCTTTCCTTGGAAGGTGAATTTTACAAACCTTTCATTTTCTTGCATTTCTTACTTATTTAGCTCTTTTGCTTTGATTTATTGTTATATTGTATATTGTTGTAATCTAATTAAAAATGATGAATTGATGTCCCATATATGTTGTTTTTAGCATGAGAAAGAGACCTTCCACGCTAAATGGTTTAATCTCTTTGGAGGTTCATTACTAGGGCATTACATTTCTCTTATGCCAAGAACAACTCCTTGTTTGACGCTTCTTTCCATTTAGAGGACTTAAACTCACCATTGGACTTAATGAATTAAAGAATTGATGGTAATTTAAAATTAAGTAACTAAAATTAAGGCTAAAATGGTGCAAAATAATAATTTGGTTGTGTTCAATCGGACGTTAATTGAACACATGGAAACTTGAGGCAGTTTATACTCATTAGTGATGAAATGATTCAAGTTTCCAAGGTCACCACTTCCCTTGATCAATTCATGAAAGGGAAGAGGTTAGAGTCATATTTTGTTGCATTTATTAAACTTGCACATTTTGATTAACAAGCCATCATGCAATGAAATTGCTTGAGTTAGTGGTTTGTGGCTTAAGTTTACTTCTCCTTTGATTCGTTCATGAAAATGAGGGGTGAGTTGTGCAGACAACCCTAGAGAATACCCTGTGCATGCTCTGTTTGTCCTCTGTTGCAACAAGGTGAACTGGGTAGCAGTGGCCGGCAAGCCACTTTCCATGGCCAGCAGTGGCCGGCAGACCACCTTTGATGGCCGACATTCCTCACTAGTGGCCGGTCGGCCACTAATGCAAAATTCAGCAGTGTGTTCCTTTGGCGGAGTAGAGCCATTTTGGAAGTGGGCAACAGTGTATGTGTTCTATTGTGCAACAGAGGCTCTCTAGAAGCAAAATAGTGGCTTTTCGGGTGGAAATCGAGCATGCGCATGAACATTCCTCACTTCCCGAGGCGGAGTAATTAGTTGTTTAGCTTACTTACTTCTTTTAATTATACTTGTGTTGTAATGATTTAATTAGCTAAAGTAGTTAATTAGTTGTGAGTTAATTTATTTCATTTGGTTTATAATAGTTCATTAATTAGCTTAGTTTAAATAGTTAGCTACTTAGTTTATTCATTCGGACTCTCTTTCGTGAAAGCATAATGTTGTAATAATGTGTATGTCTTCCAACCCCACGTCTTTCTCCTTTTTATTTAACTGCTTATGATGGTTAGTATAGGGACATCACATTTAAATTAGCATTCTTCATGTTTGCATCCACTCGTATTGCATGCACCGAGGCTCGGTTCATCATTCCAACTGCATTGTTAGTTTAATACTTATTTGAATACGTGCTTAAACCACATGCTATCAATTGATTCATATGCCATGTTAAGTAGCTGAGCCTATTTTAGATTACATATCGCATGTGTTGCATTAATCATATTGCATAGTTAGGAATCATGTATTTTTTCTAACTCTCTTATGTCTTTTTGGCTTGGAGTACGAGGTGAGCCTTTACTTACTTTAGCATATTGCATGAGTGTGATTGTTGCCATGTCTAGCATGCTTACCATGAGGCTAAGTGCTTAATTGATATACCTGCTTATATGCCTGTGGATGAAGGCTAATTGCTTAAATTGGAATAATTTGAGCCATGTATATTTAAGCCCATTTTTCAAGTGGCAAATTCAAACTCTTTTCAGAAAACAAACATGACTCAAGTGTTCCAATTTTTGCAAGTTAGTCTATACTTGTATGTGCGCATCACATAGTAATGCTAGATTAATAATTGGAACAAGAACATATAATGCAAAGTAAGATTCATATCATGATTAGTAGAGACCGATCTTTGATCAGGCGAGTAGGGGTGCTCAAGTCATGACCTTCTCCTCTCGTACCTAAGTTCCCGAGCTGAGACAATCTTGGTGATGACGGACACGTGGCCTTTGGCACAAGTCATGGGTTTCAAAATTTCTCCAAAATAAAACATTTAGGTGGCAACTCTGTATCTGGCAAAGTAGTCTATTTTTGGCAATTTGATTCAAAATTGATTTTTCAAAAGATTTGCCGAATTTAGACTCTTTGGTGTTTATCTATTTCACATTGCACTTGTGGAATCAGATTCAGAACCGCGGGAGTCCGATACTGTAGGGCTTATTTCGACTTCTGAAAGGGGGTGCAAAAAAGTCAAGCTACAATAGGATGTTGAAAACTTCGTATGAAGTTTTTAATTTCTTCATTGTAGGCTGTTCTTGTGTGTGTTGTTCTTCCAAGTACTTGTTTGCCTTAGCCAAGATTGCAATTTTCTCATGGAGTATCTTCATTTCTTCATCTTTCCTTTCCTTTGCATTTGATTTTTTTGTAGTTTTCTGTTAATTTTTGCATGTCTTTTGTCAGCTTCTTGAGTTGCTGCCGCAGGTTATCATTTGTAGTTTGAAGGATGTCCTTTTCCATTTGTAACTTTTCCATTTTGAGCATATCGCCTTCTATCTTCTGAAAAACAAGTACTTCTACCATATTTTCATCCACTTCAGGCTGATTGTCAACTTGCCTTCTTTCATTCTTTTGTGATTCGAAGGGTACTGATTTCTTTTTCTTTTTAAGGGCATGTTTCATGTGGATGTGGTTGCCATGTTTCATCTTTGGATTTCTCTTCAATCAATGTTTGTTCTTCTTTTTCAGGATTTTCAGTCTGATTTTGTTGCTGAAAATTGGCATCTTCATCTTCGACTTCATCTTTATCCTCAATTTCTGCTAGCAACATTCGATATATTTTTATATTTTCATCTGTGTGCTTCAAATTGTTCTCCTACATGGATGAAAATTAAAAAAAATGAATGATATGATACAAATTTCAGTGATAAATGTGTCATTGGTTGGTTCAATATGTCAGATGGAGCTAAAAATGTCTAATTCAATTCATTTTTAGGGATAAATTTATCAATACGAAAACCCAATCAATTCTAGTCTAGTATAGAGTAACACAAATAAAGTAAATATGAAACAAAACTCATGCACAGTAGAGAAATAGAAAAACATTCACTGCATTGAAGAATTTATCACTCAATTAGGTAAACTAAAGGAAATTTGTCGCTCAATTAGGCAAATTAAGTAAATTTATCAGTGTGAACAAAAATTTATCACTGCATAAAAAAATCTATCATTCGTTTAAACAAAACAAATGTTAGTAATACATACCACAATATTTTTCAGATCTTGTAAGGATGAATTTGCCAATTGTTGTCCTATACGTGTGATGTTCCATTTTGCAAATCTTGGGATTGCATTATTCTTATTTGGTTTGATGATGCTTGTATGCTCGCATATCTAATACTGTTGAGGACAAAAAAATTGCTATACATAAGTATTTAGTAAATGTAAATATTATATTTCATAACTTGTAAGTGAGGTATTTACTTACCAATAAGACCATCACACATTTGGAGACTTTATCGATTTGGTTCATGTTGCTTGCTATTGATCATGTGAGCTGTTGTTTCACTGCGCCACACCAATCATAAAACTTCATTTTGTTAATATTCTCGTTATATTTCATGAACCCCCAATCGATTGTAGTCCCAGTACCCGGATATAACAAAAGCAAACAAATCAAGAGGCACATAAGCTTGACAACATTTTCTCTATCCTTCTTGTTGTTGCTTCTCAAAAGTTTGGTTATCAACTTTTGGATTGATGCACTTGTCATTCTACTCTCTGTTATTTTCCTTCTTTTCATCATATCTATCTCATTTTTTCTTCCATATGCAAGATTCATATTCTTTTGTTCACATGTAATCCCAAAAATCAACTTAAAGTCATTTCTTTTCAACTTCAGCTTCTTCCTACCAATTTCAAATGTGGTTCCATCCATTTGGTAAGTTTGCAAGATTTTTGTAACCACATCATCATATTTTATTGAATCTGTTTTTTGCACCTTCTTCTTTGACAAAATGTCAACTAGAAGGAAGAATGGAGTCTTTTTCAAAATTTGGAAATGCTCATTTCCAAGTTTTGTCGCATTGAAGAATTTGATGAGAGATTGCATGTTTGAGCAGTACACATACTTTGCTTCATTGTCATGAATTTGTTCAATTCTTGTTTTTCTTCCCTCTATTTTCTTCTTGCCTTTTGGTTTGTGCTGCTTTGCTTCTTGCTTCTTGCTTCTTTTGTTGGGGTTTGCTTCTTGTTGTTCTTTTGATGTTTGCTTGTTGTTTCTCTTGTTGTTGTTTTCTTTTTGTTATCTTGTAGCTTTTTTGTGTTGTTGTTGTCTTTCTTTTCTCACTTTTGCCCTTTTGCAGTTAAAGATCTTGTTTCTGGCCTAGATAATCTCTTATGAGAACTCGCAACATCTATATGAAAGAAGGATATCAATGAATTAGGCAAACCATGCAAAATTTATGGATATACGACAAAATTTATCAGTTAATGAAGCAAAGAAAGGTTATACAATGATAAAACTTGAATATATCCATAATTCCTCTGGATTCATTTTGTTAGCTAGGAAACAAAATAATTCAAACAATCAAAGAAGAATAAGCAGAATTATGAAAATTAAGCAAATTTATCACTGCATAGAAAAAGTTATGGATGTATGACAAAATTTATCACCTAAGGGAAATTTATCAGTCAAGTAGGTGAACTAAGGAAAATTTATCACTGAATTAGGCAAATTAATTAAATTTATCAATGTGAGCAAAAATTTATCACTACATAAGAAAATCTAATATTCGTTTAAACAAAACAAAGGTTTTGAATGCATACCACAATATGTTTCAAATTGTGTAAGGATGAATTTACCAATTGTTGTCCCAGATGTGTGATGTTCCATTTTGCAAATCTTCGGATTACGTTCTTGTCATTTGGTTTGATGATGCTAGTATGTTCGCATATCCAATACTGTTGAGGATAAAAAAATTGTTATAAATAAGTATTTAGTAAATGTAACTATTATATCTTATAACTTGTAAGTGAGGTATTTACTTACCAATAAGACCATCACACATCCGGAGACTTTATCAATTTGGTTCATGTTGCTTGCTATTGATCTTGTGAGTTGTTGTTTCGCTGCGCCACACCAATCATAAAACTTCATCCTGTTAATATCCTCGATATATTTCATGAACCCCCAACCGATTGTAGTCCCAGTACCCAGATATAACAAAAGAAAACAGATCAAGAGGCACACAAGCCTGACAACATCTTCTATATCTTCATTGCTGTTACTTTCCAAAAGTTGAGTGATCAATTTTGCGATTGATGTCCTTGTCATTCTGCTCTCTGTTATTTTCCTTATTTTCACCATATCTATTTCATTTTTTTCTTCCATATGAGAGATTCATCTTCTTTTGTCCATATGCAATCCCAAAAATCAGCTTAAAGTCATTGCTTTTCAACTTCAACTTCTTAGCACCTATTTTGAAAGTTTCTCCATCCATTTGGTAAGTTTGCAAGATTTTTGCAACCACGTCATCATATTTCATAGAATCTCTTCTTTTCACCTTGTTTTTACTCAATATATCAACTAGAAGTGAAAAAGGAGTCTTTCTCAATAGTGCCAAATGCTTCTCTCTAAGTTTTGTTGTCTTGAAAAACTTGATAAGAGATTGAATGTTAGAACGGTAGACATACTTTGCATCATTATCATGTATATATTCAGTCCTAGTTTTTTTTCCATCAACCTTTTTCTTCCCTCTTGCTTTGTGGAGCTATGTAGCTTGTTTCAGTTGCTGCTGTTTGGGCTCCCCATTGTCAATGTTAGATTCACGTTCAACTTCTAGTTGATTTTCACTCTCATTTGTTGTTGGCTCTATAACACACTCAACTTTGTCAATCTTTTTCTTCTTTGAGAAACTTGTTTCTCAATGATGTAATCTTTTACGATGACTGGGAACATCTGTACAAAAATATCGAGCATGAACATTGAAGATTAAGAAGAATTTATCATTGAACTAGACAAACTAAGAAGAATTTATCACTCAATTATGCAAATTAAGCAAATATATAACCGTATAGCAAAGTTTAGATTCCAAATTGCAAAAGAACATCAAGTATCATGATGAAGATGAAAACGGCTGATAATTTATCACTCAATGAGGCAAAGAAAGTAAATTTGTCATTGTATAGAAAATTTTATCACTCAATTAGGAAAATTAAGCGAATCTATCATTGTTATAGCAAATTTTATTACTGAATTTGGCAAAGTAAGCAAATCTGTCATTGTATAACAAATTTTATCACTGAATTAGCAAAAGTAAGCAAATCCATCATTGTATAGCAAATGAACATAAAGATATGATTATTATCAAGTTGAATATCACTGATAAATTAATACTGTATGGTACACATTGAAAATAGCTTCAAGTCGAATTTTATCACTTAATTATAGTTATGAAAGAAGAAGGAAAGCAAATCCATCATTATAACAAATTTTATCACTCAATTAGGCAAATTAAGCAAATCTATCATTGTTATAACAATTTTTATCACTGAATTAGGAAAAGTAAGGAAATTCGTCATTGTATAGTAAATGTTATCACTCAATTAGGAAAATTAAGCAAATCTATCATTCTTATAGCAAATTTTATCACTGAATTAGGCAAAGTAAGCAAATATGTTATTGTATAGCAAATTTTATCATTGAATTAGCAAAAATAAGCAAATCCATCATTGTATAGCAAATGAACATGAAGATATGATTATTATGAAGTTGAATATTACTAATAAATTAATACTATATGATACACATTGAAAATAACTTTAAGTCGAATTTTATCACTTAATTATAGTTATGAAAAAAGAAGGGAAGATGAGTATGACTCACGTTTGATTGGCATGTTTGTTGAAGATGAACTAAACAGGGAAAGTAGATGTCTGAATCGGAATATAGATCGAAATGGTGGAAGATTTGCTGGGGATCTGTTCGGAATCGGTATGAAAACAGTTGGCGATTTCTTTGGAAACGATGGGAGATTCGCCGAAAATCTCTTTGTTTGTTTCAATTTCCAAATCGGAAATCGCCTCAGAATGGTTTCCAAATCTTCACAGGTTCATCTGCAATAGAACCCTTGAAAAGGTGCGTGTGTGTCACGCACGCAGGGGAGAGCTTGTGACGGCTACTTTGCTTCATGCGTGTGTTGTGATATTGAGGGGTAAAATTGGAAACGGAAATAGGACAGGACTTGACCAGTATTAACCTATTTCTATGGGGCCAGTTGGTAAGTTCCCCAAAATTTTAGTTAGGACTTGATGGAGCATAAGTTCATAAATTAGGACTTGTATGTAAATGCCCCATAATTGAAAAAGAAATTCCACATGACACATGTAAACATAAATTAAAAAAATTATATGTTTAATGCAAATTTTTATGCCACATCAAAAAATACATGTGTAGACACCCCATTTTTGACCGTCCTCAAGATTTGGACGTCATCGTTTGATCACTCGATGATCATCCATGTTCGTGTTCGTTTTGAGTTCCAGGAGGTCTCGGCCGCGCGCCTTGCCTCAAGATCTCTCAACTTGTCTGTTTTGTGCTTGGTTGTGGACCAAGGACTTGTGTTTTTGCTTCTGAGGGAAGAGAGTGGCTTGTTGGCCATCCCCTCAACCCATCGGCCAAGGCATGAAGCCATCGGCCTTGTTTTCTTGCCATCGGCCAAAAGTGTTGGCCGATCGGCATTTTTTTTGGTCGATCGGCACTTATGTTGGTCGATCGGCCATATTTTCTGGCTGAGCCCTGTTCATCTGCTTTATGCAGATATTTTATGCTAGCTGTCATAGCTGGCATGCACAATTCACATCCTCCATACACGTGTATGGAGGGATTTGTTTCAATTGCTTAGCTTGCTCAACAAGCTTAGGAATTGAACTTCTATAAGAAGGGAGCTCCTCCTCCCTTCTCAGAGGTTCAGAAAATTAGGGTTTGAGTGTTAGATATAGTTTTGTATCCATCTTGCCTTGATTCTTCATTTTGTGCTTCAAAAGTGTCATTTTGTGTTACTATTGTACACAAACACCTAGTAGAACACCATCCTCTTGGAGCTGAGGTCCCTTGAGGTTGATTTCAGAGTTCTTGGACTGATTTAAGCTTGGAAAAGTTGCTGGAGTTGTGTTCTTGAAGGTGGTCTTCAAGGGTGAGTTCCTTGCTTTTAAACCCCCATTCTTGCTTAAGCTTTTAGACCCTTTTGCTTATTGTTTTAAGCTTGACTCTAAACTACAATAAGTTCTAATTTTTGATGCTTTAGATCTTTGTTTAAGGTCATTTTTTGGTTGGGAATCATCTACCCCCCTCTTAGGCCTTATTAGGCCTTGTTTTAGGCCATCCCTTTTGGCCCTTGTTCTTGGCTTTGCATGACCTTTCTACCACTGAAATCCAGAGGATTTTCAGTGGTGGAAGTGTAGTTTTGAGGTCTTAAATAGGAGAGGGTCATCCCCTCTCATTGTTGTCTTATATGCTAGTATAAATGGCTTATATTGGTAGCATGTTTGTTTAGCTTGTTTTAGCTTCATTTCAGTATGTATTAGGCTTTGTTTTGCCATGAGACAACACTGTTTTTGCTTGGTTTAATAGCTCCATGCATGCCTAATACACTTGTAGTGTAAGTCACACAAACTAGTCTTATATGTTTCATGTTTGTACATGTCTTTCTAGCTTATGTTGACTCCATTTCAGTGGGTTTTTGGTGTTATTTTAGCATGCCATAACTCTATTTTGGGTGGGTTTAGTTGGCTCTTACATGCTTCATGTACTTGTCTTGCAATCCTTTCATTTGCCTTAACATGCATCATGCCTTAACATGTCATTCTAGCATGCTTTTGGCTTAACTTCAAGAAGCTTTTGTTCATGTTTTAGCATGCTCTAGCACTAATTTAGGTTGTTTTAGTCATGCATAACTTGCTTTGTATAGCCATGGTTCAATCTAGCTTGTTAGCTTTGAGTATTGAGTCCTCTAGTATGCTTTATTTGGACTATTATCATGATTTGGCATCATTTGAAATGTTATTTCAGTCCATGTTTCATGCTCGTATACTTGCACTTATTACTCCTTTAATGCTTTAAAGAGTTGATGTCTTATGCCTCATGAATGAACCATTGTGTATGCCTCCATGCTTAGGTCTTTGGGATGCCATCTAAGTGGGTTTTTGGTCTTGTTTTACCATGCCATAACTCTGTTTTTCATTGGTTAAGTCATGCCATGTTCGGTTTTGATAGGTGTAATGTAACACCCCTTTGTAGCCTTGCATGCCTCATGCCTTTTGGAGTTGTATTCTAGCTTGTGTTGACTAGTTTCGAGCATGTTTTTGGTCTTGTCTTGACCTACCTTGGGACTGTTTTGTATGCCCTTGGCCCTTTGGGGCTTGATTCTTGTGGCCATGGTTTGAGTCCCTTGGCTAGCCTTTAGCTTTGGACTTTCTTGTATGCTTTGCGTGCTTTGTTTAGTTGGTTTGACACCTTTCCATGCATGATTTCAGAGCTTACAATGTTTGTCACATGTCCATATTTGTCCCCTTTTAAGTACTCTTGAAAGTTGCCCTCCTATGCCTAGGTGTTGGACCATTTACATGTGTATGTTTGTTTTACATTTTCATGCTTCCAATTCATAACTTTGGCCACTGATTTGGGCACGTTTAAGAGTTGTCCACTTTAGTTTAAGTCCATCTTTGCATGTTGTTGCGTGCTTGTCTTGCATGTTGTTGCATGCTTGCTTCATTTTGCATGTTGTTGCGTGCCATGCATGTTTACATGTTTAAGTTGTATGCCTATTGCATATTAGATGCATTGCACGATCTTGTTGCATACTTGTTGCATGTTTGAGTTGTTCGCATCATGCTTGCATGTTTGCATTGCATTATGTGTGCATCCCTTGCCTCTTGATCAAGCATGATAGAGGTTGGGGCCCCTTATATGTTTTGTGCATTTCATTTGAAATTGAATTGCACACTTGGCTCCTTTGGCCATCATGCATTGGAATGCGTGATTGGTGGCCCGAGGGTCGAGAGCCACACACACCTTTGAGTCTTAAACATGATAAGGGATGTGGTTGCAAACATTTTCTTGCAAATGCATTGCCATGCTTTGTTTGTCCTCTATTGCAGCAAAAGGAGCAGTCAGCAGGAATAGATGGCCGATCGAGAGCCTTATTTTTGGTCAATGACCTTTATCTCTTGGCCGATGGCCTTTCCATTTGGCCGATGGCCTCTCAGTATGACCATGAAGTGATTCTGGAGCATCACAGAGACTTGTGCAGTTTTCAGAGGTGCAAAACAGTGCAAATAGAGGCAACATGAGGCATGGCAATGGATTTTCGAGCAAAGCCGACCGAGCATGCATTTGTCCCTCTTCTCGAGGCCTCTTTACTGTTTTTCGTAACTTAATTAATTTGTTGATTATTTAAGTGTTGTAATAATTAGTTGTGGCTAGTTATTCATTTGATTGTGTAATAATTAATTAGCTTGTTAGTTGATTAATTAGTTGATTTGTATTATTCTTTCGGACCCTCCTCTGAGAGGGCCAATTTTGTAATAAGTGTGCGTGAGTGTGTGAATGTCTTCCAACCCCACGTCTTTCTCCCTTTTACTTACCTGCTTTCGATGGTTAGTTTTAGGGCATATTTCATTTAGAATCCTTATACTCGCATGTTTGCATCATTCATCTGTATTGCATGCACTGGGCTCGGCGCATCATACTAACTGCATTGTATTTTAATCCCTACTTGAATGCATGTATCGAATTGTCGCATCTCATATGCCATCTTAGAATAGCCGAGCCTATTTCTAGTCGCATTTTGCCTGTGTTGCATTACCCATCTTGACATGAATTAGGATCATGCATTGATTACTAACTAGTTCTTTATTTTGGCTCGAAGTACACTGTGAGTGTTTATGCTTTAGCATCTTGCATGTGTGTGAGTGTTAACATGACAGCATGCTTGCCATGAGGCTAATTGCTTATGTGATATAACTGCTTGAATGCTTGTGGATGAAGGTTGGATTACTTGAATTGGAACGATTCATTGAAATCCGTGTTTTAGCCTACTTGCGAGTAGCAAACTTCAAACCATTTCCAAACAAACGGATATGCGATGCTTTGTTCCAAATTAGGCGATCTAGTCTATACTTGTATATTGTGCGCATCACATAGTAATTCTAGCTAATTAGTCGGAATAAGAACGCATGTATTTTAAAAAACAAGATATCATGCTTAGTACAGGCCGATCTTTGATTGGGCGAGCGGGGGTGCTCATTGCATGACCTTCCCCTCTCGTACCCAAGTTCCCGAGTCGAGGCAACTTTGGTGATGACGGACACGTGGCCTTAGGCACGAGTCAGGGTTTCCTAAATTTCCCAAAACAAATATTTAGGTAGCGACTCTGTATTTGGCAAAGCAGTCCATGTTTGGTACTTCTTTATAAAAATCAGTTTTCCAAAACGATTTGCTGGATTTGGACTCTTTGGTGATTTATCGGTCTTGCATTGCACTTTGCGATATTAGATTCAGAACCGTGACATTTGAGTCCGAACTGTAGTATGCTAGAGAACAAAATGAGATTTTCTCGGGAGTTCTCCGGGCGGTCTACAACATGTGTCATGTTTAAACACGCATGTGTTTTTAACGTTATATTTTAATCATATCTAAGCATTCTATATATATATATATATAAATAAAAATGCCTGGCATGAGATATCTATGGTATAAAACTATGAGAAAATTAGTGAAACATAAGAGAGGTTCAAAATGTTTTTTTATTAACTAAGGTCCCTCAACATTTTCACAGAAAAAATTTGCCTCATAGAAATTTTGCCTGACTCAAAGAAATTTCGCCCGATTCAAGGCGAAATTTCAGCCCCGACTCAGAGAAATATCTCTGAGTCAGGGTGAAATTTCTCTAAGTCGAGTAAAATTTTTCTGAGTCAAATTTTCTCTGTGAAAATATTGAGGGACCTTAATTATTATGAAAATATTATATGTCATTTATCTTATAAAATGTTAATATTAGGGATCTTAAAAAAAAATTCCCTAAAACTATTGGTTTATATAATTTTTTTATTTTTAATTTAAGAATTTGTAGATGGAAAATAATAATAATAAAAAATTAACCATATCTAAATTGTATCTAATTTGAGATTTTAAAAAAAAGTCCAAATAAAATTTATTTATTTGTATTTTAAAAATATTGAAATAAAAAATATGAATGAAATTTTTGACTATATATTATTGGACAAACTTTAACATAAAATACAAGAAAATTGAAAACTTATAAAACGACATGTATTTTTATTTTATCATAAATATAATTTTTGTAATTTATTTTATTTTTCCTATCTTTACCAATTAAATTATGACATCTATTTCTTGTTGAGAATTTAAAATATACAATTAATGATATAACAACTACAATATATATATATTCTAATGAAATGGTTAAAATTTAATTCATTTTAAATTATTCTCTATACATTTTAAATAAATTATGTATTATTATTTAATTTTAAAATTATTTTTTTAGCCCGTGCATAGCACGGGTGATATACTAATATATATGTATATATATATTAGGATTTAGTTTTTAGAATTGGAAAAACTTTGATAGAACTAGCACTTGACAGTAAAATTAAAGAAAAAAAAAAATTAAAAGGATTTTGAAATGCATGATTTGACCAATTAAAAATATATTTTAAATTTTTTTATCGAGACTTTTAAAATTTCAGACCTTTTAAATTAAAACCCTTTAAAAATAATAAAAATAACCAAATTTGGAAAAAAAAAAAAAAAAAAAACCAAAAAACCAAAAAACAAAGAAAGTCAATAAAATTGACTTCTTATGAACTTTTTTTTTGAATTTTTATTTTTATAGTTTGGTACAATCTTTATTTTTAAATTTTTTTAGGTAGTCTAATATAATAGGAGCTAAAATGTAAAAAAAAAAAAAAAAAAAAAAAAAAAAAAAAAAAAAAGTTTTTTAAAAATTAACTTAAAAAGCAAAAAAGTTGCTGAAAATGTGAAACCTCCCACTCATTCTGATCCGAAATTCAATCATTGACACACAAACTCTCTCCATCATTGACACCAGACAAACTCTCATAAATATCTATCTACCTACCTCCATTGCTGCACATGTATAAATACCAGCACTATATTATTGTTTTCCCTTACTTGGATAGAAAATGGCAATTGAGAAGTGTAAGGATATTGAAAATGGTGATAGCAATGGAATTGAGGATTTGGGAAAACCCTTTATTGAGAATAAGAAAGTTGTTGATTCTGAGGATGATGAGAGTGATTTGGGTGACCAGAAAGGTTCCAATGCAATGGTTTTGCTTAGTACTTCTGTCGCTGTCTGCGGCTCGTTTGAGTTCGGATCATGTGTGAGTATCTATTTTACGCCAAGAATTCTCTATCCCAAAATTTTCCTGCTTTTTTGTCTCAAAACATTTACGACCATTGAATTATGTGAGAATCTCGAGATAAGTGTTTCGGGACAGCGGGACAGAAGATCCTGTGCATTCTATGTAGTTTTTGATTAAAAAGCATTTTTATTGACAGTTTTCCTTTTTCCCTTTTTCTTTTTTCTTTTTTGGTTTTTTTTATCAGGAACACCAAAAATTACAAAATGTTCACAAAAACAGAAAAAAAAGAGGAATTTGTTTAGCTTAAGTTGATTTTTTTGCAGGTGGGCTATTCAGCACCCACTCAATCTGCTATAAGGGAAGATCTTAATCTATCCCTAGCTGAGGTTTGCCTTCTTAATCTTTGTTGGTATATAAATTGGTGCCAAAGTATATGAATTGTATTGACTTGTTTATCATCATCTTGCAGTACTCCATGTTTGGCTCCATATTGACCATTGGTGCCATGATTGGTGCTATTTCAAGTGGCCGGATTTCGGACTTCTTTGGTAGAAAAGCAGTATGCGTTATGTTTTCATTTTTTGGAAACCATATAAAATTGGTTTGGCAAACTGTTTTAAAAAAAAAAAAGTTTCTGAAAATAACCCATTTTCGGGAAAGAACAAAAAGTAATTTTCAAAGACTGTTTTCGCACTTAAATGGAAATGATATGAAAAGGACGATTGTTTTCAAACTTTCCATTGTCTTAGTTACCGAAAACCTGAAAAATAAAAATAAAGAAAATGAAAACACAACCAAAATTATCAAACTTCTGACAAAGCTATCATGACACTCAAGCTATATTGTTAGAATTAAACCTTCTTTTTTTTTTTTTGGCATTTTCATGCAAGCAGGCAATGAGGTTGTCAGCTGCTTTTTGCATCACAGGATGGCTAGCAGTCTACATCTCCATGGTATGCACATCAGATTTTTCAAGATTCACAGTCCGTTTGGATTGTGTGATTTGGAGAGAAAACAAAAGAAATAAAAATCTCTTGGCACTAAACAAAAATGAAACATTTAAAATCATTATTGTGATGTTATATATTTCTCTTTGTATTATGATTGTATACAGGGAGCTTTGTTACTTGATGTGGGAAGATTCTTCACTGGCTATGGCATTGGAATTTTCTCTTTTGTGGTAAATATTCAATTCAACAACTGGGCTGTTGACTTTAGTCTCAACGAGAAGTTTGGTATCATTTTTTGTTTTTGTTTGTTATGTTTTCGGAAACAAAAAAAATGAAAAGTTATAAAGTACCCATTGTTTTCATCTTTATGCAAAAACAGTTTCTGAAATATTGAAGGAAAAAAAAAAAAAAAAAATCTTAAATTGAGCTTTGAAAATAGTTCACTGAACAAGTTTTTGTATTTTGCAAAAATTGAAAACAGAAAACGAAAATAATACCAAACAAGCCAGTATTTTGGGACCTGCTAAGGTTTATTCTTCAAAGCTCTAACGATTGAGCAAACTGGATTGATAAACAGGTACCCGTGTTTATCGCTGAAATAGCGCCAACGAATCTCCGAGGAGGGCTCACAACACTTAATCAGGTGCGGAGGAACATAAATCTAATCTTCTGTTTAGTTGTTTGTTTGTGACTGATTAAAAAGTTCACTAAAATGTTATTATCCCATTTTTCGGTTCTTCTTGATCTGCAGCTCATGATTGTTACTGGTTCATCAGTTGCATTCTTGATGGGAACGGTCATAACATGGCGATCACTAGCCTTGACAGGTAAATGTCAATTCTGTACCACGCCGTGCAATATTTATAAAAAATCGGAAACTGTTGAACCTAGTTAACCAAAAACAATTTTTATGCTAACCAAAGAATTAGAAAAGCAGGACACACAATAGATTCAAAAATTGATTGATAGGGTTTGATTTGAAGGACTTTTACCCTGCATTGTCCTGCTCTTGGGCCTATTCTTCATTCCAGAGTCCCCGAGATGGCTGGTGAGAAAGCGTTCCATTCAGAATTTCTGTTGTAAATGTGAAAATTGGCAAGGAACGAGACTAAATTTTTATGATTTCAGGCAAAGGTAGGCCTCAAGAAGGAATTTGAAGCTGCACTACAAAAGCTTCGTGGCAAAGATGCTGATGTTTCACGTGAAGCAGCTGAAATACAAGTAATTCTCTTTTTTTGAGAAATTTCATATCAAATGGCCTTAAAATAGGATTAGCATTTGCAAAATTGACTTCTTCTTCTTCTTCTTTTTTTCAATAATCTTGACAGACTAATATTGAAACACTTCAAAGTCTTCCAAAAGCTGGACTGTTGGATTTGTTTGACAGAAAATACATCCGTTCTGTGATTGTAAGCAACTTTATGACTCGTTAATGCATTCGAATTTTTCTGACTAAAAAGTAACTTGTAACATTGTTATTTTTGAAATTGTTTGTTATGTTTAGATTGGGGTCGGATTAATGGTATTCCAACAATTTGGAGGCATAAATGGAATAGGTTTCTACGTCAGTCAAACCTTTGTCGCTGCTGGTAATTCTGATTAACTTCTGATTATTCTGTTTCAATTATTCAAATGCACATTACAACTATGACACTAACACTTAATTTTTCACATTGGCAGGACTCTCTTCGGGCACTATTGGAACTGTAGCTTATGCCATAATTCAGGTTTTGCCAAATCTCTGGTTGTCCTCAAAAGAACCTAATCTTTTACATCTAAACTAGCCAATGTGATAATTATCTTTATAGGTTCCGATAACTATAGTTGGAGCAGTACTAATGGACAAATCAGGAAGAAGACCGCTTCTCATGGTGAGTACTTAGCAGTTTTAATTAGCACTTTCCGGATTCACTTGTTGAGGTAAAAGCACAGTGAAATGATTCTGAAAACTAATCGAAATGGTTCTGCAAGTTTTAAGGTGTCAGCAACCGGAACATTTTTAGGATGCTTCCTCACCGGAGCCTCTTTCTTCCTCAAGGTGAGATACCAAAACTGTAAATGTAAAACCGTTGTGTGAATATATAATAAAAAAAACAATCCTATTTTTCATTGCAGACTTGATGGTTTTTCACGATCTTTTTGAATCAGGGCCAAAGTTTGTTGCTTGGATGGGTCCCAATACTGGCTGTTTCTGGAGTCCTGGTAAATTAACAATCACCAGTTGCCATGCTACAATTACCATGATGCTGTTTGGCAAAAATTATTTGCTGAAAACCCAAAAAGTTTTTACCTAATACAGAACTTTCAAAGTACTTAAACTGCTTAAGCATGGAATTTCAAATTTTACACTAAATAAACTGCAAATAAGTTTTTCCAAACGGGCCATGACACAATTCATTGGACTTCATACTATGTTTGCCCATCTTCATGTTTTAACATTTTTGTTCTCAATGAGAACAGATATACATTTCAGCATTTTCAATTGGAATGGGAGCAGTTCCTTGGGTCATTATGTCTGAGGTAAATTCCTAACATGAGAAAAAATATTTGATTGGCTCTCGAGAAAAATTGAAGAAAATAAAGGAGAAATTGGGATTCAGTAGTTCCCATTTCTCGGTTTGGAAGCATGTCAAACTGGCTTTTTCAATCCATAAATTTTCACAAAAGATCTGGCTTTTTGCAATTTCCATCCAAACATAAATATGCACTTGAATTTAAGGTCATGTTTGAAGTTTTCTTGTTCCTTTTTCTGCTTTCGTGTAAAACAAATGAACTACCAAGAAAATTAATGAATTTTATATATTTCTTCCCCCGGTAGATCTTCCCAATGCACGTGAAGGGCATTGCCGGGAGCTTGGTAGTGCTTGTGAACTGGTTGGGAGCTTGGACAGTTTCTTACACTTTCAACTTCCTCATGAGCTGGAGTTCCACAGGTTTAGATGATTCACAAACCTTTTGGTACAAATAATTGATCAGAAGATGAAAAGCTCACATAGTCTGACAACTGATTCCACGTTTCTTTTTTGTTTTTCAGGTACTTTCTTGTTCTACTCTGGATTTTGTGCTCTTACCGTGCTTTTTGTGGCGAAAATAGTACCGGAAACCAAGGGGAAAACATTGGAAGAAATTCAGGCATCCATCAACCACATAGACATGGATTAGAGTGGTGAAGTGGAACAATATTTGATATGTGATATTGGCTAATGTGTGTACTATTTTTGAGAATGGAAATCAAAGCAAGATCATGACAAGAAGGTTCATGTGCAAAAAAGTTCAAGGCTAAGTTGGGTATTGGAATGATGGAGGGTAGTCATGGAAACATTTTCTCTCGAATTTTCCAAGAAAATTTTTGTGGGTAGTGATATAATCTATTTACATTAGTGAATGTAGACAATATACCAATTAAAATCGATTGTTTTCCTAAGAGGTGGTAAAAGAATAGGAGTGGAACCTCATGTCCTTGGCAGCGTGCCTATGTTCATGTCCTTGGCAGTGTGCCTATGTTCTTACTCTCAAGCATTTGTCGTAACCAAATTTAAAAGATTAGTAAAATTCATTTCATGGTAAATTCTTCCAAGATTTGTGGAATTTGTTAAGTGACCTATTGAGTTAATGACAACGTTACTTTTGTTTAAAAAAAAGGGATTATGGGATCAACGTAGTAAAATTCATTTCATGCTGAATTCTTCCAAGATTTGTGGAATTTGTTAAATGGCCTATTGAGTAGAATGAAAATGTATTTTTTTGTTAAAAAAAGAAAAAGAAAAAAGGATTATGGGATCAATGTAGTATTTTTATGTACCATTTGTGGTCAATCAAATTTTTTGTACTGCGTTGGAGTACAAATAATATATATTTATATATACAAATTAGGATTTAGTTTTTGGAATTGGGAAAATTTTGATAAAATTAGGACTTGACAGTAAAATTAAGGGTAAATTACAAATACACCTCTTGAGATTTGTTTAAAATATAGATTGTCCCATGTGGTTTGAAAAATTACAAATACCCCCCTTATTAGAATTTTTTATTTACAGAATTAACTAAAAAAATGAAATTCATAATTTCTCTCTTATTCAATAATAAAATTACCTAAATATTAATTGAAACATATTTTTAAAATCATTAAAAACTGTTAATTGATGATTTATTAATAAAAAGGCGATTTGTTATGAAATTAGAAACCTCAGGAGGCGGCATATAATTTTTAAAACTATAAGAGGCGATTCGTATTTTAATTAAACATCAAGAAGTATATTTGTAATTTACCCTAAAATTAAAAGGACTTTGAAAGGCATGATTTGACTAATTTGGTATTTTAATTAAAGCTCAAGAGGTGGATTTGTAATTTGGTAGAATTTTAAATTTTTTTTTAAGATATTGTATAACATAATAGGAACTAAAATGTAAAAATAAAATAAAAATAAAAATAAATTTTAAAAAAAATCAAACTAAACAAAAAAGTTGCTAAAAATTGTGAAATCGGATCCGGAATTCAACCCGTCAGAACACGAAACGGGTGGGTAACTAAACCCGAAAGGGTCCACGTTTTGGCGGTTTCTATATCACACGCGAAAGATAGCGCGTGAATTCACGTAGCCTCTTCCTCGTGTTAAACGAAGCGCGTGACCTCACTGTAGCTATCATAACGTGGGCAAATAAAAAACAAACAGGAGGCCGTTGATGCCGGCTCATTTTCTCCAGAAAATCTTTCCTCCTATAAAAATGTCTGAAAATCGGAGCCTGAATTTTCTCTCCCACCAACTTTCCCGAGAAAATTATTTCCACAGAGCTCAGGTGATCACTACTCTCTCTCTCTCTCTCTCTCTCTCTCTCCAATCTCGAATTAATTCAGTCCAATCCCTCAGTGACGTGGCTTTTCTTTTTCTGTTAAAACCTATTCACTAGGGTATAAGCACACACACATATATATATATATATATATATATATATGTATGTATGTATGCATATGTATGTGCTTACGTGTGTTAGGTCAAATTCTTAATCATAGTCTAATTTCACGTGTTTTCACAAATTTTTTTTTTTTAACTCTGTAGTTTATACCATGTCAGTTCTTGAAGTTTATCACAGCTTCAATCGGTTATTCATGTGTGTGTATATATATCTCTGTAAGATGTTGAATTTTAGGCATATTTGCTTTAGATTGCAGTCTCTCTCTCTCTCTAACTCTTCAATTGGTTACTTACCTATGTCTGTGTATATATCTATGTAAGGTATTGAATTTTATGCATATTTGCTTTAGATTGCAGTCTGTCTGTCTGTCTGTCTGTCTGTCTCTCTCTCTCTCTCTCTCTCTCTATATATATATATATATCTGAGATTTGCTCTCTGCAGGATTAGCTGTGGCCAGACCTCATTTCGGGTGATTTTATATAGAGCCCAATTTGTCATGATGGTTGTAAATTGAAGTGTATATATAGTCAGTGAAGTAAGGGAATTTATTACTGTAGTATAGAATGAGTAAGTCGCGAAAGGATAGAGGCCTTTGTATAGGTGGGAGTAGCTCTGGACGACGAGGTGCTATTCGAGGGCACAACGTGCCATCAGGTTATCTTGATCATGAAATTGCTCAACTCACAAATCTTAAGTCAGGACCCAATGAGCTCCTGAGTCGGGTGGTACAGGGAAAATCAAGGTTACCTATTTCCCCTGTGAAAATGTTGGCTGCTCGAGAATGTAACTCTTCGGGGAGGGGTAGATTCTCATCTGCTGATAATTGTCATGTTTCAAGCCGATATTTGCCTGTCAATGGTCCTCGAAGGATCGACACAATGACGAGCTGTGCTTATGTTTCACAGTTTTCGGCCAATGGTTCTCTTTTGGTTGCAGGATTTCAGGTAATGCAGCTGATATAAAGGTATTGAATTACGGTTCATTTAGAATGATTGACTTGACACAATTGTATTTAGTGGTTTTTGGCCCTTTTGTGAATTAGGAAAGTGAAATCAAGATATATAATGTGGATGGTGGATGGAAACTTCAGAAGGACATTCTAGCAAGAAGCTTGCGATGGACAATTACTGATGCATCTCTTTCACCAGATCAACATCATCTTGTAAGTTGGTGGCAATTGTTAAACAATAATATGTGCAGGTATTCGTTTGGGAAGTGTTCCATTTGAACAGTTGGTAATTTTGTAATGCATTTAAGTGTGGGTACCTGCTAGAACTGTAGAAGGATATTTTATCTTATGTTAACTTAGTTGCTAATACACATGTTTAACACCTTCTTGCTTTCTTTAGTAAGTAGCAACTCAAATGATTCTTATATGACATATCCATATATTCCATTTTTTTAAAATTTAATATATACACTGCAAGTCTGATTTATAATATATTCACAAGCAAACTAGTTTTCAACAATTTGAAGAGAATATGGACTTGCATGAATTGTATCGAAAGATATTCATGGAAACTATTTTTTCACAATATTGACTTAAAAACTAGTATAAAATCAATATTCTAAACAACTGGTTTATAGGTTTCATATAGTTCATTAGAAATCATTAAAAAATTAAAACCTAGTATATTAAGGTTAAAGTATACATTTCAATTAGTTTTAGGGATTAGCTAGTATCTCATGCTGTGTGTGGATATAGTATTTTTTGTTTAACGTTGTATATTTTTTAAAATACCCTTGAATGATTGGTTTGGTTGGGAAAAAAAAAAACAGATAGAAGACAGTAGTTTTAAATGTTTCAAACTTCCTTGCAGCTGCCATCCAATATGCACGATCTATCGTCATAAAATAAGTGAGGGTAGGGGATTGATGAAGGATGAAGGTAGTAGGTTTGCAAATTGTATGAAAATGTAAATAAAAGATTTCGTTGACACCATTCCTATTTTTTATTTCTTGTATGTATAACTCAGTGGATCATGGATGAACCTGATAGTTCATACTCTCATAGATGCAGGGGTTCCGTTTTGTATTCATTGTGAACTCCAGGGTTGTGACTTTTGTTCAATTCTTCTGTCCAGAAACACACACGTGCATACATTTCTCTGATCTTCCTCCCATTTCTTCATCTTTTCTCTTCTAATTGTATTTTTATAATGTGATTCCTGTTGTTTGTTTCTGTCTGATTGTCTGATCCTTTAGTATCATGATAGTTATCCAACTTAATGTTTCAATGCTCCTACACAGAGGTGCAAATTTATTTATATTTTCACCTGATCCTCCATATGCGTCTCCTTCGAGTATTTGCTAAGATGGAAAAATATTTTTCTCTCGTCATGAGATTTTTGGCATGTGAATTTGCTCATAGTTTGTCTCTTGTTACTTAATTGTCTGATTATTTAGCATTTGGTGGTTGTCTAGTTGATGTACTGTCATTGTTATTCAATTTTAAATTTAATGATTGCAGGTTTATGCAAGTATGTCACCTGTTGTCCATATTGTTAATGTTAGCTCTGCTGCAATGGAATCTCATGCAAACATTACGGTGAGTTTTATGAGTACTGTTGTATTACCTTTCCTAGAAAGAGACCTCAGAAAACACAAATCTCATTTTGAACCGTCCTTCCTATTACTAGTATGAACTTAATCTCTGTTGAGATAAAGATCTATTATGAACTGCTTTAATTTCTCAAATGTGTAGCCTGTAAATCTTCTCTTTAGATTCACTTAAAGTGGAATTTTGCTCAATGGTGCTCTTTCATGCAGGAAATTCATGAGGGTCTAAATTTTTCTATAGTTGATGATGGTGAATACTCTTTTGGGATCTTCTCTGTAAAGTTTTCAACTGATGGGCGAGAGCTTGTAGCAGCAAGTAGTGATAAGTCAATATATGTTTATGATCTTGAAGCAAAGAGGCTTACCCTTAGTATTCCTGCACATGCGGTATTGTAGTTCATTTTTTCTTCCTGATAATAAGACATTTCTAGTTAGTCTTTAATGACCAAGGTTTAAGAGGAAGCTTATTTCAGTTGTTTTCTTTTAGAATTAAGTTTACAATCTGTGGATCATGTTTTAGCTTCGTTTTGAGAAAGCGTTACCATTTTTTTTTTCATTATGGTCAAAATTGTCAAATAGTTGTGATTCAATGTTTTGTGGAATTGAGAATTCTTCTCAAAGGTGTTCTTGTTTCTAAAATTGAAGTGGATTGAAGCATATTGAGACTGACGTTTCCTGTTACCTCTAAGCTCATTAGGTAATAGGGGTGTGGTGTTGAGAGGTTGAATGGGTCTCACCTGGTCCAATATCAGCAACTCTTTGCTTTTATTTTTTATTTTTTCTTTATAAGTTGATGCAAAGTACTTGTGCATTTTTTTATTACTGGTATTCTGCTTTAAATTTATTTGCACATATCAACCAAGAGATTGTTCAATTTCTACTCCAATTTCTTTTTTCACATTCTGTTATGACTTTTGAGTAGACAAAAATTGCTTCTTCGATCAACCTTGTTATTCTCTGTTGTTTTTCTTGCCTTCCCTTCTGTGCCCCTTTTCTATCCTCTACCACTGTAGAGGTGATTCTGGTTTCTATATTTCCAAGTAAATTTGAAACAAAACCATACATACTTGATGTATCTCTTTGATTGATATGCTTTATTTGTTGGTTACCATTCTTCTCATGTGAGCATTTTTGCCTTTTGTGGTGGCTTCCCCTCAAACAGGTGTATGGATGTTATTAGGTACTGACATTTGATGTACATTTTTTTTTTCTTCTTTTGCAGTCTGATGTTAATGCTGTATGTTTTGCTGATGAAAGTGGCCATCTCATTTATTCTGGGAGTGATGATAACCTGTGTAAGGTGAATTATAGAGCTTTACTTCTGAGAAAATTTAGGCAGTACTGATGTGAAATTCTACTTCATTTCTTCTCTCTCTCTCTCTCTCTTCTTTTTTCTTTTTCAAATCTGAAAGTTATTTGATGGAGCTGTTAGATCATCAATTATTCCGAAAGCTTAAGTTTTAGGAAATGGCCCAACAATTTATATCAAGCTAACATTCTCCTTCACGTGCAATCTCGTCTCAAACCTGGAGAGAACATGCACAATGACAAAGATAACATGAGTGATAACAAGACTTGATCCAGGACCTCCTAGAACCAAAACCCCAAATCATTGCGACCACCCACAAGCCACAGGTGTGGCCAGCGGGAGTTTGACATAAGACCTCTTGACTAACAATGGGTCCCAATGACAACCTTTAACCGCCGGGCTACCTTGATGGGTTTGTGATATGGACATTTAGCACTGTATTTTAGTGAGGATTACTTGTGAGTTTTTTTATTTGTTAGATTTTTGCTTATTGCTTTCAAAATTTTAATTTATTTTTTAAAATTAGAATGTATCCTCCAACTCATGATAAGATACAACCATGATATGTAAATATAGAGTTTGAGATGCAATACAATACACCTTTCTACAAGAATGGTGGTGTGTAAATCTGGGAGATGATATTTTAGGGGTTTGTTTCAAGTTTGATCCTTGGTGTTGTTTCATCTTAATAGTTTGCAGATGCCTAGTTTGGAGAACAACAGAACCCAGGGTTTATATTTCCTACAGTGCTGTGGTATGAAATCGATTTTAATATATCAGATGAATAGAAATTGTGGGCCATTGACTCGGTGTCATGCTCCCTAATATGGTCACGAAATGCTTTTGAAATGCATTCTCATAGAAATCACTTGTCAGGACCTCTGGGATTTTTAAGAATGTTTAGACGCAATGAAAAGGGGGGTGATTTATTGCAGTGGCAGTATGCTGGCTCACAAGCTATTGTTGTTTTTCTTTTAATCATGCCTTCCATTTATTTTACTAGAAATCTTGAAATAAAAATGTTTGGTGTGATTTGACATTATTGCAGTAGTTCTGACAAGTCTATTTGGTTAAGGGTCTTTCTGCTAGATGATAATTTATTACCTTTCAGGTGTGGGACAGGCGTTGTTTCGTTGCAAAAGGGCAAGCAGCTGGTGTCCTGACGGGACATATAGAAGGCATTACTTTTATTGACAGTCGTGGAGATGGCCGTTATTTTATCTCGAATGGAAAGGATCAGGCAATCAAACTTTGGGATATTCGGAAAATGTCTTCTAACGTCACTTGGTACGCTTCTTTTGTTGCTTTTGTTTTGCATTCGTGTTTTCTAATTCTCAACTGTACTCTAGTGATTGAACTGATTTGATTCTCTGATGAGTAATACAAATTTATATAATACAGTAATGGAGGAGAAGTGGAGGAACCTAATGTCCTATTGTTAACTTTCAATTCTTTCAGTTATCCAAAACATGCCCAGTTAGAGAGAAAATTTAGAAAAATAAAATAGCAACTTTGAAAATATGAACTTAAGGTTGTTGGCATGAATTCTGGCACTAACTTATATGATGCTCAAAGACAAATTTTAAATTTTACTTAAGGATCACTATATGAAAAATGTCTGCATAATGTTTAATATTTATAATCCATGTTCTTTAGGTGGGATCTCATGTTAGATATCATACGTATTCGCTGCTGGTCAGTCATATGCTAAATCGTTCAAATATGTATATGCTTACTTGACTTGTGCCATTGGGATCTCTTGCTTTTTGGTTCTAGTTCTTCCCTGGGCATTGACCTAGAGGAATTTTTAGGAATGATACATCTTACATACTCTGCTTACTCCAAAACTTGGGTTTCAACAGGCTTCCTTTGCTTAATGTTCAATCTAGGGTGTGGCAACTTGAGTGTGGTTGGGGTGTGTTAAACTATGGTCTCCGCTGAAGCTGGGGATTTATATGTAGTATAGTAAAATGATTGCTTTGCTAACTTGAAAATTTCATTGATGCAGCACCACCAAAAGCTTTAGGGATTATGAGTGGGATTATAGATGGCTGGAGTACCCGGCTCATGCAAAAAAATTGAAACATCCTAATGATCTGTCATTGGCTACATATAAAGGTCATTCAGTCTTGCGCACTCTCATACGCTGTTACTTCTCCCCAGCATATAGGTAATTCACTGATAATTTCTTCTTGTAGAGACAATTTTATTTCATTTCAGTCTTATACTTTATAGAATGTCAAAATGATTGTTATTGCTTCTATGAAAATTTTGAACTCAAATCTAGTTCACCAAGTGATGATGATTGCTCGTCACAAATATATGCCCCTGAATCTTTTAGCTCTTACGACTCACACTGGCTTAGTCAGACTCAGTCTTGTGCACCAAATACTGGTCTATTTCTTGCAGGTTATTTGTCTGCAAACATCCAAAGTGGATTCTGGTTGAACGATTTTGAATGATTTGGCCCGTGAAATTGCCTTTAATGTTATCCAGCTGGGGTCTGAAATTTATTTTATTTTGTTTTGCCTTTTTTTTTTTTGGATTCATTCTAATTGGACTGCAATGCTTGTCAAACTGGAAAGAAGCCGCAGCCTATTGGATGCCAATTTTTGGCCTATAATTTTAGAACATTGGTTTTATCCAATGTAATTGGGTTTTATTTTGACAGGGTACTGAATGGTGTACTATATTATCCGAAAGTGTTGCCAAATGGATTGAAGTTTCTAATCTTGTAATGCCTTTTTCCTTTTTTTGCAGCACTGGTCAAAAGTACATCTACACCGGATCTAGTGATTGCTCTGTGTATATCTATGATCTGGTGTGTATTCAAATTTTTCATTGCTCTTCCAAAACTTAGATCTTTTTCTTTCTCTAAATTTTTTTGTTGAATTAATACACTAGGATGAGTAACTGGAGAATGCGGCCCTTCTTAAGCAGCTGCCTTCTCCGTGCAGCATGACATTTTTGTCATTGCAAATGATCAATCGTGCTGCAAGAGTGTAAATAATAAGACGGGCCACTTTGGTTGGACCTTTTCATTTATTTATGCTTAGTTTGTTGCAGCAGAAAACGTTTTCTACATTTTTTGGAGTTTGGTATTATGACAAATGGAAGTCAATGGAAAACAGTTTTCATGGTCAATGGAAAAAAACTTACTCGAACAGAAAATGTTTTCTACTTTTGAAAGGTGGAAAATGTTTTTGGATTATAAATTTTACCAGTGCCCCCAAACTACCAATGCTGCTGCCACTACCGCGGCCGCCGCCACAACCACCTCCACCACATTAGTTTCAAGGTCTCAACCAAACATAAGAAAATGTTTTTTGCCAAAGCAAACGGAGCAAACGGAGCGGTAGTTAACACTCCACAATGAGGCTTGAAAATTCTAAAGATTTGCTTGTTTTCTAGCATAGGCTGCCAGCCAAGGCAAATGTCCACAATAGAGGCCATCAAGTTGTTTTTTCCCTTCTTGCTATTCCCTCTCATACTTGACCATTGTTTGTAGGTGAGTGGAGCTCAAGTGGCAAAACTAGACTACCATGAAGATCCAGTGAGAGACTGTAGTTGGCACCCATTCTACCCAATGATTGTCAGCTCATCATGGGATGGTGCAATTGCCCAATGGGAGTTTCCGGGGAATGGTCAACCACCAGTTCCCTCGCGACCGAATAGACGATGGAGGCGACATATCTATTGAATGAATCATGGTTTCATATCATTCATCTAGAAGCTGGAGATGTACTTGAATCAGTATATTGTTGTTGTATAAGATGCTTTTTTTACAGCCTCACAAATTGGTGTCAGCATATTGTAATTGTATAAGATGTTTTGTTTTATAGCCTCACAAATTGGTGTCATCAGTATAGCCAAATGTATACCCTTCTTCTTCTTATAAATGTTGTTCAGTTCCCTTTTCATTTTCTCTCCCTTTCTTTTTCAAGTTACCATGGATGTAGGTTGCCCCATTTTATCCCTGGGTTAAAATCTTCCAAACTATGAGGTTTCATTATGGTTGTTGTATATGGTTTGCCTCCCATTGTGGAGGAATAAGGATTTAGAAAGAGGCTATTTGCCCTTATATATATATATATATATATATTTATCAAAATATAGTATATGTTTAGCTTACTCTTAAAGGTGTGTCAGCAAGGGGTGCAGCTAAGCGGCGGGAGGAGGTGAAGGTGAACTTGCAACCAGTGACAAGTGATACAAATAACGACTACTGTCACTCTTGGAGGCTTGAATCTCCAACCCCAACCTCTAGTATGTGTGAGGGTTGGGGATTTGCAGCCGTAGTGACTCTGTGTTTTGAGATTAGACTAATAAGTGATGATTTTCATGGTTATGAACCCTGTCAACTTGTCTTTAATTTTGTATACACGTGCATGATTAGATTAACAATGAGTGATCATCATTATATGCACAAACCTATATAACAAAACAAGAAAGTTTTTGAAAATTTATAAAATGTATCAGAGATACATTTTATATCAGTGGTTGAGATGATTTCTAATTAACATCTAACGGTTGAGATGAGATGAAACATATAAATTATCTACTCAACAGGCCTTGTAAGATAAATAATTCAAATTATTAAGATAGATCCACAATAGGCAAACTACAAGATACATTATAGAGGAAATATCATTTTGCCCCCCAAACTATTACGTGTTTTTCAATTTGAACCCCATACTTCAATTTATTTCAATTTAGTACCTGAACTTTTAACAAATTGATCAATTTAACCTCTGCTGTCACATACCGTTTATTTATTTATTTATTTATTTTTTAAAAATATGATTCGATCGTGTGGATATTGATATCCGATTAACTTGATTTTTGGTATAGATGATCTACTCGAAAGGTCTTACAAGATCAACGATTCGAATTATCGAAATAAGTTCACAATAGACAAATTTCACCGTGCAGGCTGTACCCTTTCAAAATAATTTTTGTTGTTTACTTTAGGATAAATTACAAATACACTTCTTGAGATTTGCTTAAAATACGAATTACCCCCTGTGGTTTGGAAAATTACAAATACCTCATTGTCAGAATTTTTTATTTAACAAAATTAATTGAGAAAGTGAAATTTCCAACTGTTAACCTATACAATAATAACATTATCTGAATTATTAATTGAAATAAAATTTTAACATTATTAAAAACTGTTAATTAACTTGATGATTTATTAATAAAAGGATCTATTTGTTATGAAATTAGAAACCTTAGGGGCCATAATGTAATTTGTAATGTAAGTAAATCTCAGGGGGTATGTTTGTAATTTACCCTTTACTTTATTTATTAACTACTGTTAAGCCCGTGATATGCACGGCCAATGTATATAGATTTTTGACATATTCATTTTATCGTAACAAAATACAATAAAAATCACTGTATAATGCATAATAAACACAAAAGATTAAAAATTATGTGAAACATTGATAATGTAATGATAAATTGTAAATCACTTAAACAAATTAAATTATTTCAAAATTAAATGCAAATCAATCCAAATAATAATGCAATTAAATATACACTAATTTTTCATCCATTTAAACCAAAAGTAATAATAAAAATTGTTTGATGATGAAATATCATTACATTCATTTCATACGTTCAAAGTTTTTTGCAATAGTTGCCGAATATAAAAGGCCACTAAACAACAGGGGAAAAAAATTAAAAATAAGTTAAATTATGAGTAAGAAATTAATAAAACAGAAACAAATTATATTAGTAGTCCCTACATTTTATCTCTTATATCATTTTTCTCTCTACACTTTTAATTTAATCAATTTTGACTCTTAATTTAAAATTTGTGACTCTTAATCAATTACTCCTACTATTTCCAAATTTATATAGACATAAAGTTACCAAAATTTCACGCCTCTTCCATTGTATAATTTTTTTCCAATCTAAAAAAATTTACTCCATTGATTGGTCTTCCCTTAAAAGAAATACTTAAATTAAGAAAAAAATATACACATACATACTTTGATTTTCAAATAGTCACATGATCGGTAAAAATTCTAAGTAAATTCTCTATATTAATGGTAAAAACTCTTTTCGATTCCTCTTACATTGTAGTAAAAATTCCTTAGGATTCCCTTACGTCATTATTATAAGGATGCCAAACCCAAAATTATCATCACTTTTGTTTCATCTTTAGGAGGAAGCTTGGTGCTCTAGTTGTACTAGAGCTAGATTTAGCCGACTATAAAAATAATTTTTTTGTATTTTGCATTTTTTTTTCATTTGTACGAAAATAAATATAAAAAAACTTTATTAAAATAAAAAAAAGAAATATACAAAGAAATTGGCTAAAATAACCTAACAACAACTCATATTAAATAGAGAATATGAATATCCATGCTTCATTTAAAATATGCGGATCATATTCATAATTTAATTTGCACAACTCGCTTGTTTTTCAAGCTAAAATCTCTAAATAATTCTTTTTGAGTTTCTATTTTTTCCCCCATATACTTAAAGAATTATGTTGTGATTGTGTTTTAAAGAAGAAAAAAAAAAACAAAAACAAAAATTGAGGACCTAATATGCAGCTCTCTTCCCATTGTTATATTTCCTAAACTTTTTAAATATAAATATATAAGTCTTTGAAGTTTGGTATGTATAATCATATAGATTATGATTCCAATTAGAATAAGGTAATTCTAGGAATAATAATCACAAAATTTAAGGAAGCAATACTAATAATTTTGGTAATGATTTAGAGGATTTAAAAATTAGCTTAATTTATATAAATTATATTTTGAGCTAATCATAAAATGACGTTTGTATTTTAAGTGTTATAAAATTCAGAAAAATTGAGAAAATTAGAGTGAGACTTTCAACTTCAAAGAGGCTACAACACTTTTACTTATATTATAAAATAATAATATGATTTTATCATCTACCAATACTCTATTAATTTAATTGTTTACACGAATGATTTGTTCGATAAATTTTACAAAATAAATGATTTGCATATAGAGATAACATGAATTGCGTTGTGATAGAAGCACAGGATAAAATAATATATAATTTATTAAAAATACGATAATTATATTTAATTTTTTTATATTTTGTCTCTTGTAAATAAAATTATATATATAAGTTTAAGTGTTTTGTTTCAAATATTCCTTTACTATAACATATAGTATAGATAAATTAAAATTGTTGTATTAACAATTAATAATTAAAATTATACTTTGTCCGAATATATAATTAATAATTAAAAATGACATAGTTCTAATATTTCACTATTTTAGAATAAAAATATATGAATTTTAAAAATTTGTCATATTGATTTTTGAAATGGAAATAATTAATAAATTTTAAAAACTTAATGAGTAAGAAATAATCATCGTAAAAAATAAAATTTCTAAATGCTCTACCATATAATAATAAAATTGGTTGAATATATAACAATTAATATCTAACCATCTTAATTTTTTATATAAATATTTTACCTAATAAGTCTTAAAATAAGAAGCATTGAAATTATGGAAATTAGGCCACGGATCACTCCTCCCTCCATATTGTACCACTTTATAGTTTCGTTACCTTTTACCTAATTCTCTTTCAAAACACACCGTTTTTGCCTCCCTTTCCACATAGTTTCTCTCTCTCTCTCTCTCTCTTAAACATGGCCGAGTCACAGACTTCCACTTCCAAGTGTTACTCTGGTATCCTCCGCCGCCTCCTCCGCACCGACAGCCTCCCAACCTACCCATCCGATCTCATCACCGACCCCATCACCACTATCCCAACCACCACTACCTTCGAAAATCCAAAAAAAGATTTCAAAACCCAAGTCAAGACCCCATGAAAAGTCGCAAGACTCATGGGTCTAGTCAAAACATCACTATCGTTTCGCGAAGTTCCAACCTTTCTCCACAAAGTAGGTGGAAATGGAGGGAACAAAATGGGTTTGAGTTCTGACATGGGTTCGAAAGATTTGAAGCAGAAAGGGATGAAAATAGAGAGAAATTGAGATAATTTAAGAGAGATAAAGTTTGAAAACAAGAGGAAGGTTTTTAGGAGAAAGGAAGATCAGCTAAATAGGGTCTGTGGAAATTGTTCTTCGAAGGTTGACAATGTTAATTAGGATCGTAAGAATAAGGTTGTTGTTGTTTAGAGACAATCTCGTAAAAGTTTGAGAGCGAAAAAAAGTGGAGTTAAGAATGTGAATCAGAAGGAAACAGCGAGTGAAAAGAGTCGAAACAACATAGCTAAGAAAGTCCAACAACCCGTGTGTGTTTCGGAGAATTCAAGTCCTGTTTTGGTTCTTGATCTTCATCATCACAGTTTAAGTCCTCATCATGAGTCTACGTCAGGTTTGTTTTTGGAATGACCATGTACTTTTTTTATACTTTGTTTGGTAGTTTCTGTGTTTTAATTTGTTTCGTTTTTGTCTTTTATGTTTTCGAAAACAGAAACTGTTGCATTCCAATTTTTACCAGAAAATATTGTCCTGTTATAGCCAAGTCCGACTAACTTCGTGCAATTGTTCTTTTCATCTCTGATCTATGAAAACACATCATTCATTTTTTAAAAAATAAGTCTAATTTTAGAGTAGAGTATTTTTTTCTTTTTCTTTTTTGTGTAAAAATAATTTTTTAAAATTAAAAGTACTTATAAAGTTACACAAACACAATTAGATAGGAGTAAATTTAGGATTTAGAAAAATAAATCAAGTTCCTTAAAATTTTAACTCACTGGTAATTAATATTTTTTCATTAACAATTTGTTATTCATATGGATTGAAAAAAAATTACCTATATTAGTTCAATGTGATAAATAAAATTTGTAAAATTTATTATATTTTTTAAAAAAACCTTAAGTTGGTCAATGTATATAGCGATCCCGGTTTTCCCTCCATTGATTATTGTATTCCGGACTCAATTCCGTGGATGTCGGTTGTTGCATGTTTCATTTCCGTCCTTTAATTCTTTGTATTTGAATTTTAGGATGTGTTGGGCAGGTTTGTAACAGGTTGGTTGTGATTAGAAACAAAAGGTTGCTGCCCAGTTTTTGGTGTCTTCGCTCGAGCGAGGATTTTGTCGCTTGAGCGAGCTCTGTGTTTTTGCTCCTTCGCTCGAGCCAGGATTCCCTCGCTCGAGCGTGTGTCTACGTCTAGTTTTGGACCTGAAGGTTGTGTTTCTTGGCTCGAGAGAGTTTTCCTTCGCTCGAGTGAGCAAGGACTATGTTTTGGGTTTCTTCGCTCGAGCGAGCTTTTCTTCGCTTGAGCGTGCTTCTGGGTTACAGACCTGAAGCTTCGTGTTGTTGGCTCGAGCGAGGCTTTCTGCGCTCGAGTGAGGTTTCTTTGTGTCTGGTCGCTCGAGCAACCAATCCTTCGCTCGAGCGAGGCTCGAATATATCAGTTCGCAGCAGCAGATTCTTCTTCACTTTTTCATCTTCTCTTTTGCACAAACCCTAGATCGGCTGCTCCCTCTCTTTCTACATACATTCTCTCTACAAATACTCCATGTTCTAGGAGTCTCCTACCCTATTCCCTTTGGAAGAAAGGTGGAGCTTGGTGTAGGCTACGTTTTAATCCGAAAATCTTTGAGTTTGGAGCATCTTGAGTTTTCTCTATCTTCTCCATTTGGTCTCTTTTTTTGAGGTAGGGATACCTTACTCCTTCTTATGGGTTTTGACATAAATTTTAGTCATTTTGATTAGATGGTAAATCATGGTAATTTTGGGAAGGTTAGGGTTGATTTGTAATTTACAAAAGAGGGGTTTTTCCATGTTTGAGTCAAATATGTATAAGAGACTTGAAATTGGGGTTGTTGATGAAATGTGAGTGAAACTTGGGCCTTGGGGGCAACATTGTGAATAGGGGAAAATTTAAGCCCTAATCTAATGTGATTAATTAATTTGTATAATTAATTTGGGGAAATGTGAAATTGAGATAGAAATCATGAAATTGAAAAGTTATAAGATGGAATGGTGTAGTAGGTCAAATTAATCACCCACCTATGAAAATGTTGATAATTTATCTGTTTGGTAAATTTATTATTTGTTTAGAGATAACTGTTTTGGGCTATCGGTGGAGGATAGTCTTGATTGTTGTAGACACTGTATGTTGATTAGGGAAAACTAAAACTAATCACATTGAATATGTCATTGAATATGACGGTTGGAATAATACATTGAATATGTGTATTGATTGATCATTGTATGTGATAAGTGTTTAAATACATTGTATATGTATATTGTTTGGGAGGAGATAAGAGATGTACTCCATGGTTTGAGAGGAGATAGGGGATGTACTCTCAAACCTATTTGGGAGGAGATAGGGGATGGACTCCATTGATAACTAAGTTGGCCGGAGTGTCCAGGGTGAAAGTCCCGAAATCTTGATTACGTTTGCATAACGTAGACAATTGAAGTATGGAAGTGTTTTAGTATGAGTTGTAGTCTCATGTGAATTGTGAATAATGGAAGTGTCTTAATATGAGTTGTAGTCTCACTTAATTGTTTGGCTAGATAATGAGCCAGGTTTATGAATGTGAATTGGATAAGTAAAGGAAAGTGAAATGGAACACAGAGGTATTTGTCATGGAACTGGGATGTGTTGTAAAATTGGTTTATAGTGTTAATCATTTATCGAATGCTAATGTTTTAGTTATTGCTCATACTTGGTTTAGTATATCTCTGCTGGGCTTTGGCTCACCCTTTATGGGACATCATTTTCAGGTTCAGGTGATATGCCACTTCCAAGGACGTAGCTTGGAAGGTTTTGGGAGTTGAAGACTCTATAGATTATTTGTTTGTTATTTTGGTATTACATGTAAATTCAAGCCAAGGGCTTAAGGTGTTTTGAGTTAGTACTCTCTTTTTGTAACCAAGTGTTGGCTTGGAAAGTTGTAAGCCCGTAGGGCATTTACTTTTGTTGTCAACATGTAATACTTTTGCACTGAATACTCTGATAAATGAAATATGCTTTATTCTCTTATGTTTATGGATGTCATGAATGTGGTTTTATATGTATTATTTTGAGGGCGTTACAATGTAATTTACCAACAAATTTTTGTACATAAAATTTCACAGTAGTGATATGTCTTGTGAGATATTTTCATTTCAAATTAGAAAATTTATTATTGTGCCTTTGAATCTAAATATATAACTGTCACATTATTCTGAATAAATTTATAGCGACCCCGATCTTTTTCCCATTTGATTATTGTATCCGGACTTACGTTCCGTGGATTTCGCTGTTATATTTGTTGTATTATGGTTGTGGTCGTCCTTTATTTCTTATTTTTTGAGTTATAGGATGTGTTGGGCAGGTTTGTGATAGGTCGGTTGAGTTTAGATGCCTAAAATAGTTGCCCAGAATTTGACCTGTCCGCTCGAGCGGAGAGTTTGACGCTCGAGCGGGGACCCTTTTGCTGCTTGTCCGCTCGAGCGGGGGTTTTGGCGCTCGAGCGGGAATATCACCCATCCAGTATTTCTTGTGTAGTGTTGGACGCTCGAGCGGGGGATTGGCCGCTCGAGCGGGAGTCTGTGTGTGCCGCTCGAGCGGGGAGTTGGACGCTCGAGCGGGGAGCCTGTATGCGAAAATGCTGAGAGTGTGCATCCGACGCTCGAGCGGGGGTTTGGCCGCTCGAACGGGGGTCTGTGAGTGTCGCTCGAGCGGGGGTTTGGCCGCTCGAGCGGGGCGGCTGAGTATAAAACCGTGTTTTAGCGTTTTTAAGCAGTTTTTCATCTTCTTTTCAGATTCTAAACCCTAAATTCCAAGTTCTCTCTCTCCCAACTCACTTTTCTCCGAGGTTTGATCTAGTTAGGGTGTGTTTCTACCCTAGTTCTTTTACAAATAAGATAGAGGAGAGTGAGGGCTTCCATTTAATCTGAGCAGTTGTCAGTTTGGAGCACTTTGGAGTTTCGAGCATCTTCTTCATCATCATCTTATTGGGTTATTTCTTCGAGGTAGGGATTTCCTACTCCATTTATATGTTTTAATCCTAAGTGTTGGTATTTTGGTATGTGGGGGTAGTTTGGTAATTTCGGAAGAAACCTTAGGGTTTTGGTTTAGATTAATTTGTATAATTAATTTAAGGGAATAATGTGGAATTTGGTTTAATTCATGGAATTGGGAAATTTAATGAATTGATGTTATATATATTTGGGGTAGTTTAATTATTACCTTTGGGAATGTTAAATTTACATTCATTGATGTATTTATTTCTTGTTTAGAAATAACTGTTTTGGGCTATCGGTGGAGGATAGCCATTGATTGTTGTAGACCTTGCATGTGGCTTAGGTATAACTGGAATTGAGTCAATTGTTTGACTGTTGAGTTAATACAGAACATTTGTGTATTAATTATGTGTTGTATATGGCAATTGTGTGTTTATTGCATATGCATGTTGTTTGGAGAAGATAGGGGATGAACTCCACGGTTTAGGGGAAGATAGGGGATGGACCTCTAAACCGGATTTATTGGGAGGAGATAGGGGATGGACTCCAGTAGCATCACTCTTATGTGTGCTTATTGATTAATAGATATATTTCTATTTATTGTGGATATGATACATCACTAAAATGTGTATCAGTTGGGAAGTATGGAAGTGAATTGATTACGATTGATACAATACCAACATGTGTATTTGTTATGATTAGGTCTAACTTGAATTGTTATTCCTGTTGAATTGGAAGTAATGGTAATAAAAGATGAAACCTGTTGAGTTATTTGGCCAGGTTCTGAGCCATAAGTGGAAAGTAAAATGTGCCATAGACAATGTGTCATAGGCAGTGTAGACATTCGTGTCATGAATATTGTAACTTGATTATAGTGTGTTAACCATGTATCAGATGCTAATACTTTAGTTAATTCTTATGCTTGGTTTAGTATTTCTCTACTGGGCTGTGGCTCACCCTATATGGGAACTTTATTTTTCAGGTTCAGGTGGTTCACTCCCTCCAAGGACTTAGCTTGTGAGGAATTGAATTTGAAGACTTGTCTTATTTCTACTTGTTTTATTTGAACAATGTAATCTTTCAAGCCTAGGGCTTTATCTGTTTCTGAGTTAGAACTCAGTAAATTGTGTCCAAGTGTTGGCTTGGCAAGATGTAAGCCCTTAGGGCATTTATTCTGATGTTTTATTTTATAATACTCTGATGGATGGATTTATAATATTGTTTTAATATAATAATGCATGTTTATATTATTTATTCTGGGTTTATTTTGAGGGCGTTACAAAATTTTATATATAAAATCTTTGTATGTAAACCAATTTTTTTTACTAAAAAACTGAAGGTTTTAAAAAATAAAAAATAAAAAACAATTTGACAAACGAGTTTATTTTCAAAAAATGAAAACAATAATACGAGGTATCATCATTATCCAAGCTTGTAGTCTTATTTTGTATATTTGTAACAGGACGCACAAAGGTGTGGGGCTTGATTTAAAAATTTTGCAAATATCATTTTTTAAAAAAAAATTTCTTCATGCGATTTCGTAACAATGTATATCCCTATTTTTCTTTGGAAAATCAGAATTTATCTTCTTTTTTTTAAAAATTTATTTTAAATTTTGATCTTTTTGAGTTTTTGGAGTCTGGTTGCACAATAATTTAAGATAAATTTAGCATTTTAAATGAGATTCATAATTTTGTTCTTCCTATTGCATGTTGTATAGCGATCCCGATTTTACCCCGACCTTTGTTATGTTTTGAACTCAGATTTAGTGATTGTATGTTGTTGTCTATGTCTTGTTTCCTCTCTTTAATTCTTTGAATTTGAGTTTTGGGACTTGTTGAGTGAGTTTGGAACAGGTTGGTTGTCTATTGGTACAAATGGTTGTTGCCCAAATTTTGGCTTCTTCACTTGAGCGAGGCTTCTTGCGCTCGAGCGAGCCTTGTGTAGTTTGCTTCTTCATTCGAGCAAGATTTCTTGCGCTCGAGTGAGAAATGAGGGTCTTCAGGTTTTCTTCCAGACGCAGCTTTTCTGGGAAGGTGAAAGTGCATCACTCGAGCGAGGCTTCTTACGCTCGAGTGAGCCTTGTGAAATTGTTTCTTCGCTCGAGCGAGACTTATTGCGCTTGAGCGTGTGTCTGCATTTGTGGCAGACCTGAAGCTTGGCATTGTGCGCTCAAGTGACGTTTCTTGCGCTCGAGCGATGTCACTTGTTGTGTCTGGTCGCTTGAGCGACAATTCCTTCGCTCGAGCGAAGACCCTGTATATCAGTTCGCAGCAGCGTGATTTTATATCACTTTTTGATCTCTTTTTCATACAAAACCCTAATCCAGTTGTCTCTCTCTCTAGAACACACTCTCTCTCTACAAATACTCCATGATCTTGGGTCTCTCTACCCTACTCCCTTTGTGAAAAAGATAGAGTATCACGTGGGCTTCCTTTTGATCCGAAAAAGTTCAAGTTTGGGGCATCTCCAAGTTTCTCCTTCTTTCTATTTGAGCTTCTCCATTTAAGGTAGGGATAATCTACTCTTTAATATGAGTTTTAACCTTGATATTTGTCATTTTGTATAAATGGTGGGATTTGAGAAGATTTGGGTGAAATTAAGGTTTGGGTGTTGATTTTTGAAAGAGGGGTTTCCACATTTGGTACCATAAGTGTATGAAAAGGTCTTGAACATGGTATAACTTGGGTATAATTGATGAAATTTTGTCTTGGTTATAATATTTGTGAAAGGGGGAAGATTGCCCTAGTTTGAATTAAATAAATTATTGGTGTAAATAATGAAATTGTTATGAGAAATATGAAAGTGGAAGAATGCACAAATGAGATGTGTAGTTGGATTTGATAAATCACTCACCTATGGTAAATATGATAAATTATCTATTGATGGATTTATTTATCTGTTTAGAAATATTTGTTTTGGGCTGTCGGTGGAGGATAGTTGTGATTGTTGTAGAAACTGTATGAGAACTAGGTAAATTGAAACCAGTTATATGAGTATTGTCATTGAATATGACGATTTGATTAAACCATTGAATATGTGTTTTGATTAGTCATTGTATATGACAAAGTGTTTAAATACATTGTATATGTATAATTGTTTGGGAGAAGATAGGGGATGGACTCCATTGATAATTAAGTTGGCCAGAGTGTCCAGGGTGAAAGTCCCAAAATCTTATATATATTTATGGGTGCCGGTTCCCTCGGACGTGGTTCCGTAAAATGGCAAGAAATAGAAGTGTTGGATTGATGAATGTATTAAATTGTGAACCATTGAGTTGTAGTCTCGTATTGGTTGCTTTGATAATAATGAATTTGGTTAATTGATTTACCCGAAATGGAAGAAGGGAAATGATTTGAAATTTTGGTTATCTATATTGAATGACCTTGAAAAGAATATGTGTTGATTAAGAATGTTGCACATTTATCTGATGCTTATATTTTAGTTAATTCTCATATATGGTTTAGCATATCTCTACTGGGCTTTGGCTCACCCTACTTGGGACACTATTTTCAAGTACAGGTGACATGCCGCCTCCAAGGGCATAGCTTGGGAGGTCAAGGGGTTGAAGGCTCTATTTTGCTATTTTGTTTTGTGTTAAGTGTAAATTCAAGCGAAGGGCTTTATATGTAAAAGAGTTAGGACTCTTCTTTTGTTGTAACCAAGTGATAACTTGGAAAGCTGTAAGCCTGTAGGGCAGTTACTTTGTTGTTATCAGTTAGAACTACATGTTATAGTTTCAGGATGTATATTTATGATAATGTAAGGCGTGTAATACATTTTGTAAAGAAGACTCTGATGAATGAAAATATAATATTTCTTTTATGCGTAATGGATCTAATGTATGATTGATTTATATAATATTTAAGGGCGTTACATGTTGTTTCAATTCATTGTTTTATTTGGTTTTGGTGATTTGAAATCCTGCATACACAGTTTGCTTACATCTCTGTGCATAGTAATATGTATATGTCATCTTGGAATGATCATCCAGGAAACAGGCAGATGCAAAGACAAAGAAGTCTACCAAAATTGGCATCAGATCATAGTTCTTACAGCGATGGCACCACTGAGGAAGATTGGTACGTTGATTTCATGTTTTGTATCTATATTTGAGCTTTATGATTTGAAGTTATTAATTTTTCACATTGACTTTTGAATAGTCATTGCGAAAGCAAAGCAATGCTGCTTTTGTGATGTGTCAAACACTCAATAGTGGTTCTTTTTCATCTGGTTATACTAAATTTATGAATTTAAATTTCACTTTGCATATGCAGTTCTCATGTGAGTTGTGGAGTAAGCTCTTCTAGACGAGTTACTGGCACCCTAATAAAGAAGTTATTAGCAGAAGAAATGTCAAAAGAAATGGAGTCTAAGAGATGGCCATCGAGTGTTATTGCCAGATTGATGGGTCTTGATAGGTTGCCTCCTCAGCAACCTCTTCATAGACAATATAAAGGGTTCTCGAAAACTTATCAACAATGGATTGCATCAATATCATCGCAAAGGGATGGAAAACCATATGAACACCGACCAAATAGGAAAGACTCAATGGCGCAGCAAGAATGTAATGATGAGTATGAAGTTTTGGAAACATCAAAGGTTGAGAGGAGTAGTTACCCAGCAAAAAGGACTATAAACTCAAAGCTGTCCGAGGTAGAGATGACATTCATTCAACAGAAGTTTATGGCTGCAAAACGTCTTTCCACAAATGACAAGCTTTATAATTCAAAAGAATTTTGTGATATGCTTGATATGCTGGATGCCAACAAAGACTTATTGATTAAGTTTCTTTAGCAGCTAGATTCCTTGTTTACAAAGCATCTCGTTGATCTGCAAGGTGTTGCTCCTAGATCAAAATGTAGTCACATGGCAGATGTGGACCCATCAAAATTAGATAAGTATGAAAGCAGTACCATTAGTTGGAAGTTAGAGAAAGGGATTTTACAATGCTCTCGTTAGAAACATTATGATGGACTTTTTACCCACTTCTACAATCATCGTGGTGCTCAAAAACCTCTTAAATCACCAAACATTCAATTAGAAGGGAAGCATGAGAGTGAGACAAACATCCTCCCAACACAGATTGTTGTTCTTAAGCCAAATCTTGAGAAGATGCAGAATGCTACTAAATCTGTTTTATCAACCAGTTCTTTTCATGGTAATCAGTTAGATTGTAGGAAGCACTGGGAATATCGGACCATTGATACTGGTGAGGGAGGACATTGGGCTAAGAAAAACTCATCTAATGATGATGCAGATTTTTTGAGGCCCAAGTCTAGAGAGCCCAAAGAAAAAGCTAAGGAGATTACTAGGAAAATGAGAGAAAGTTTACGTGGTGAGCCGATGGATTTGCCCTCCATATTTATGGGATATGCTGGGGATGAGAGCTCATATAATGTGTCTGGAAGTGATTCTGGAAATGAATCAGAACTGACAATATCGACTCTCAGAAAGACCTTTCACTAGAGTAATCGACCTAGACCTTCATCATGGCTTTCAACTGAGTCATCTGTAAGTAGGGAGGCCAAAAAGAGACTCTCAGAGAGATGGAAGATGTCCCAAAGGTATCAGAATGTTGGAGCAGTTGGTAAGGCCATCACTCTAGGTCAAATGCTTTCTATTCATGATATGGAAATGAGGCCAGAGAATTTTTATCCAATGACTAGTTTGGATGGATCCAGTGACAGATTTGTTAACAATGATGAAATTGCTGAGTGGGATAGTCCTTTGGGTATTAGTAGTAGGGATGGTTGGAAGGATAGTATTAGAATTTCATTCAGATCAAGATCTTTTGCTGCTTTATCTGTTAGCTCTGATGGCCCTAAAACAAACATGCAATGTGAAACTCTTGACTAGGACAGTTATTTGATGGCTGGAGAAGCCATGAATCGGGGTAAAAATAAGGCAATCAGGAGAAATTCCAATAAGAAAGAAGATTCTTCGTCCAGAAAAATAAGATCCAACAATAAGAAATCTCAATCCTCTCACCGCACCTATAGTGATAGTACTGATTCCTTTGGGGAAGAGGAATTTAACCTGTCTTAGGTGGAGATCAACCTTGGAAAGAAAGATCCTGCAGAACAGAAGTCTTTAGTTTCTCAGATACGGACTCATAACATCAACGATAAAAGTTCAATTAATGATGTTGAGGTAGATGGTGGACATGCGGATATGTATTCTGAATCTCTTGATGAGGAGTTGCCCTCAAAACCATCATCTTGTTTGTTAGGAAATCCTACTTCTTCTACCCCTGGTCTAGAGGATTCAAAAGCTCAGGTTTGATTTACTTGACTAATAATCTTTCAATACTTGTTGACACAACATGGATGCAGTATTAATATCTGTGGTGGTCTTTTCCCCTTTCTATACCCATACCTTGTGAGGTAAAATAGTTCAATTTGCTTAACATTTATTTTATTATCATTTGTAATATGGTTGTATTTGATGAACTTGTGCATTGCTTGCTTGTTGTCCTTCATGTTTGTTGGATTTTTTTAACGTGTACAGAGCATCAATACCTCATGATAAATAATTACATTTTGTTATAGGTGCATTTTATTGTATCTTGTTATATGGTTAGATACATGATATGTATAATTTATGCACTATGTTGATTATTTATTTATTTTTATTTTTTAGAATGGTCAACTTTTCCTTTAAAAATTTCATATGCTATTGCTTCAAACTTCAAATATACATTAATATTAAAGAGACTGATTAGAAACTTTCTATTGCTCTTTGAGAATGGCAATAGGGTACACTCTGGGTTGATCATCCCTCCCTCAATCTTATCATGGAATAGAGGTGATACAGCACATTCAGGTTTAAAGCAGTCTGAATCTGGTCATAGGTTTAGGTTTAATGAAAGAATGCTAAGGGATGTGTGGGGTTTGGTTGTGAAAGGTTTGGGCTCAAGGGGAAAGGAATTTTGGTGGCATAATAAAAGCTGTTTAAAGGCTGTAGACTGTAATCCATGAACATTAAACAAAAAAGAAGGAAAAAGAGAAAGAAAACTAGGAATCAATCTTAGAATCCCTTAGGCATCACACCTAGGGCTAGAGTTGCAATTCATAAATCGAAAAGAGGATTCAAAACTCTAGAAAATTCTGTATAATTTGATCATTGAATTAGAAGCAATGCATAGCATAATATAGAATTAGAGGAGACTTCTTTAACCAAGTAGAACTAGGATTTACCAAAAAAGAAAGAAAACTAATAAAAAAATTGACTTCCAAAACTTATCTAATACTAAATAAAACTGTTAAACAAATTAAAACAATGCCAAGGCTTATGGCTCAGCAAAACAACCCATTCTTGAGACCAATTCCAGAAATTGTGCAAATTAAAAAAATACCCAACCCTAAAACAGAACCAAAGCTCACATAAAACATAGATACGAATAGAGAGAAGACTCAAAACTAAATTATTCTAGTTCCCAAGTGGGCCCAGCATCATCCAACACATGCCAAATCAATGTTTGAGCATTAGAAGCATATTTTCTACATTGTTTATAAACTTAAGTATTATGTTGCCAGTCGTCTCCATCAAGAGGGGATCCAACTTGGATTTGACACAAACCACATTAGTGTGGGTTTAGGGGACAAGTCAACAATTTTTTTCCTTTTATTGGGCGGTTTGGGGGGAGCTTTTTTCCCTCTGTAATAATTATATGAAAATCATTGGAAATTATATAATTATTGACTCCATATATATGAATTCTTACCTCACGCAAGCTAATGTTATGGTGGACTGCCATTATGATGAACATGTAGAGTAATGGAGGTAATTGATGATTCATTTATAGGAGGTAATCCTTTGTTGTGTTAACTTTTTTGGATTTAGAATGAATACTTGTAAGATTATGTCATCATTTATTGAAATGAAGTTGTTTATTGTACAACTTTATAGAGGGAAACAATCCTTACCCACATTCCTCTCATTCCACTAATTGTTTTCTAGTTTGAGAAACACTTTAGTGAGCTAATCCCTCACTTGCAAACAATTGGCTACATTTCATGATTACGGTTGAACCTAGCATGATTTTGTCTATGAATTTATTTGTTATTTTATGCTATATATTAATTGATTTTCTTTTTCTTTAAGTGATATTCTCCAAAGTAGGTATGTGGTCTTAGGAGGGAGGAAGACAAATATTGTTGTGTTATTATACAAGTAAATTTCTTGGTTGGCAAACCTGTTTAGACATGTTCCATTGGATTCGAATATGGTTGTCTTCTTTTCTCTACTTACTTCCTAGTTGAACCTATAACCTCCACCACAAAATCCACCCCTTTTAAATGAAGAGGGCGGGGAAAGTAGTTGTTGTTGTTGTTGTTGTTTTTTTTTTTTTTTTTTGGGGGGGGGGGGGTTTATTGTCATCCATATAAAGAGTTCATTTGGTGTTGAATTTCCAAATTGGTGAATTCCCTATAGTTTCTTGCAGTCTCATCAATTGGATTTTTTGATCAGGCCAAAACTAAAGATAATCCATAATATGTAGTGTGGAGATGATTGAATCGTCTGCATTGTGTCCAAATCATATGGACACCCTTCAAATAGCCCCTTGGCTTGCTTGTTGACTTATAAAGATAAGTTGTAGCAAAGGTGACTCTGATGGACTCTCACTAAACAATATTGATGGAGGGAGTTTTCTCTTTGTGAACAAATGCAATATTTTTACGATGATAATTGTGTGTTCAAATAAATGTTGGTTTAAGAGTGTTGTATTGATTTGGTTATCAAGCTTCTAATTTGTCGGCCCACAAATGATTTTGCCAAGTTGAGTGGGTTGCTTAAAGAACTTGGTTCAAGATGACAGTCCTTAATAGTGATCTTATTTCTCCATGTCAGAGTCATGAGACTATGAAGGCTGTCTATTAGCTTGCAAGATCCACTATTTATGTTGGAACTGCAATTTTTAGTTAAGAAAGGAAAACAAACTTCTTGTGGTTCCATTTGAAATGTTGTGATTCTTACATATGGGCCCATTTACTTGGATTGGATAAATTTGATGATAATTTAACAATCCATTATAAGACCGAGTGCATCATCTTAGTTTGAGGCTTGAAAGTACGGATACTTGAAATAGGTTGTACATGTCGAATATGTATGGATATGTATCCTCAATTTAATTTACCTCAATTAGCATGTGCATGAAGGACTCAATTCCAGTTGTTACATAGAAAAATGCATCCATGAGTGAGAAATACGAAGGGGGAGAGAGACAACCCAAGTTACGTGAAACATTTGTTTTTGTTTGGATGATGAAAATTGAAGGCAATTCATTTTTCTAAGAAACACAAGCATTTCTAAGAAGGTAGCGTGTCACCAACACGACCAATAGTCGTCAGACACTTCCTAACTCTTAGATACACATGAAACACATTACAAGTTTAAATAAAATAATTTGGAATCCAATGATAAAATAAAACAATATAAATTTTCATCTAATTTTCTTCTTTTGACTTCAAACATTATTATATTTTACTTAAATATTTTTATACGTGACATATAATAATTTTGTATCCTTATATATGACATATAATAAATATATAAAATTATATATTTTACACGTGGCCCCCACATGTCATGTGTACATTTTTTGAAAATTTTGTGTTAGCCTGTTAATGTCGTGTCACATGTCTGTATCCGTACTTCTTAGCCTTTGCTGCTATCATGAGTGCTTTTCAGGTTGCCTTTTTATGTTGCCATGTGATGGATGTTTTGATATTTTTGGAATCATTTTAGTAATATTATTTTCAGCTAAAAGAAAATTCAAGCTATTTTATTGATTTAAAAAAAAATATTAATATTAAATAATAATTCAAAATTATTGCTATTTTAATGGGAAAATTACAAATACTCCTTTTGAAGTTTGCTTAAAATACTAATTGCTTGTGGTAGTTTTGGAAATTATATCCTACTCTTAAAATTTCTAATCGAATAACAAATAAATTTTGGGCAGAGCCTGCGAGCGTGGCCTCAAAGAGTTGATAGCACCTAGTAAGAGTTGAACCTGAGACCTGGAGGGAGTATACCTCCAAGCCCCAAGCTGCTCCCACTAGCCTCAACCCCTAGGGTTGTAATTTGCCCTATTTTAATTCTATAATAATAAAACTATATTTTATTATTGATGTATCCTTCTTGTACCTATATCTCAAATTCTTATATTTTGACGAATTATGATACTTGTATCCATATCCATGCTTCCTAGGTTTGAGGATGAAACAATCGTTTGTCAAATGAACGACAAGCTGAAACATTTCCCTCTTATAATAAATGGAATTTGTTTGTTTTTGCGGTTAACATTTTAGAAAAATGACATTATTTAAATGTATGGTGAGGATAGAGAGAGGGAAAAAAGAAGTGATCAAAGATAGATATCTAACTATCAATTCAGGTGAATTAATGTATTGTCCAAATAATATTTTTAAAGACAAAACTATCTTTTTATTCTTTTCTTTTTTAGAAAATATATCATCCGTCTCAACAAATACAAAAGGCGGGAAACAAAGAATATTTTCTGAATAGAAATAAATTAGATGATATTATGACATATTGTTACATCTTAACATGACAGTTGTTGATTGTAATGTTGTGATATTAAATGTATTAATCAATTTTCATTTGAGTTGCAGTGTGGAAGGTGGCTGTGAAGGTAGTGGCATTTGAGCTGCAAGTAGAGAACCCGCTTGATGAGGTGACTATGCTGGATTCCCTGAACGGTGGTCGTGGTGGCACTTGAGGAGATGACCGTAGCAACACGGTACAATTTGAATCCAATTAGTTGGCCATCGTTGTACTTTATTGGTTGATTGGACTATAAATTTGTTATGGTTTTCTCCTATATCTCATTCTTCTATGTTTAGATTTTGTAAGGTAATTTGTGGGGGGAAAAAAAATAATAAACAAAAATAGTAAACAAAAATTTATTTAATATTGCATTCACTTCTCTAACTTTTTCTTCATTTCCCTCCACAAATCTTCCACAAATTCAAAATATAAAATTAACAAACATTAATGCCTTATAGATTTACCCAAAAAAGCAACTAATCTTAACAAATTGCATTTCAATAACCAAGAAAACCCTCCATTTTTTTACATTGGAACAGTTCATTTGCATTGTCTCCACATTTAAAGAGCAAATATGGTTATAAAAAATTTAAACCTTATTATGAGCACACAAGATTTGTGTGACTAACTAGTTCATGTGTATTAGACCTCGGTTAGTTGACTAATTAACCCCAAATTATTTAGTGTTTTATAATCAATACAAGTCTTTTAATTTTGTCAAGTTAAAAGAAGTTGCAATATGCAATATGAAATATGAACTTCTGAAGAACCATTAAAATACCAAAAGGATGGACAAGCATGAGAGAGTATGGCCAAGATTTGGTTTCATAAAAATAAAAATAAAGGAAAAATTTTGATATACAAATAAAAATTTGTGCAAAATAAATTCATAGATTTGAATTCATTCATTTCAAAAGAAAAAAGAAAAAGAAAAAAAGAGACCAATATTAAACTGATTTATTTTTTTAAAAATGTCGTTGACATAGATAAAATGCATCAATATATGATAATGACATTTTTAAAATAATAAGTTAGGTCTTTTGGTTTAAAATCACTGATACAAATTTGCATGACATTTTAAAAATAATAAGTTAGGTCTTACAGTTTAAAATGAATTGATATAAATCTCCAAAATCATATTCTATATAAGTGATTTTTTGTTTCTTTTTTTTTTGGTATACTCCTTATGTTTATATATTTGTCCAATATACAAAGAATATAGGATATCAAACAAATAACATAGTAAAATCAATTATGGATTCAAAATTTATTGATTCAGTTCCACCCATGAGCTAGTTGGTATTTCAGCTAAAAATGAAAGGATAAAAAATAATACATCAATATAATTTTTTTTTAAAGACCCATTTTTATATCCGAAAATGGAATTAAGAATTGATAGATACATAGTCTAATCACATGATTTTATATCCCAAACCAACACAATAAAACAGAATTGTAGCTAAGGCTATTTCAATTGAAAACTATTATCACTATGTTTGGTGTAGATTTTAACATGTTGAAGCTGAATAATCAAAAAATATAAATTAAAATCACTTTTTTGTTTTTTTTTTTTTGTTTTGCTTTTCAAAAATTATATTTTTTTCATTTTATTCAAGCTATTTTTTTTTCTTATGAAATGTAAGCAAAAGTGACACCAAAATTCTTGCACAAATTAAAAAAGAAAATAAAAGAAAAGAAAATTATACTAAGTAGCCCATTAATTGCACCAAATCGTTCTAATATGAGATTCCAATTAACAATGGGTTGATGATGGCGCCTTTAGTTGTATGTCTTATTTCTTTCAATAAATTCATGTTCTTTTATTTGACAAAAATAAAAAATAAAGTCAGTATTTGTCAACAATATTAGGGAAATTTAGCCAAAATTCTCTATGTGCCTGTTAGAAACTTATTTACAGCTTATTTCAGCTTTCAGCTTAATTAAGCTATTTTGATGTGTTTGGTTTAGTTTATAGCTTATAGCTTATAGCTTTATGGAAGTCAGAAATCAGCTTATTCTTTGAGTGGGCAGGAGATGCTTTAAGAATAAGCTAGAAATCAGCTTAAGCTGAAAGTTATAGGTATAAGCTGTTTAGGCATAAGCTATAAGCACTTTACAGCTCTACCAAACAGGGCTTATGCCAACATGTTACTGTGTAAAGGACAATCTAAACTATTTTATTTCTTAAACCTCCTGAACAAGAAGCACGTTCTTTATAAAAGACAGATTAATATATATTTTTTCTTTTTTCTAGACAATTTTACCCTGAATATATATGTCAAAGATTTGAATCAAATCTAATAATTATTGATGTTGAAGTTTTGTTGAATGATCATTGTTGGCCATTGTTCAATGATCAAATCTAGACCACAAGGAATAAATTTATCTTTGAGAATACTATTCCAAACTAGTTGGCTGGAGAGAGGGTAGCCGAAGTGGAAGGGGGACTATCGGAGAAGAGAATGAGGAGTTACAAGTAGAAAGTGTACGGGTGAGGTTCAAAGGTATATTTGGGATTATAGTAGGGGTCAAATGTAACACCCTCAAATTATAGTATAAAACATCCATTCATAGAGTCCATAATTAAAGAAGAAATATTATACTTTTATTCATCCGAATCTTCTTACAAAAGATATTACATGCTTGAAACAAAATAAATACCCTACGGGCTTACAGCTTTCCAAGTATAAACTTGGTTACAACAAAAGAAGAGTTCTAACTCTATACATAAAGAGCCCTCGGCTTGAATTTACATGTAACATCAACAAAATAACAAAAAGTATAGTGATCCCGGTTTTCCCTATCATGTATTGTGTTCCGGACTCGGGTCTAGTGGTTGTATGTTGTTGCCTTATTTTTGTTTCCATTCTTAAATTCTTTGATTTGAGTTGCGGTATGTGTTGGTTGGATTTGGGATAGGTTGGTTGTGAGTTGAAATAAATGGTAGCTGTCCAGATTTTGTTTTCTTCGCTCGAGCGAGGCTTTTGTCGCTCAAGCGAGCATTGGGTTTTAGTTCCTTCACTCGAGCGAGATTTGTGTGGTGTGTCTCTTCGCTCGAGCGAGAATTCTTGCGCTCGAGCGTGCGTCTGCGTTCGAGCGTGCGTCTGCGTCGTGGAAAAACCTGAAGGTTGGTATTTTTCGCTCGAGCGAGGCTTTTGTCGCTTGAGCAAGCGAGCTCTATGTTTTGTGTTCCTTCGCTCGAGCGAGCACTCTTGCGCTCAAGCGTGCATCTGGGTTGCAGACCTGAAGCTTTGCATTGTGTGCTCGAGTGAGGTGTTTGTTGTGTCTGATCGCTCGAGTGACCACTTCTTCGCTCGAGTGAGCCTCAAATATATCAGTTCGCAGCAGCGGGTTATATATCACTTTTTCAACATCTTTTTCATCCAAACCCTAGATTCGGCTGTCTCTCTCTCTAAACTTTTTCTCTCTCTATAAATACATCTTGTTGTAGTGGTTTTCTACCCTAGTTCCTTTGTAAGAAAGTTGGAGCTTGCCTTGGGCTATCTAGTGATCCGAAAAAGTTGGGTTTTGGAGCATCTTGGGTTTTCCTCTTTATCTCCTTTGAGCTCCTAACTTCGAGGTAGGGATAATCTACTCATTTCTATGAGTTTTAACATAAATATTGGGCATTTGTATAAATGTAGAGATTTTGGAAGTTTTGGGGAAGTTAGGGTTTGATTTGAAATCATAAAAGAGGGGTTTCTTGGTTTTGAACTCTATTGTCAATGTGAGGTTTTGAAATGGGGTTATGGGTGTACAATTGATGAAATTGAGCCTTAGAAGTGTTATTTGAGAAAGAAGAAAAAATGCCCTAATTGGAATGAAATGAATTATTTGTCAAAATGATGAAATTAATTATGGGAATACATAGTTGAGTTGGAAATGATGAAATTAGGGAAAAATGTAATCAATTGGTATAATTGGATTGAAAATCGCTCACCTATGGAAAATGTGTTAATTTATCTGTTTGATAAATTTAATTATCTGTTTAGAAATAACTATTTTGGGCTATCGGTGGAGGATAACCATGATTGTTGTAGAACTGCATGATGATTAGGTAAATTAAAACTAATCAATTGAGTTATGTCATTGAATATGACGGTCGGATTGACACATTGAATATGAGCTTTAATTGATCATTGTATATGATAAAACGTTTAAATACATTGCATATGTGTTTTTTTGGGAGGAGAAAGGGGATGTACTTGATGGTTTGGAGGAGATAGGGGATGTACTCCACGGTTTGGGAGGAGATAGGGGATGGACTCCATTGATAACTAAGTTGGCCATAGTGTCCAGGGTGAAAGACCCGAAATCCTAAATACGTTTGAATAACGTTGATGATTGAAGTGTTGATAATATGAGTTGTAGTCATATTTTAAATTGTTGATAATTGAAGTATTGATAATACGAGTTGTAGTCTCATTTTAAATTGTTGATGATTGAAGTATTGGTAATATGAGTTGTAGTCTTATTGTGATTTGTTGAGATAAATAATGATCCATGCTAATGAACTGATTTGGATAAATAAACGGGAATGGATTGGAATATGGATGTACGTTGGTTTACATGTGTTAAGCATTTATCGAATGTTAATGTTTTAGTTATTTCTCATATTTGGTTTAGCATATCTCTACTGGGTTTTGGCTCACCCTGTATGGGACACCATTTTCAGGTACGGGAGACATGCCTCATCCAAGGACCTAGCTTGGGTGATTTAGAGGTAACAGGCTTCTTTTGTTGATATTTCTTTTGTGTTACATGTTTTTATTTCCAAACCGAGGGCTTTAATTGTAAAGGGCTTTTGACCCTCTTTTGTTGTAACCAAGTGTTGACTTGGAAAGTTGTAAGCCCGTAGGGCATTTACTTTTGTTGTCAACATGTAACATTTTTTGTGGAAAACACTCTGATGAAGGAATATATTTTATTTTCTCATGTCCTTGGGTACTATGAATGATTGATTTATGCATTTATTTTGAGGGCGTTACAACTTGGTATCAGAGCTTACCAGGTTTGAATACTTTGGGTACGTGGAAAGTGGTTAGTACCACAATGGGTTTGTCTCGCTTGTTAGAGACTTAGGTATGATGTTATGTGCTTATGTGATAACATGTTTATGTGACTATATGGGTATGAAATTTAGTTTCTAGGATGTTGATCGGGTCTATGGGTTTCTGGGAGTCCTGTTGGAAAGGCACTTGATCATTGCCGTTTCTAACTGGAACTCTAGCAATGCCACGGGACGGTCATTATTCGGAAATGAAATTCATACGTGTTTATGTGATTATGTGCTTAAGTGGAGTGACTTACAGTTGTCCAATGTATTAGGACGTGAGTGAAATAGCTTTGGCACATTGTGAATGTGCTAATCCTTTTGTTACCTTTATTTAGGATGTTAGGACAAGGACGTGGTGGTAGGCCTATGAGGCAGGAGATGCCTATACCGGATGAAATTCCGGCGCAGGAGGAGGGTGTTGGTCAGGCCAATGTGGCGGAGCCAGTAGGACAGCAGGCCATGGGCGCCTTAGCCCACGAGATAACAGGAGCATTGAGGGAATCCATGGACATTCTCAAGGCTGAGAATCAAGTCCAGGCCCATGTAGCTGAGGCGGGGCCGTCTTTTCTGAAGAGGGAGTTTTTCTGGTCGCATCCAGACAAGTTTTTGGGTGATCCAAAAGAGCCACTGAAGGCTGATGAGTGGCTTGAACAGATGACGAAGATGTTTGGGATGCTTGGCATCGAAGACGGAGGTTTACAAGTGACCTTGGCGTCCTTCCAGTTGAAGGGAGACGCGGATTAGTGGTGGAAGTTTGTTCAGGGGCGTATTGGAGGGACTTGGGAGGCTTTCGTTGATGCCTTTCAGGAGAAGTTTCTGCCTCCCACTGTGAGGGAGAAGTTGAGGGACCAGTTTTGTCAGCTCAAGCAGCTAAATACACCAGTGGCGGAGTTTGAGGCCACCTTTACTAGCCTATCTAGGTTTGCACCTGAGTTAGTGGCGACTGAGGAACGCCGCTGTCTGGAGTTTGAAAAGAAATTGAGGACCGGAATCATGTTTCGAGTGGCCGAGTCCATGATTAGGGAGTATGGGCGCCTTGTGTAGGTTGCAGCCCATCTTGAGACCATTATGCATGCGGAGGAGGAGAGGATGAGGGGCTCCAGGAGGAGTTAGGAAGGACAGGGGGACGGTAAGAGGCAGAGGGGTTCTAACCCTCAGCAGTCCCCGGGAGCACATTCTAATTCTACCTTTCCAGTACCGGGTTCAGGTTTTGGGAGAGGCGGTCAGAAAGACATCACTTGTTACAAATGTGGTCAGCTGGGCCACAAGTCTCCAGCTTGCCCGCAGAGGGGAGGAGGGCAGAGAGCCGCTTCTTCTTCGGCTCGTTCTCAGAGCCAGAGTCAGGGTAGAGGCCAGCCACTCGCTTGTTATCAGTGTGGACAGGCAGGGCACCTGAAGAGGTTTTGCCCGTAGTTGAGTGGCACATTTGGTGTATTTGGTTCGAGGCAAACGCAAAGTTATTAGCCAGCTCAGTCAGTTCAGGCCTCGAGGGCCAATCAGGGAGCCTCTTTGGCTCAGTCTGTGCAGCAGTATTACGCTCTGAGAGGTGAGCAGGTTGATCAGAGACCTACAGGGCGTGTGTATGCTGTTATAGTGTTGGACCTTGTACCGGCTCCATCTGTTGTGAGAGGTACCTTTTTGTTTTGCAACTCGGTTGCTAATGTGTTGATTGATATGGGTGCATCCCATTCATTTATATCTTCTGCTTTTGCATCTATTTTGGGATTGGAGTTGGCGCAGTTAGCATCTCCTATTTGTGTTGTATCACCTATTGGGGGTGAGATGGTTTTGAAACAGGGGTGTCGGGGCTCTGATATAGAGGTCGCTGATCGTCGGCTTCCCTTTTCTTTTGTGCTGATGAATATGTCAGGGTTTGATGTGATTTTGGATATAGACTGGTTATCGTCATACCTGGTTATTATAGATTGTTACCGTCAGAGGGTTACTGTATGTACCTTGAGCGGTGATTATTTCCATTTATTGGGGGATTAGGTTGGTAGAGTGTTACCACCGGTGTATGATCCGCGAGGGTGGAGTGAGCTAAGTTTTCTTCTTGTTAGCTGTATGAGTAGTGAGTGTGATGAGACCCAGACTGAGTTGCCCAGAGTGGTTTGTGAGTACTCGGACGTCTTTCCCAAGGATCGTATTAGTTTACCACCCCATCGAGAGATTGAGTTCTCTATTGATTTAGTGCCTGGCACGGCACCAATCGCTATGGCACCGTATCGTTCTGCCTCAGCTGAGTTGAGTGAGTTGAAGATTCAACTCCAGGAGTTACTAGATAAGGGTTTTATTCGCCCTAGTACTTCGCCGTGGGGAGCATCGGCCCTCTTTGCTAAAAAGAAAGATGGGGCTTTGAGACTTTGTATTGATTATCGAAAGTTGAATTGGGCTACGGTTAAGAACAAGTACCCTATGCCTCGTATATATGACCTGTTTGATCAGTTGAAAGGATCTCGCTGTTTCTCTAAGATTTGAGATTAGGTTACCATCAGTTGAGGGTCAGGGAGGAAGATATCCCGAAGACGGCATTCCGTACGCGGTATGGCCACTACGAGTTTCTGGTGATGCCTTTTGGGCTCACCAATGCACCGGCTGTGTTTATGGACTTGATGAACCGGATCTTCCGGGAGTTCTTAGATCACTTTGTAGTCGTTTTTGTGGACGACATTCTGAGTTATTCACCTTCTGAGGAGGAGCACGAGGAACACTTGAGAGTGGTGCTTGAGTTACTTAGAGCACATAAGCTGTATGCTAAGTTTGGAAATGTGAGTTCTGGCTAAGAGAGGTTAACTTCTTAGGCCATGTGGTATCCGGAGAAAGGGTGTCTGTTGATTCATCCAAGATAGAGGCAGTGCAAGATTGGGCACAGCATAGGAGTGTTTTTGAGATCCATAGTTTTCTGGGATTGGCCAGTTATTACCATCGGTTTGTAAAAGATTTCTCCAGGCTAGCTTCGCCTTTGACTAGATAGAAGCGGAAAGGGGTCAAATTTGTATGGAGTGAGACTTGTGAAAAGTTGTTCCAAGAGCTTAAGGTTAGACTTACTAAAGCTCCAGTCTTGATTATTCCGGAGAGGGGTTTGGGTTATACTGTATATTGTGATGCCTCACGAGAGGGTTTGGGTTATGTATTGATGCAAGAGGGGAAAGTAGTGGCCTATGGCTCGCGGCAGTTGAAAACACACGAGAGAAATTACCCTACTCATGATTTAGAATTGGCAGTGTGATATTTGCCTTGAAGATTTGGAGGCATTATCTTTATGGTGAGAGATTCGAGGTGTTCTCGAATCATAAGAGTCTGAAGTATCTATTTACACAGAAAGACTTGAATTTGAGGTAGAGGAGGTGGATAGAGTTTATAGAGGATTACGATTTCAAGTTGCATTATCATCTGGGAAAGGCCAATGTTGTGGCCGATGCCCTTAGTAGGAAATCCATTGGTGATGTAGCTGGTATTGCTATCCGGGAATCGGAGATGCTGGGTGCTCTTGGGGAGTTTGACTTGCATTTGGGTGGGTCTGTTGAGTCTGCGGCCTTGTTTTCTGTGGTTACACAACCTACGCTTGTGAATCGAGTGTTAGAGGCACAGAGGGGTGACTTTGAGGTAGAATCCCTTCGGGAGAAGATCTCCAGTGAGAAGGTAGAGAAGGGTTTGATTATGTATCCCAACCTGAGTGTGAGGTACCAAGACCGCTTGTTTGTGCCAGAGTCTTGTCGAGAGGAAGTACTCCGAGAGTTTCACCATTCACGCCTTGCGGTGCATCCGGGAGGCACAAAGATGTATCGTGATCTGAGTCGCTAGTTTTGGTGGAGGAGGATGAAGAAAGACGTGGCAATTTTTGTATCGAAGTGCCTTACTTGTCTGCAATTGAAGGCCGAGCATCAGAGGCCAGCGGGTTTGTTACAACCCTTGCCTATAGCCGAGTGGAAATGGGAGCATGTCACGATGGATTTTGTTGTGGATCTTCCGAGGACTCAACGGGGTAGTGATGCCATTTGGGTGGTAGTTGACCGGTTGACGAAGTCGGCACACTTTATTCCTATGCGTGTGAGAGATTCGGTAAATCACCTTGCCGACTTGTATATTTGGGACATAGTGAGGTTGCATGGGGTCCCAGTGCCGATCGTCTCAGATAGAGATCCACGTTTTACTGCTAGGTTGTGGCAGAGTTTGCAGAGTGCCTTGGGCACTAGATTGACTTTTAGCACGGCTTACCATCCTCAAACTGACGAGCAGTCCGAGCGTACTATTCAAATCCTTGAGGATATGCTTTGAGGCTGTGTCCTTGACTTTACGGGGTCGTGGAAGAGACAACTACCCTTAGTGGAGTTTGCCTACAACAACAGCTTCCAATTGAGTATTGGTATGGCACCATTTGAGGCCTTGTATGGCCGACCGTGTAGATCTCCTGTATGTTGGGCCGAGGTGGGTGATTCACCTTTGTTGGGCCCGAAGTTAGTGCGAGAAATAACGGAGAAAGTAGCACTTATCCGTAAGAGGCTAGTTACAGCCAAGAGTCGCCAAAAGAGTTGCGCCGACTGTAGGAGGAGACTTTTGTCATTTGAGGTGGGTGATCATGTCTTTTTGAAAATATCACCTAGGCGGGGTTTGATGAGGTTTGGGAAGAGTGGGAAGTTGTCTCCTCGGTTTATTGGCCCTTTCGAGATCCTTGAGAGGATTGGTGAGGTTGTCTATCGTTTAGCATTACCGCCATAGTTGTCTAGAGTGCATGACGTGTTTCATGTTAGTATGCTTCGGAAATATGAGTCGGATCCACCGCATGTATTGGATTGGACCGACTTGGAGGTAGATAAGGATGCTTCGTACGAGGAGAGACCGGTGAGGGTCTTGGATAGACGGGACCAAGTTTTGCGAGGCAAGACGATTCCCTTGGTCAAGGTATTATGGAAACATCACGGGGTTGAGGAAGCTACTTGGGAACGTGAATTGGAGGTTCGAGAGAAATATTCGGACTTGTTTGTTAATGTTTAACCATGTATTGGAGATTTTGTTTTATTAATGAATTCTAGAAACATTGTATATGTTTTGGACTGTGGAAATGTTGTGATTGGAAACATGTTTCGGAAATGAAAGTTTACTTTAACATTGTATATGTTAAATATGCAAATATGATTATGAACATTGAATATGTTTCGAAAAGCATGAGATGTATGTGTTGAAGTTAGTTGAATTGCAAAAGAATGCATGTTGAGTTATATTTTATGTTATTCTCTTGAGAAGAGATGGAATGATCGGTAGTGGATCATGTTGGTAAATGTGGTACTTCAATCATGTTGAAAATTGAATAAAGATGATTTTTAAAACTTGTGTAAAATTTCGGGGACGAAATTCTTTAAGGGGGGGAGGTTATAGCGATCCCGGTTTTCCCTGTCATGTATTGTGTTCCAGACTCGGGTCTAGTGGTTGTATGTTGTTGTCTTATTCTTGTTTCCATCCTTAAATTCTTTGTATTTGAGTTACGGGATGTGTTGGTTGGATTTGGGACAGGTTGGTTGCAAGTTGAAATAAATGGTAGCTGTCTAGATTTTGTTTTCTTCGCTCGAGCGAGCATTGGGTTTTAGTTCCTTCGCTCGAGCGAGATTTGTGTGGTGTGTCTCTTCGCTCGAGCGAGAATTCTTGCGCTTGAGTGTGCGTCTGTGTCTTGGAAAAACCTGAAGGTTGGTATTTTTCGCTCGAGCGAGGCTTTTGTCGCTTGAGCGAGCGAGCTCTATGTTTTGTGTTCCTTCGCTCGAGCGAGCACTCTTGTGCTCGAGCGTGCATCTGGGTTGCAGACCTAAAGCTTTGAATTGTGCGCTCGAGCGAGGCTTCTTGCGCCCAAGCGAGGTGTTTGTTATGTCTGGTCGCTCAAGCGACCACTTCTTCACTCGAGCGAGCCTCGAATATATCAGTTCGCAGCAGCGGGTTATACATCACTTTTTTAACATCTTTTTCATCCAAACCCTAGATCCGGCTGTCTCTCTCTCTAAACTCTTTCTCTCTCTATAAATACACCTTATTGTAGTGGTTTTCTACCCTAGTTCCTTTGTAAGAAAGTTGGAGCTTGCCTTGGGTTATCTAGTGATCCGAAAAAGTTGGGTTTTGGAGCATCTTGGGTTTTCCTCTTTATCTCCTTTGAGCTCCTAACTTCGAGGTAGGGATAATCTACTTCTTTCTATGAGTTTTAACATAAATATTGGGCATTTGTATAAATGTAGAGATTTTGGAAGTTTTGGGGAAGTTAGGGTTTGATTTGAAATCATAAAAGTGGGGTTTCTTGGTTTTGAACTCTATTGTGAATGTGAGGTTTTGAAATGGGGTTATGGGTGTACAATTGATGAAATTGAGCCTTGGAAGTGTTATTTGAGAAAGAAGAAAAAATGCCCTACTTGGGATGAAATGAATTATTTGTCAAAATGATGAAATTAATTATGGGAATACATAGTTGAGTTGGAAATGATGAAATTGGGGGAAAATGTAATCAATTGGTATAGTTGGATTGAAAATCACTTACCTATGAAAAATGTGTTAATTTATCTGTTTGATAAATTTAATTATCTGTTTAGAAATAACTATTTTGGGCTATCGGTGGAGGATAGTCATGATTGTTGTAGAACTGCATGATGATTAGGTAAATTAAAACTAATCAATTGAATTATGTCATTGAATATGGCGGTTGGATTAACACATTGAATATGAGCTTTAATTGATCATTGTATATGATAAAGCGTTTAAATATATTGCATATGTGTTTTGTTTGAGAGGAGAAAGGGGATGTACTCCATGGTTTGGAAGGAGATAAGGGATGTACTCCACAGTTTGGGAGGAGATAGGGGATGGACTCCATTGATAACTAAATTGGCTGGAGTGTCTAGGGTGAAAGACCCGAAATCCTAAATATGTTTGAATAACGTTGATGATTGAAGTGTTGATAATATGAGTTGTAGTCTCATTTTAAATTGTTGATGATTGAAATATTGATAATATGAGTTGTAGTCTCATTTTAAATTGTTGATGATTGAAGTATTGGTAATATGAGTTGTTGTCTCATTGTGATTTGTTGAGATAAATAATGATCCATGCTAATGAACTGATTTGGATAAATAAACGGGAATGGATTGGAATATGGATGTACGTTGGTTTACATGTGTTAAGCATTTATCAAATGTTAATATTTTAGTTATTTCTCATATTTGGTTTAGTATATCTCTACTGGGTTTTGGCTCACCCTATATGGGACATCATTTTCAGGTACGGGAGACATGCCGCCTCTAAGGACCTAGCTTGGGTGATTTAGAGGCAACAGGCTTCTTTTGTTGATATTTCTTTTGTGTTACATGTTTTTATTTCCAAGCTGAGGGCTTTAATTGTAAAGGGCTTTTGACCCTCTTTTGTTGTAACCAAGTGTTGACTTGGAAAGTTGTAAGCCCGTAGGGCATTTACTTTTGTTGTCAACATGTAACATCTTTTGTGGAAAACACTCCGATGAAGGAATATATTTTATTTTCTCATGTCCTTGGGTACTATGAATGATTGATTTATGCATTTATTTTGAGGGCGTTACAAAAAGGGAGTCTTCAACTCCTAAACCTCCCAAGCTATCTTGGAGGCGGCATATCACCTGTATCTGAAAAATAGTGTCCCAAGTAGGGTAAGCGAAAGCCCAGTAGAGATACGCTAAACATTATATGAGAATTAATTAAAACATTAGCATTCGATAAATGTTTACTCTTAAGCCATCTCACATTTTTCCATGATCTATCAACATTGATACTCATATTTCAATTCATTTCTAGTTATTTACCCAAGTCAATCCATTGACATAGTTCATTATCACTTAAACAATTCAACATGAGACTGCAACTCATTTAACAACATTTCAATCATAAACATCATTCATTCACTTCCAGTCACTTGCCATTTTACGGAACCACGTCCGAGGGAACCGGCACCCAAACATAAATATGATTTCGGGACTTTCACCCTGGACACTCTGGCCAACTTAATTATCCGTGGAGTCCATCCCTTATCTCCTCCCAAACACTAGAGTACATCCCTTATCTCCTCCAAACAAAGATACATATACAATGTATTTAAACACATAGTTCATATACAATGACCCAACAATTCACATATTCAATGCGTTAATTCCACCGTCACGTTCAATGACATAATCCGATTGATTAGTTCAATTTCCCTAATCATCATGCAGTGTTTATAGCAATTAAGACTATCCCCCACCGATAGCCCAACACAATTATTTCTAAACAGATAAATAAATCTATCAAACAGATAATTTATTACATTTTCCATCGGTGAGTGATTTATCAATCCAATTACACTATTCAAATCATAATTTCCCCCATTTTCAAGATTCTCAACCCAATTTCATATTCCCACAATTTACCAAATTAATTATACAAATTAATTATTTAAATTCAATTAGGGCATTTTCCCTCCTTTTTCTCAAACATTGATCCAAAGACCAAATTTCATGCATTCTACCCAAATATCCCCGTTTTCAAGACCTCACACACACAATGAAGTCCAAAGATAGAAAACCCCTCTTTCAAACATTTCAAATTTCTAGCCCTAACTTCCCAAAATTCCAAATCACACCAATTATACAAAATGACTAACATTTATGTTAAAGCTCATAAAAATGAGTAGATTATCCCTACCTGAAATGGGGAAGCTCAAAGGAGATGAAGAGAAAAACCCAAGATGCTCCAAAGTCTAACTTTTTCGGATCAAATGATAGCCCACACGATACTCTACCCTTTTTACAAAGGAAGTAGGGTAGAGACACTCTAGATCAAGTGTATTTGTAGAGAGAGAGAGAGTTTAGAGAGAGAGACAGCCGGATCTAGGGTTTTGAGTGAAATGGAGATGAAAAAGTGATGTAGAATCACGCTGCTGCGAACTGATATATACAGGGCTCGCTCGAGCGAAGGAATAGTCGCTCAAGCGACCAGGCACAAAAGGACCTCGCTCGAGCGCAAGAAGCGTCGCTCGAGCGAAAAATGCAAAGCTTCAGGTTTGCAACCCAGACGCACGCTTGAGCTCAAGAGTCCTCGCTTGAGCGAAGGACACAGAGCTCGCTCGAGCGGAGAATACCACCCTTCAGGTCAAAAAGAGACGCAGACACACGCTCGAGAGCAAGAGTTCTCGCTCGAGCGAAGAGACACACCAGACCAAGCTCGCTCGAGCAGAAGCTGTGTCTAAAATGAAACCTGAAGACCCTCAATCCTCGCTCGAGCGCAAGAACACTCGCTCGAGCGAAGAAGCAAATACCCAAGCCTCACTCGAGCGCAAAAAGCCTTGCTCGAGCGAAGAAGCCAAATCCTGGGCAGCAACCATTTGTTTCAACTCACAACCAACCTGTTATAAACTTAACCAACACATCCCAAAACTCAAACACAAGGCATTAAAGGATGGAAACAAGATATAGACAACATAACAATCACGAACTCGAGTCCGGAACACAATAACTGACGGGGAAAAAATCGGGATCGCTATGTCAAAAGAAAATTAAAGAGAGAAGCAATTTTGGTGATGGAAGGCCAAAGAAGCAGGAGATTTGCAGTGGAAAGGTAGGGGCATTTAGCAGCCCTCAATTTTTATTGATTGGAGTTTTCAAGTGTAGTTTTTTGAATTTTCAATTCATATATTTTTTTATATTGAACGATTTTATTTTTTTAACCAATTTTTATTTATTTGTTTATTTTTAAAATTTTTATATCTACTTGAGCTAGATCAAAAAAAATTAAAAACTTAATTGCAATATTAAAAAAATTTACTAAAAAATGAATTAAATATTTAAAAAAATATTTTGAAAACTCAAAATATAGAGTACTTTTATTGATTTTTGCAAGACAAATAAATAAATGTCACAACATAAGAGATGTATCTAATTTTTCTGTGTTTAACAAAAATTAATTAAATATAAAAAAAAATTATTAAAGACAAATAAAAACTCATTTAAAAAATTAAACCAAACACAATCTATATTTTTTAATAACAGTGGAGGCAATGTGAATTTAGGTACTAAATGTCGTTTAAAAAAATAATAATAACGTAGTAAATAAATGAAATGTGAATGCAATGCAATGTGACAACTACCAAAAGGACCACACAATGGTCATCCTTTTTCGTTTCTTCTTCTATGGTTCACTAATGTCATCCTACAAATATTAAATTCAAAAAAAAAAAAAAAAAAATCTAACATCATTCAATGCCAAAGCCATCTCCCTCTCTCTCTCTCTCTCTCCATTATGGGTTCCTTTAGAATGTGGATTGGCTTTTTAACTTTTTAGTTATTTTAGCTTAAGGTTAAAAAGTCTTATTTGGAATAAACTTTTTAAATTTTTTAATTTTTGTGAGAGAAAAAATGAAATAATTATGGGTTAGATGTGACATTTTATCTTATTTAATTAAAATAGCCTATTTTGTCCTATGTGATTATTTTAATCCAAACGCTCATCCCAAACGGGGCCTTTATTAATTAGTTTATGGTACCTCTTAACAATAAGTTGTTTTATGTACATAGACTTCAATAAAAAATAATTAAATATAATTATCTTATATGAGATGAGATTAACATATTTTGTGGAAGAGAGTTGAGTTTTTATCCAGTTTAGATTTAGATGGAAACGTATGGTTCAAATCAGTTTTAATAATATGAATCATTTAAAAAAAAAAAAAATCTATCATATACATCATTTATAAAAAAAATTAAATCAATTCACAAGTTCATTTCTACTTTACTAGTCCACTAAACCTTTCTCTTTTTCTCTCCTATTCATTTGTGCTACCACCTTATATTTGGGTACATGTAGTCTATAGAAGGCATCACTTGATATTATCACATGATATTCTACATTAATTATAAATTTCCATTCTCCATCAAAATTGGAGATTAATTTTTTAATAACTTTATTGTTGACTCTTTTTCCGTCTCATTATTTTTAAAAATTTACCTTCTTAAACTCTACTTGACTAAACGAACCCCTCCTCCCCCCCCCAAAAAAAAAAGAGAGGCCAAAATAGAGAGTTTTTAGTTTTTTTTTTTTTTTTTTTTTTTGGTTTTTTTTTGTTTTTTTGTTTTTTTTTTTTTTTTTTTTTTTCTATACTAGAAAGAATGGAATTGCAAAAATTTCAACATAATTTAAAAAAAAAACCAATAAAGAAAAAAAAAAAAAAAGAGGATGAATTACACTGGCCTCCCTAAGATTTGGAAAAAATATAACAAGACCTATAATTTTGGATTAATTACACCCATTTCCATTTAGTGAGGCTAAAAAGATCAGAATTAATGTAAACGGTGTGTAGACACAAAAATAAACAAAGTGGTATATGCATTTAAGTGTAAAAGAGATGACAATATAATTTTTTTCATTCATATGACTAATAAATTTATAATGAAAAAAGGGTAAATATTATATAAATTAAAACTTTATGGGAACTCAATGTAATTATGCAAAACTTGAAAAACTTGTTTTAGTTTTTTCTTTTGGGGTGAAATACCAATAAATTCCAAATAGTAATGTTATGAACTGTTTGATCCTCATTTTTTTTCTTATAAACCCAAAGGTTTGATTCTAGTGTGAAAGAGCCAAAATGTGGATTTTCTCATAATGTTGAAATATTAAACGTAATACTTCAAAAAAAAAAAAAAAAAAACTTCCTAGTGTAATTTTCCAAACATAACACTTCAATCTAACACTCCAATGTAACACATTAAAAAAAAATTTGGTGTACTTTTTCCAACATAGTAACGTAACATTTCAAAAAAACTCTTTAGTGTATTTTTTTTTCCCCAAATGTAAATTCCAATCAATGTAACACATAAAAACTCCTTAGTGTATTTTTTCAAACGTAATATTCTAATATAACACTCCAATGTAACACCGAAAAATCACACTAACAAAAATGTAGATTTCCATGTTCAACACCAACACTTCAGCCACTAATTCCTTCAAAAAGAATCTTTTACACCTCACATTTCCATTCTCATTCCAAAAATGAATTGGAAAATTAGAAAAATAAATCATAAAAAGACATTTACTTAAACTCAAATGGTATCAAACTAAATGAATACAATTTTTCAAAACAAAAATAACTAATTGGTTCATAAGAAAACTCTTAGAACTAAATGGGTCAACATTCCCCTGTATGAGATTTGTGAGTAAATTTTCCTTTATTTTTAAAATCCCAAAAGAAATAGTTTAATTTATCAATATAAAAAAAGTAATTAATTAGATCCCAAACCATGATAAAAGCCAATCACTTCCACCTCACAAAATGCCTCTACACTAAGACAAAATTCCTCCATTGATGATGTTCACTGTAATTTTTTGGTATTAAACTAATGAACTCAACTATTCTGTTTCAAGACTCAACGCTGTATCACAAGTCCATTAGGGTTCAACACGGTCTTTTCATGGGGTCCACTCCAGCTAACTTTTAAGATTTGAAGCCAATTATTCATGTTAAAATTAATCTAGAGGACATGGCTAATGCTGGGTAATTCTAGTGACGCTATGCGGAAATTTTTCGATCAAATTTTAAGCTTGTTTGTGGCATATGGTTGAATTTCACTGGTGTTAGGTGGTGAGTCCCTTCCTTTAAATTAGGTTAAATTAGGCTGGCAACTAGTTACTCGGGACTTGAGTCTACCGATGCAGTCATGACACCTCAGAGTATCATTTTTTTTTTTTTACGTTTAAAAAAAAAAAAAAACATGGCTAATCATATAATTAAATTCTATTTGTAAGTATCTAGTACGGTATGACATGTTTGTCAAATTATCTATGCTTTATAGTCTCAAAATAATTCAAAATGAGAATTTTTATATTTTTTATTATTTTTTTGCAAATTATATATTTTTTAAAATTTAATTTTTTTATTATTGGGATAAAAAATTATTTATTAAATATTTAAATTTAATTTTTTTATATTTGGGGAGAAAATTAATTTTTAAGGTATAGTTTGGGGGGTAAATGAAATTCCAAATGAACTTTGGTGTCACGTTAGCATATTCCGTCCAATTGTAGACGGAATGTACGACAGGGTTAAATTGATCAATTTGTTGAAAGTTCAGGTACTAAATTGAAATAAATAGAAGTATGGGGGTCAAATTGAAAAACACGTAATAGTTTGGGGGGCAAATGATATTTCCTCTATAATGTATCTTGTAGTTTGCCTGTTGTGGATCTATCTTAATAATTTGAATTATTTATATAGCGATCCCGATTTTCCCCGTTATTTGTTGTTGTTGTCGTTGTTGTCTATATCTCGTCTTTACCCTTTCACTCTTTGAATTTGAGTTTAGAAATGTCTTGGGCGTGTTTTGAATAGGTTTGTTGAGTTTTGGTCTCTAATTTGGTTGCCCAGATTTTTGATGATCCGCTCGAGCGGGTCTTGTTGCGCTCGAGCGGAGTTTGCATCCTTTCAGCATTTTGTGCGTCTGCAGAGATACTGCAGAAGTGTTTTTCACGCTCGAGCGGTGTTCCTTACGCTCGAGCGGGTCTGAGCTCGAGCGGGTATCTTTGCACTCGAGCGGGTATTCGAAGTCTGTAAAGTACTGGAGAAGTGTATTCTACGCTCGAGCGGGTCTCTTTGCGTCCCAACGGGTTGTGCTTTGCTGTTGTGCCTTGACGCTCAAGCGGGTCCCTTTGCACTCGAGCGTGTTTAGTTTTTGTGTCTTACGCTCGAGCGTATTACTCTCCGCTCGAGCGGACTATACGTATATCAGATCGCGACTATGTCATTTTAAATCACTTTTTCGACTCTCTCTCTCTCTCTAGCTTTTCAAAGCCCTCATTTGAGAGTTCCTCTCTCTAGAATACATCTTCTCTCTACGAAATCATCTAGCTCTAGTGATTTTCTACCTTAGTCCCTTTATATAAAGTGTGGAGCTTGGCTTGATCTTCGTTTGGATCCGAAAATCATTGGATTTGGAGCACATTCGAGTTTCTTCATCATCTCCTTTGAGTCTCTTCACTTGAGGTAGGGATAACTACTTATCTTTATGAGCTCTAACATAGATGTTGGGCATTTTGTATAAATGGTTTGATTTGGGAAGTTAGGGTTTGAGATTCGAAATATTGAAAAGAGGGGTTTTGTTCCTTTGAACTACATATGTGTATATGGGTCTTAAAATGAGGTTATTGATGTTTATTGATGATAAATGAGCCTTAGGGCCAAAGTTGGGAACAAGAGGGAAAAACCCTAATTTTATGTAATTAATCAATTTGTACAATTAATTTGGGAAAGTATGAGAATGTGAAATTGAGATGAAAATCGTGAAATTGGGAAGTTGTGAGATGGAACAATGTAGTTGGATTGATAAATCACTCACCTTTGAAATTGTAGATAATTTATCTGTTTGATAATTTATTATCTGTTTAGAAATAATTGCTTTGGGCTATCGGTGGAGGATAGTCTTAATTGTTGTAGACACTGCATGATGATTAGGTGAATTAAAACTAATCAATTGAGTATGTCATTGAATATGACGGATGGAATAACACATTGAATATGTGATTGCTTGATCATTGTACATGATAAGTGTTTAAATACATTGCATATGTATCTTGTTTGGGAGGAGATAGGGGATGTACTTCAAGGTTTGAGAGGAGCTAGGGGATATACTCTCAAACCTGTTTGGGAGGAGATAGGGGATAGACTCCATTGACAATTAAGTTGGCCGGAGTGTCCAGGGTGAAAGTCCCGAAATCTTGATTACGTTTGCATAACGTAGATGAATTGAAGTGTTGAAGTATTATTGATATGAGTTGTAGTCTCATTTTAAATTGAAGTATTTGTTAACATGAGTTGTAGTCTCGTTATAAACTGTCTGGATGAATTGAGAACCATATCTACGAATTGGTTTGGATAATGAAATGGAAAAGGATTGATATATATATATATATACCTGTGAATATGGATTGGTTATGGAAGGGAAGTATGTCTATTTATTTGAGTTGAACATTTATCAAAAGCTAATGTTTTAGTTATCGTTCATATTATGTTTAGCATATCTCTACTGGGCGTTGGCTCACCCTATATGGGACATCATTTTCAGGTTCAGGTGATATGCCACCTCCAAGGATGTAGCTTGGGAGGCTTAGAGGCTGGAAGATCATTTTGTTGTTATCTTTTTCGTATTACATGTAAATTCAAGCCAAGGGCTTAATGTGTTTGAGTTAGTACTCTCTATTTTTGTAACCAAGTGTTGGCTTGGAAAGTTGTAAGCCCGTAGGGCATCTACTTTTGTTGTCAACATGTAATACTTTTGAACTAAATACTCTGGTGAATGGAAATACGTTTTATTCTTTTATATCTATGGATGTCTTGAATGATTGGTTTTTATGTATTATTTTGAGGGCGTGACAACTTGGTATCAGAGCGTACCGGGTTTGAATACTTTGGGTACGGGGGAAGTGGTTAGTACCACAATGGGTTTGTCTCGCTTGTTAGAGACTTAGATGTAATGTTATGTACTTATGTGATAACATGTTTATGTGACTATATGGGTATGGGATTTAGTTTCTAGGATGTTGATTGGATCCTTGGGTTTCTGGGAGTCCTGTTGGAAAAGCACTTGATCAATGCTGTTTCTAACTGGAACTCTAGCAACGCCACGGGACTGTCATTATTCGGAAATGAAATTCGTAAGTGCTTATGTGATTATGTGCTTACGTGGAGTGAATTACAGTTGTCCATTGCATTAGGACGTGAGTGATATAGCTTCGGCACATTTGTGAGTGTGCTAATGTCTTCGTTACCTTTATTAGGATGTCAGGACGAGGACGTGGTGGTAGGTGTGGTAGGCCTACGAGGCACGAGATGCCTATACCAGATGAGATTCCGGCGCAGCAGGAGGGGGTTGGTCAGGCCAATGTAGCTGAGCCAGTAGGTTAGCAAGCCATGGGCGCCTTAGCCCGCGAGATAGAAGGAGCATTGAGGGAATCCATGGACATTCTTAGGGCTGAGAATCAGGTCCAGGCCCATGTGGCTGAGGCAGGGCCGTCCTTTTTGAAGAGGGAGTTCTTCCGGTCGAATCCGGACGAGTTTGTGGGTGATCCAAAGGAGCCACTAAAGGCTGATGAGTGGCTTGAGCAGATGACGAAGACGTTTGAGATGCTTGGCATCGAAGACGGAGGCTTGTAAGTGACATTGGCGTCCTTCCAGCTGAAGAGAGACGCGGGTCAGTGGTGGAAGTTTGTTCGGGGACGTATTGGAGGAACTTGGGAGGCTTTCGTTGATGCCTTCTAGGAGAAGTTTTTGCCTCCCGCTGTTAGGGAGAAGTTGAGGGATCAGTTTTGTCAGCTTAAGCAGCTAAATACACCAATGGCCGAGTTTGAGGCCGCATTTACCAGTTTATCGAGGTTTGCACCTGAACTAGTGGCGTCTGAGGAACGCCGTTGTCTTGAGTTCAAAAAGAAGTTAAGAACCAAGCTTAAGCTTAGGGTTGTGGGGTCCATGACTCGGGAGTATAGGCGCCTTGTGGATGTTGCGGCCCATCTTGAGATTATTATGCATGAGGAGAGGAGACGATGAAGGGCTCCAAGAGGAGTCGGGATGATCAGGGGGACGGTAGGAGGCAGAGGGGTCCTAACCCTCAGCAGTCCCAGGGTGCGGTTGCGAGATCTACCTTTCCAGTGCTGAGTTCAGGCTCTGGGAGAGGCAATCAGGGAGACTTTACCTGTTACAAGTGTGGTAAGCTAGGCCACAAGTCTCCAGCTTGCCCGCAGAGGGGAGGAGGGCAGAGAGCAGCTTCATTTTCGGCTCGTCCTCAGAGCCAGAGTTAGGGTAGAGACCAGCTGCTCTCTTGTTACTAGTGTGGTCAGGCGGGGCACCTGAAGAGGTTCTGCCTGCAGTTGAGTGGCACATCTGGTGCATCTGGTTAGAGGCAGACTCAGAGCCATCAGCCAGCTCAGTCAGTTCAGGCCTCGAGGGCCAATCAGGGAGCCTCTTCGGCTTAGTCTGCACAACAATCTTATGCTCCGAGGGGTGAGCAGGTAGATAGAGGCCTTCAGGGCGCATGTATGCCGTTACAGCGTAGGATCTTGTACCGGCTTCATCTGTTGTGAGAGGTACCTTTTTTTTGCAACTCGGTTGCGGGTGCATCCCATTCCTTATATCTGCTGCATTTGCATCTGTTTTGGGTTTGGAGTTGGCGCAGTTAGCATCTCCTATTTGTGTTATATCACCTGTTGGGGGTGAGTTGATTTTGAAACAAGGGTGTAGAGGTCGCGATATAGAGGTCGCTGACCACCGGCTTCAATTTTGTTTTGTAGTAATGGTTATGTTGGGTTTTGATGTGATTTTGGGTATGGACTGGTTATCGTCATACCGGGCTGTTATTGATTGCTATCGCCAGAGGGTCACTGTATGTACTTTGAGTGGGGATTGTTTCCATTTCTTGGGAGATCGGGTTGGTAGAGTCTTGCCACCAGTGTATGATCCGCGAGGGCAGAGTGAGCTTAGTTGTATTCTCGCTAGCTGTATAAGTAGTGAGTGTGATGAGACCCAGGCTGAGTTGCCGAGAGTGGTTTGTGAGTACTCGGACGTCTTTCCCGAGGATCTTGTTAGTTTGCTACCTCATCGAGAGATTGAGTTCTTTATTGACTTAGTGCCTGGCACGGCACTGATTTTCATGACACCGTATCGTTTTGCCCCAGCCGAGTTGAGTGAGTTGAAGATTCAACTCCAAGAGTTGCTAGATAAGGGCTTTGTCCGCCCTAGTACTTCGCCGTGGGGAGCACCGGCTCTCTTTGCTAAAAAGAAAGATGGGGCTTTGAGACTTTGTATCGATTACCGAAAGTTGAATCGGGCTACGGTTAAGAACAAGTACCCTATGCCTCGTATGGATGATCTGTTTGACCAGTTGAAGGGATTCCGTTGTTTCTCTAAGATAGACTTGAGATCGGGTTACCATTAGTTGAGGGTCAGGGATAAGGACATTCCGAAGACGGCATTCCGTACACGGTATGGCCATTATGAGTTTCTGGTGATGCCTTTTGGGCTCACCAATGCATCGGCAGTGTTTATGGACTTGATGAACCGGATCATCTGGGAATTCTTAGATCGTTTTGTGGTCATCTTCGTAGACGACATTCTGATTTATTCAGCTTCGGAAGAGGAGCACGAGGAACACTTGAGAGTGGTGCTTGAGTTGCTTAGAGCCCATCAACTGTATGCCAAGTTTGGGAAGTGTGAGTTTTGGCTAAGAGAGGTTAAGTTCTTAGGCCATGTAGTCTCTGGGGAAGGGGGTGTCTGTTTATACATCCAAGATAAAGGCAGTGCAAGATTGGGCACAACCTAAGAGTGTTTTTGAGATCCGCAGTTTTCTGGGATTGGCCGGGTATTACCGTCGGTTTGTGAAAGATTTCTCCAGGCTAGCTTCGCATTTGACTAGATTGACGCGGAAAGGGGTCAAATTTGTATGGAGTGAGACTTGTGAAAAGTCGTTCCAAGAACTTAAGGTTAGACTCACCACCGCTCCAGTTTTGATTATTCCAGAGAGGGGTTTGGGCTATGCAGTATATTGTGATACCTCACGAGAGGGTTTGGGTTGTGCGTTGATGCAAGAGGGGAAAGTGGTAGCCTATGGCTCGCGGCAGTTGAAAATACATGAAAAAAACTATCCTACACATGACCTAGAGTTAGCGGCTGTAATTTTTGCCTTGAAGATTTGGAGGCATTATCTTTATGGTGAGAGATTCGAGGTGTTCTCGGATCATAAGAGTCTGAAGTATCTCTTTACACAGAAAGACTTGAATTTGAGGCAGAGAAGGTGGATGGAGTTTATAGAGGATTACGCCTTCGAGTTGCATTATCATCCGGGAAAGGCCAATGTTGTGGCCGATGCCCTTAGTAGGAAATCCATTAGTGATGTAGCTTGTATGGCCATCTGAGAGCGGGAAATGTTGGGTGCACTTGGCGAGTTTGATTTGCTTCTGGGTGAATCTGTTGAGTCTACAGCCTTGTTTTCTGTAGTTGTGCAGCCTACACTTGTGAATTGGGTGTTAGAGCCACAGAGGAGTGATCTTGAGGTAGAATCCCTCCGGGAAAAGATCTCCAGTGGGAAGGTTGAGAAGGGTTTGATTGTGTATCCTGACCTGAGTGTGAGGTACCGAGACCGCCTGTTTGTATCGGAGTCTTGCCAAGAGGAAGTACTCTGAGAGTTTCACCATTCACACCTTGCGGTGCATCCGGGAGGCACTAAGATGTATCGTGATTTGGGTTGCCAGTTTTGGTGGTGGGGTATGAAGAAGGATGTGGCAGTTTTTGTATCTAAGTGTCTTACTTGTCAGCAAGTGAAGGCCGAGCATCAGAGGCCAACGGGTTTGTTACAACCCTTGCCTATTGCTGAGTGGAAATGGGAGCATGTCACGATGGACTTTGTTGTAGGTCTTCTGAGAACTCAACGGGGCAGTGAAGCCATTTGGGTGGTGGTGGACTGGTTGACTAAGTCGGCGCATTTTATTTCTATACACGTAAGAGATTCAGTAGATCATCTTGCCGACTTGTATATTTAGGACATTGTGAGGTTGCACGGGGTCCCAGTGTCGATTGTCTCAGATAGAGATCCGCGTTTTACTGCTAGGTTGTGGCAGAGTTTGCAGAGTGCCTTAGGCACTAAGTAGACCTTTAGCATGGCTTACCATCCTCAGATTGACGGGCAGTCCGAGCGCACAATTCAGATACTTGAGGATATGCTTCGAGGCTGTGTCCTTGACTTTAGTGGGTTGTGGGAGAGGCACTTGCCCTTGGTGGAGTTTGCCTACAACAGTAGTTTCCAATCGAGTATTGGCATGGCACCGTTTGAGGCCTTGTATGGCCGACTGTGTAGGTCTCCAGTGTGTTGGGCCGAGGTGGGTTATGCACCTTTGTTGGGCCCGGAGTTGGTTCGGGAAATGACAGAGAAAGTTGAGCTTATCCGTAAGAGGCTTGTTACAGCCCAGAGTCGCCAAAAGAGTTATGCCGACCGTAGGAGGAGGCCTTTGTCATTTGAGGTGGGTGATCATGTCTTTATGAAAATATCACCTAGGCGGGGTCTGATAAGGTTTGGAAAGAGTGGGAAGTTGTCCCCTCAATTTATTGGTCCTTTTGAGATCCTTGAGCGGATTGAAGAGGTCGCATACCGTTTAGCTTTACCGCTACAGTTGTCCGGAGTGCATGACGTGTTTCATGTTAGTATGCTTCAGAAGTACGAGCCGGATCCGTCACATGTATTGGATTGGACCGACTTAGAGGTAGATGAGGATGCCTCATATAAGGAGAGACCGGTGTGGGTCTTGGATAGGCGGGACCAAGTCTTGCGAGGCAAGACGATACCCTTGCTGAAGGTTTTGTGGAAGCATCACGGAGTGAAAGAAGCCACTTGGGAACGTGAGTTGGAGGTCCGTGAGAAATATCCGGACTTGTTTGTTAATGTTTAACTATGTATTGGAAATTTTATGTCTAATGAAATCCAAAAAAAAAAAAAAAAACATTAAATATGTTTTGAGTTGTAAAACATTGTATATGTTTTGATTTATGGAAGTATTATTGAATATGCCTTGAAAATGGAAGTTTAATTTAGCATTGTATATGTTGAATGTGTTGTAGAAGTGCAAATGTATCATTGACACTGAATATGTTATTGAATTATGGAATATATGTGTTGAAAATTGGTGAATTTCAAGGGAATGCATGTTGAAAGTTATGTAGTAAGTTGCTCTTTTGAGAAGAGGTGGAATGACCGGTAATGGATCAAGATGGTGCATGTTAAATTGTAAACACGAAGAGAATTGAAATAATCTTGATTTTGAAACTTATAACTAATTTCGGGGACGAAATTCTTTAAGGGGGGGAGGTTATAACGATCCCGGTTTTCCCCGTCATTTGTTGTTGTTGTCGTTGTTGTCTATATCTCGTCTTTCCCTTTAACTCTTTGAATTTGAGTTTAGAAATGTCTTGGGCGTGTTTTGAACAGGTTTGTTGAGTTTTGGTCTCTAATCTTGTTGCCCATATTTTTGATGATCCGCTCGAGCGGGTCTTGTTGCGCTCAAGCGGAGTTTGCATCCTTTCAGCATTTTGTGCGTCTGCAGAGATACTGCAAAAGTGTTTTTCACGCTCGAGCGGCGTTCCTTACGCTTGAGCGGGTCTAAGCTCGAGTGGGTATCTTTGCGCTCGAGCGGGTATTCGAAGTCTGTAAAGTACTAGAGGAGTGTATTCTACGCTTGAGCGGGTCTCTTTGCGCCCCAGCGGGTAGTGCTTTGCTGTTGTGCCTTGACGCTCGAGTGGGTCCCTTTGCACTCGAGCGTGTTTAGTTTTTGTGTCTTACGCTCGAGCGTATTACTCTCCGCTTGAGCGGACTATACATATATCAGATCGCGACTGTGTCATTTTAAATCACTTTTTCGACTCTCTCTCTCTCTCTAGCTTTTCAAAACCCTCATTTGAGAGCTCCTCTCTGTAGAATACATCTTCTCTCTACGAAATCATCTAGCTCTAGTGATCTTCTATCTTAGTCCCTTTATATAAAGTGTGGAGCTTGGCTTGATCTTCGTTTGGATCCGAAAATCATTGGATTTGGAGCACATTCGAGTTTCTTCATCATCTCCTTTGAGTCTCTTCACTTGAGGTAGGGATAACTACTCATCTTTATGAGCTCTAACTTAGATGTTGGGCATTTTGTATAAATGGTTTGATTTGGAAAGTTAGGGTTTGAGATTCGAAATATTGAAAAGAGGGGTTTTGTTCCTTTGAACTACATATGTGTATATGGGTCTTAAAATGAGGTTATTGATGTTTATTGATGATAAATGAGCCTGAGGGCCAAAGTTGGGAACAAGAAGGAAAAACCCTAATTTTATGTAATTAATCAATTTGTACAATTAATTTGGGAAAGTATGAGAATGTGAAATTGAGATGAAAATCGTGAAATTGGGAAGTTGTGAGATGGAACGGTGTAGTTGGATTGATAAATCACTCACCTTTGAAATTGTAGATAATTTATTATCTGTTTAGAAATAACTGCTTTGGGCTATCGGTGGAGGATAGTCTTGATTGTTGTAGACATTGCATGATGATTAGGTGAATTAAAACTAATCAATTGAGTATGTCATTGAATATGATGGATGGAATAACACATTGAATATGTGATTGCTTGATCATTGTATATGATAAGTGTTTAAATACATTGCATATGTATCTTGTTTGGGAGGAGATAGGGGATGGACTCCATTGACAATTAAGTTGGTCGGAGTGTCCAGGGTGAAAGTCCCGAAATCTTGATTATGTTTGCATAACGTAGATGAATTGAAGTGTTGAAGTATTATTGATATGAGTTGTAGTCTCATTTTGAATTGAAGTATTTGTTAACATGAGTTGTAGTCTCGTTATAAACTGTCTGGATGAATTGAGAACCATATCTACGAATTGGTTTGGATAATGAAATGGAAAAGGATTGATATATATACCTGTGAATATGGATTGGTTATGGAAGGGAAGTATGTCTGTTTATTTGAGTTGAACATTTATCAAAAGCTAATGTTTTAGTTATCGTTCATATTATGTTTAGCATATCTCTACTGGGCGTTGGCTCACCCTATATGGGACATCATTTTCAGGTTCAGGTGATATGCCACCTCCAAGGATGTAGCTTGGGAGGCTTAGAGGCTGGAAGATCATTTTGTTGTTATCTTTTTCGTATTACATGTAAATTTAAGCCAAGGGCTTAATGTGTTTGAGTTAGTACTCTCTATTTTTGTAATCAAGTGTTGGTTTGGAAAGTTGTAAGCCCGTAGGGCATCTACTTTTGTTGTCAACATGTAATACTTTTGAACTAAATACTCTGGTGAATGGAAATACGTTTTATTCTTTTATATAATATGGGTGTCTTGAATGATTGGTTTTTATGTATTATTTTGAGTATGTGACAATTTATCTTACAGGACCTGTTGAGTAGATAATTTATACAAAAAATTAAGTTAATCGAATGTTGTTTGCCATATGATTGGAACAAAAAAAAAATTGAAAAAATGTATGGCATGCATCTTTTCAAGAATTGACAGTTTATTTTTATTTTTATTTTTAAAAAAATGTGATTCGATCGTGTAGATATTGATATCCGATTAACTTGATTTTTGGTATAAATGATCTACTCGAAAGGTCTTACAAGATCAACGATTAGAATTATCGAAATAAGCTCACAATAGGCAAATTTCACCGTGCAGGCTGTACCCTTTCAAAATAATTTTTGTTGTTTACTTTAGGGTAAATTACAAATACACGTCTTGAGGTTTGGCTAAAATACGAATTACCCCTTGTGGTTTGGAAAATTAATTGAAAAAGTGAAATTTCTAATTGTTAACCTATACAATAATAAAATTATCTAAATTATTAATTGAAATAAAATTTTAACATTATTAAAAACTGTTAATTAACTTGATGATTTATTAATAAATGGACTTATTTGTTATGAAATTAGAAACCTTAGTGGCCATAATGTAATTTGTAGAACTATAGAGAGTAATTTGTAATTTAAGCAAATCTCAGGGGGTATGTTTGTAATTTACCCTTTACTTTATTTATTAACTAGTGTTAAGCCCGTGATCTACATGGCTAATGTATATATATATTTTTGACATATTCATTTTATCTTAATAAAATACAATAAAAATTACTGTATAATACATAATAAGTACAAAAGATTAAAAATTATGTGAAACATTAACAATGTAATGATAAATTGTAAATCACTTAGACAAATTAAATTATTTCAAAATTAAATGCATATCAATCCAAATAATAATGCAATTAAATATACACTAATTATTCATTCATTTAAACCAAAAGTTATAATAAAAATTGTTTGATGATGAAATATCATTACATTCATTTCACACGTTCAAAGTTTTTTTGCAATAGTTGCTGAATATAAAAGGCCCCTAAACATCAGGAGAAAAAAAATTAAAAATAAGTTAAATAATGAGTAAGAAATTAGTAAAACAGAAACAAATTATATTAGTTGTAACGCCCTCAAAATAAACCCATAAATCATGCATTCATTACATCCATAAACTTAAGAGAGTAAAACATAATGCCATTCATCAGAGTATTCTTACAAAAGATATTACATGTTGACAACAAAAGTAAATGCCCTATAGGCTTACAACCTTCCAAGTCAACACTTGGGTTCAACAAAAGTAGAGTTCTAACTCTTTACACAAAATAAGCCAATGGCTTGATATACATGTAATATACGAAAGAGAACAACAAAAAGAGCTATCAGCCTCAAGCCTTCCTAGCTACGTCCTTGGAGGTGACATATCACCTGAACCTGTTAGTAATGTCCCATATAGGGTGAGCCAACGCCCAGTAGAGATATGCTAAACATAATATGAGCAATAACTATGTAACGCTCTCAAAATAAACCCACAAATCATACATTCTTGACATGCTTAGATATAAAAGAATAAAGCATAGTTACATATCATCAGAGTATTTATTACAAAATGTATTACATGTTGACAACAAAAGTAAATGCCCTATGGGCTTATAACTTTCCAAGTCAACACTTGGTTACAAAAGAGAGTGCTAACTCTACACAGAATACGCCCTTGGCTTGATATACATGTAATACAACCAAAATAACAAAAGAGTCCAACAGCCTCAAGCCTCCCAAGCTACGTCCTTGGAGGTGGCATACTACTTGTACCTGAAAATGATGTCCCATATAGGATGAGCCAACGCCCAGTAGAGATATGCTAAACATACTATGAGTAATAACTAAAACGTTAGCATTTGACAGAGGTTTAACTCACATGAATAAATTCATAACCCATTTCAACTACATGACAAATGTGTCCATGTTTCATTTTATTTTCAATACTTATCCAATTTCTCAATTCATAATCCTGGCTCAGAACCTGGCCATATACTTTAAATGAGAATACATCTCATCTCAATAACTCTTCCATTTCAACAATTTAAATGAGATAACAACTCATATCAAAACACTTCCATAAGCCACATTAGATACACAGATTCGCTGTATCAATAACACATAAAACACTTCTATACTTCGCAACTGATACACAGATTTGCTATATCAATAATTTAATAGATACACGTATTTGCTGTATCAATGGAGTCCATCCCCTATCTCCTCCCACATAACATCCAGTTTAGGAGTCCATCCCCTATCTTCCCCTAAACCATGGAGTACATCCCCTATTTCCTCCCACATAATATAATGAATATAAACACATATCATATACATAATCAATCAATACATAAATTCAATGTATTATTCCAACCGTTATATTCGATGACATATTCAATTGATTAGTTTTAGTTTGCCTAATCATCATGCATTGTCTACAACAATCAAGACTATCCTCCACCGATAGCCCAAAGCAGCTATTTCTAAACAGATAATAAATGCCTCAACAGATATAAAATCTCAACATTTACAAAGTGAGCGATTAATAAATCCAACTCCACCATTCTAACTCATAATGAGCCAATTCCATTATTTCCAACTCAATTTCACATCTCCATAACAATTGTCATTAATTACACTAATGACCCAAATATACCCAAACATGGCATTTTTTCCCCTTTTTCTCAATATTGACCCAAAGGCCCAAATATTAACAACAACATCAACAATCTCCTTTTAAGACCCAAATATACATATATGAGTCAAAAATAACAAAACCCCTCTTTTGAAAATAACACATTTCAAACCCTAACTTTCCAAATCAACCCATCTATACAAATAACTCAATGTCTATGTTAAAGCACATAAGAATGAGTAGGAATCCCTACCTCAAAAGATGAAACCTAATGGAGGAGATGAAGAAATCTCGAAGTGCTCCAAATTAAGAAATTTTCGGATCAAAAGATAGCCCTCGACAAACTCAACAACTTTTACAAAGGCACCAAGAGAGTGAATCACTCTAGCTAGATCAAACCCTAAAGAGAAGAGAGATTCTAGAGAGAGGAGCTCTCAAAATCGGTTTTGGGAAAGTAAGAGAGAGAAAGGGAAATGAAAAAGTAATCCAAAAAGGTGAAATCCCGACATGTTATACCAGTCGCCCCGCTCGAGCGTGGAAACCCTCGCTCGAGCGTCAGACCCAGACTCACGCTCGAGCGTCAAAAGCGCCGCTCGAGCGTAGATTGCACACTTCCAGAAGTTTTGCAGATATGGTCCCCGCTCGAGCGTCAAACTCCCCGCTCGAGCGGAGGAACAAAAACAAAGGGTCACGCTCGAGTGTCAAAACTCCCACTCGAGCGTCTAAAGACTTGCAGACAAAAGTACTGGGAGGTGGAAAATTACGCTCAAGCGTCAAAACGCCCACTCGAGTGGAGAAGCAACAACGAAGGGCCCGCTCGAGCGTCAAAAGCCCCGCTCGAGCGTGAAGGCCAAATTCTGGGCATCAACCAATGGTTCCAAAGCATAACCAACCTATTTCAAACCTGCCCAACACAACCCAAGACTCAAATACAAAGAGTAAGGGAAGGAAATGAGAATGAGACAACAACACAACCACGGAACCAAGTCTGGAATACAATATACAAAGGAAAGGAAAACCGGGATCGCTATAAACTAAAACATTAGCATTTGATAAATGTTTAACTCATATAAATAAACTCATAACACATTTCAGTTCCATGACACATATGTCCATGCTTCATTTCATTTTCCTTTACTTAACAATTTCGATTTATAAACATGGCTCAGAACCTGGCCAAACAATTCCCATGAGACTACGATTCATGTTAAAAACCTTTCCAATATCAACAGTTCAAATGAATTAAAATTCATAACAAACACTTCCATACTTCACAATTCACATGAGATAACAACTCATAATAAAACACTTCCATACTTCACAAATGATACACAAATTCGCTGTATCAATGGAGTCCATCCCCTATCTCCTCCCAAATAATATCCGATTTAGGAGTCCATCCCCTATCTCCTCCTAAACCGTGGAGTACGTCCCTTATCTCCTCCCAAATAATATCCGGTTTAGGAGTCCATCCCCTATCTCCTCCTAAACCGTGGAGTACATCTCCTATCTCCTCCCACACAAAACAATGTATATAAACAATTATCATATACACGATCAATCAATACACAAATTCGATGTATTATTCCAACCGTCATATTCGATGACATATTCAACCGATTAGTTTTAATTCACCTAATCATCATGCAGTGTTTACAACAATCAAGACTATCCTTTACCGATAGCCCCAAAGCAATTATTTCTAAATAGATAATAAATGCATCAACAGATAGGTTACCAACAATTTCAAAAGTGAGCGGTTTATAAATCCAACTCCACCATTCAACCTTATTTTAAACGAATTTCATCATTTCCAACTCAATTTCATATTTCCATAACTTTCCAAATTAATTATACAAATTAATTCATAACATAAAATTAGGGCTTTTCTCCATCTTTTCTCAACATTGACCCAAAGGCTCAAATACCAACAATAAACAACAATAACCCCATTTGAGACCCAAAATACACATGTATTGGCCCAAAAGAACAAAACCCCTCTTTATACATTTTGAAACCCTAACACCAAAAATTACCCAACTTCAACATTAAATCAAAATGACCAAAAGTTTATGTCAAAGATCATAAAAGTGAGTAGTTATCCCTACCTCAAAAGATGAGACCAAATGGAGAAGATGATGAATTTCGAAATGCTCCAAAACCCAAGATTTTTGGATGGAAATGTAGCCCAAGCCAAGCTTTACACTTTATACAAAGGGACCAAGGTAGGAGATCACTCAAATTAGATCAAACCCTAGAGAGAAGTTGAAGTTTAGAGTGAGGAGCTCTCCAATGGAGGTTTTGAAAAGTTAGAGAGAGAGAAGGTGCCGAAAAAGTAATCCAAAAAGTCGAAATTCGAACTGATATACAAACAGGTCCGCTCGAGCGTGGAACTCCCCGCTCAAGCGTCAGACACAGACTCATGCTCGAGCATCACAAGCGCCGCTCGAGCGCCGGATGCACACTTCCAGAAGTTTTACAGTCGATGGTCCTCGCTCGAGCGTGAAAGTGGACGCTCGAGCGTCCAATAACCTGCAGACAAAATACTGAGAGATGGAAAATTACGCTCGAGCATCAAAATGTCCGCTCGAGTGGAGAAGCAAAATCAAAGGTCCTGCTCGAGCGTCAAAAGCCCTGCTCGAGCGTGAAGGCAAAATTCTGGGCATCAACTCTAGGTTTCTAAACACAACCAACCTGTTTCAAACCTACCCAACACAACCCAAGACTCACATACAAAGAGTAAAGGACGGAAATGAGAATACGACAACAACACATCCACGAAACTAAGTCCGGAATACAGTAAACAAGGAAGGGAAAACCGGGATCGCTATATTAGTAGTCCCTACATTTTATCTCTTATATCATTTTGCTCTCTACACTTTTAATTTAATCAATTTTGACTCTTAATTTTAAATTTTGTGACTCTTAATCAATTACTCCTACTATTTCCAAATTTATATAGAAATAAAGTTACCAAAATATCATGTCTCTTCCATTTTATAATTTTTTTCCAATCTAAAAAAATGTACTCCATTGATTGGTCTTCCCTTAAAAAAAATACTTAAACTAAGAAAAAAATATACACATACATACTTTGATTTTCAAATAGCCACACGATAGGTAAAAATTCTAAGTAAATTTTCTTATATTGATAGTAAAAACTCTTTTCAATTCCTCTTACATTGTAGTAAAAATTCCTTAGGATTCCCTTACGTCATTAATATAAGGATGTCAAACCCAAGATTATCATCACTTTTGTTTCATCTTTAGGAGGGAGCTTGGTGCTCTTGTTGTACTAGAGCTAGATTTAGCCGGCTATAAAAATAATTTTTTTGCATTTTTTTCATTTGTACAAAAATAAATATAAAAAAACTTTATTAAAATAAAAAAGAAGATATACACAAAGAAATTGGCTAAAATAACCCAACAACAACTCATATTAAATAGAGAATATGAATATCCATGCGTCATTTAAAATATGTGGATCATATTCATAATTTAATTTGCACAATTCGCTTGTTTTTCAAGCTAAAATCTCTGAATAATTCTTTTTGTATTTCTATTTTTTTTCCCATATACTTAAAGAATTATGTTGTGATTGTGTTTTAAAGAAGAAAAAAAAAACAAAAAACAAAAATTGAGGACCTAATATGCAGCTCTCTTCCCATTGTTATATTTCCTAAACTTTTTAAATATAATTATAGAAGTCTTTGAAGTTTGGTATGTATAATCATATAGATTATGATTCCAATTAGAATAAGGTAATTCTAGGAATAATAATCACAAAATTTAAGGAAGCAATACTAATAAATTTAGGTAATGATTTAGAGGATTTAAAAATTAATACAACAATTTTAATTTATCTATACTATATGTTATAGTAAAGGAATATTTGAAACAAAACACTTAAACTTATATATAAAATTTTATTTATGAGAGACAAAATATAAAAAATTTAAATATAATTATCGTATTTTTAATAAATTATATATTATTTATAGCGATCACAGTTTTCCCTCCATTGTTTATTGTATTCAGGACTCGGTTCCGTGGATAATTGTTGTTGTCTATATCGCATTTCCGTCCTTTAATTCTTTGTATTTGAGTTTTGGGATGTGTTGGGCAGGTTTGAAACAGGTTGGTTGTATTTAGAAACAAATAGCTACTGCCCAGATTTTGGTCTCCCCACTCGAGCGGGACTTTTCACGCTCGAGCGAGCCTTTTTGCATTTGCTCCTCCGCTCAAGCAGCCAGTCTGACGCTTGAGTGGGATTGTTCAGCCTTCAGTATTTTTTTTGCAGGTCTGCAGAAGCTGGAAGTGTGCTTCCGATGCTCGAGCATCCGTTTTCACGCTCGAGCGGGAGTCTATGTCTGACGCTCGAGCGGGGCTTCCCACGCTTGAGCAAATTGTGCGTATTTCAGTCCGAGAAAACGCCATTTTGAACCATTTTTTCTTCTCTCCTTCTCTCTAAGATTTTCCATAGGGCTTGTTCTTGAGCTTCTCTCTCTACACTTTACCTTCTCTCTTAAGTTTCATCTAGATCCGTTGGGATTTCCACCCTAGTGCCTTTGAGAAAAAGATAGGGCTTGGTGTGGGCTTCACTTTGATCCAAAAATTTGTGGGTTTGGAGCATCTTGGTTTCACTCTTCTTCTCCTTTGAGCTCTGAAATTTGAGGTAGGGATAATCTACTCCTTCTTATGAGTTTTAACATAAATTTTAGTCATTTTGTATAAATGGTGCAATATGGAAATTTTGGAAGGTTAAGGTTTGAGTTTAAAATTTATGAAAGAGGGGTTTTCCATTCTTGAGTTTAATATATGTATATAAGACTTGAAATTGGGGTTGTGTGTGGTATATGAGTGAAATTTGGCCTTGGGGGCATTATTTGAGAAATGGGGGGCTTATGCCCTAATTGGAATCTAATAATTAATTTGAGAAAATATAGAAATATGAAATTGAGTTGAAAACCATGAAATTGGGAAATTATGAGATGGAATGGTGTAGTTGGATTGATTAATCACTCACCTTTGAAATTGTTGAGAATTTATCTGTTTGATAATTTATTATCTGTTTAGAAATAATTGTTTTGGGCTGTCGGTGGAGGATAGTCTTGATTGTTGTAGAGATTGCATGTTGATTAGGGAAACTGAAACTAATCACTTGGAATATGTCATTGAATATGACGGTTGGAATAACACATTAAATATATGTAATAAATGATCATTGTATATGATAAAGTGTTTAAATACATTGCATATGTATCTTGTTTGGGAGGAGATAGGGGATGAACTCCATGGTTTGGGAGAAGATAGGGGATGTACTCTCAAACCTGTTTGGGAGGAGATAGGGGATGGACTCCATGGATAACTAAGTTGGCCGGAGTGTCCAGGGTGAAAGTCCCGAAATCTTGATTATGTTTGCATAACGTAGATGAATTGAAGTATTGAAGTATTAATAATATGAGTTGTAGTCTCATTTTAAATTGATTATGATTGAAATGTTGATAGTATGAGTTGTGGTCTCATTTTAAATTGATTATGATTGAAATGTTGATAGTATGAGTTGTAGTCTCATTTTAAATTGATCATGATTGAAATGTTGATTGTATGAGTTGTAATCTCATTTGAAACTATTCGAATAAACAATGAACCGTATCTATGAATTGATTGGGATAATGAAACGGAAAAGGATTGAAATATGATTATGAATATGGGTTGGTAATGGAAGAGATGTACGTTGGCTAATAATATGAGTTAAACATTTATCATATGCTAATGTTTTAGTTATTTCTCATGTTTGGTTTAGCGTATCTCTACTGGGCTTTGACTCACCCTATATGGGACATCATTTTCAGGTACAGGTGATATGCCGCCTCCAAGGTTGTAGCTTGGGAGGTTTAGAAGCTGAAGGCTTATTTTTGTAGCTATCTTTTGTATTACATGTAATTCAAGCTAAGGGCTTAATATGTTAAGAGTTAGAACTCCTTTTTGTTGAAACCAAGTGTTGACTCCCGTAGGGCATTTACTTTTGTTGTCAACATGTAATACCTTTTGTAGAAAATACTCTGATAAATGAATACATGTTTATTTCTTCTATGTCTATGGATGTCATGAATGATTGGTTTATATGTATTTTTTTGAGGGCGTTACATTATTTTATCACGTGCATAGCACGGGTGATATGCTAGTTCTATCACAACGCAATTCATGTTGTCTCTATATGTAAATCATTTATTTTGTAAAATTTATCAAACAAATCATTCGTGTAAACAATTAAATTAACAGAGTATTGGTAGATGATAAAATCATATTATTATTATATAATATAAGTAAAAGTGTTGTAACCTCTTTGAAGTTGAAAGTCTCACTTTGATTTTCTCATTTTTCTAAATTTTAGAACACTTAAAATATACATGTCATTTTATGATTAGCTCAAAATATAGTATTTTTCAATAAAGAATTCAACCAATTTCATTATTCTATGGTAGAGCATTTAGAAATTTTATTTTTTACGATGATTATTTCTTACTCATTAAGTTTTTAAAATTTATTTAATTATTTTCCTTTCAAAAATCAATATGTCAAATTTTTGAAATTCATATATTTTTATTCTAAAATAGTGAAATATTAGAACTATGTCATATAAAAATGAATTAAGAATTGACTAGATACATAGTCTAATCACATGATTTTATATCCCAAACCAACACAATAAAACAGAATTGTAGCTAAGGCTATTTCAATTGAAGACTATTATCACTATGTTTGGTGTAGATTTTAACATGCTGAAACTGGATAATCAAAAAATATAAATTGTTTTTTTTGTTTTGCTTTTCAAAAATTATATTTTTTTCATTTTATTCAAGCTATTTTTTTTTCTTATGAAATGTAGGCAGAAGTGACACCAAAATTCTTGCACAAATTAAAAATAAAAAGAAAATTATACTAAGTAGCCCATAAATTGCACCAAATCGTTCCAATATGAGATTCCAATTAATAATCGGTTGATGATGGTGTCTTTAGTTGTACGTCTTATTTCTATCAATAAAATCATGTTCTTTTATTTGACAAAAATAAAAAATAAAGTCAGTATTTGTCAACAATATTAGGAAAATTTAGCCAAAATTCTCTATGCCCAACATGTTATTGTGTAAAGGACAATCTAAACTATTTTATTTCTTAAACCTCTTGAACAAGAAGCGTGTTTTTCATAAAAGACAGATTAATATATATATTAATCTTTTTTCTAGACAATTTTACCCTGAATATATATGTCAGAGATTTGAATCAAATCTAATAATTATTGACGTTGAAGTTTTGTTGAATGATCATTGTTGGCCATTGTTCAATGATCAAATCTAGACCACAAGGAATAAATTTATCTTTGAGAATACTATTCCAAATGGAAAAACAGAGTATGGAGAGTATTAAGTGTTAAGGGCTTACTTCTACGGAGTGCTGCAACATCATAGCAAAATTTTCATATTCGTTGACCTCGGCATTGCGGTCGAGGTCCTTGGGAAGGAGTAGGGCAGTAGAGAGGGCAACACCGACTTCGATGTCATCGGCGTTGTCACCAGCTCTGATTGGCTTGTCCTCAATTGTGATTGAGGGGGCCCAGGAGGCATCGGATTTGAGAGAGCCCGAGGTGGCCGCAGAGTCCGACCTCGGCCTCTTTGACTTAGTGGATTTGGATGGTTCGGCCTTGGCGGGCCTTTTCTCGGCGGCGGAGGAGGTCTTCTCACCCTCGGCCAGTTTTGAAATTGACAAGGTGTCCTCAGTGTCAATCTAAGTCACCGTTGCCTTGGGTTGGGCTTTCTTTAGCCTCTTTGGTTTTGGTTTAGGTTGAGATTGGAAAGATGGAGATTTAACGGTGACAACGTTCGGGATGTCGGCCAGAAGATCATCAGCAACTGCCTTCTTGCGACCCATTTCGTCGGAGGAGATGGCAACGGTAACTTTAGTGCCAAGACGGATTGCTGGTAGAGCTATTAGTGGGTTGGCTGGATCGTAAGAGGACGCCTCGACACTTTGGCGTCTTCGGCTACGGGTCCTGCCTGCTGGTGCAAAAAGTGGCGCTTGACGTCGACGTTGGCGCTGAGAGGGTGGAATCAATTGAGGAGCTAAAGTAGATGGCTGTTCTGCTATAGCAGAGGTTGATCCCTGGTCAGGCCTTGATGATTCAGCTTGAGGAGTTGTTATTGAAGGAGGGGACTTGCTCTTTTTTGGGATGTCGGGCAACGTTGACTTGTAGGTAGGGATGAAATTCAGAAGCAGAGGAGCCTTGCGCTAATTAACAGGCAAGTCCAATAGCTTCTTGAAATCTTTACTGGAATAAAAGTTTTTACGGAAGTCCTTCAGGGGCTGAGGAAGAGCTACAAAGACAAAACGAACAGACGTTAGAACATATAAAAATATCAAAGTTAAAAAGACTTGAGAAGCAAGTAAAAGTAAACATTTGGCTTTTACCGTCTCCCTCTCTGAAAACTGTTCGGCTTAGGGGATAGAAATGAAGGTCATCATCTGGATGGAAGTCCCAGTTGCCCGAGATGATGAAGTAATCATCTCCAGCACCCTTGTTGGAGTCTGGGAGGTCGGTGACAAGTTTGTATTCTGTGGATCTCAGCTTAAGGTAATAGATATAGCCCTTTTCTGACTTCAGGTCGCACATAGTGTAACAGTATTGGATGTTAGCAAGAGTAACCCTAGCATTCTCTTTTTTGGCTAAGGCAATTATACCATTGATAACTCAGTAGGAGTTAATGGCAAGCTGCATTGGGTTTAGTTTGTAATAGTGAAGGACTTCTCGGAAAAGGGTGTCAAGAGGGAACTTAAGTCCACACTCTATGAAGGCTACCACTGGGAAGGGCATGGAGTCGTCCTTGAGCATGATGGATTCTTCTTCCCCTGCTAACCTAAGATGAACATCGACAAGGATGGAAAACTCGTGCCTAAAGTATTCTAACTTAGTTGGGGTGTTTACCCTCCACCTGAACATACCCATGATGTTGGATAGAGGGACGAGGTATTGGATTATAGAAGGCAGTATTTTTTGTCTAGGGTTTGAAGGACCTCGGCAAAACCTAAACGTATGTTTGGGCGAGTGTTTTTTAGGATCTAAGTGGAATTTTTTTCAATTTTTCCTAGAGTTTGGAGTTCTAAAGCAAATCCCAATCCTAGAGTTACTAAAACAGGAGGATTAAAGGCAAGAATCTGGAAAAAAAATTAGCAAGAAAACAGAAACAAGAACATGATTCAGACTCAAGAAAACGAGCAAGAATTCAAAGAACATTGAGTAAAGTTTGTGCAGGTGAGTAAGGCCAAGGAAAGTGGCAAAATAAACAAGTGTATGAGCGATGTGTGCACAAAGGCCATGAATCAAAAGCAGATTGAATGAACACAAAATTGCAAGACAGAACATGCTCAAAACATGCGAATGATGAAGTTTAAATCACAGACAGTGACTGAAGAACATGAATGTATTCGTCATAGCAAGTAAGTAGAGGCAACAGAGTCTTAAGTTGAAATGAAGGGAAACAGTGGCTTACCAGGAAGATTGAAGCCGGTATAAGATTTGCTAGAGTCTGACGGTGGAAAAAGGTAGATCAGAGTAGAGAGAGCTTCGCCGAAAGGAGACGAACGGAGTGATTGCAGAGAGCTTCGAAGGAATGAAAATGGCGGTTTGAAGAATTTCCAGAGAGAAAGGCTTAAAGCGAAGAGAGAAATTGTGTTTGCAAAAGTGAAAAGATGGAGAGAGAGGGAAATGATTTTGTCAAAACACGAAAAGGCGACAAATCACAATGAATGTGCCTTGGACGATGTGCCTGTCACGCAGCGCAAGCAAATGTGACGCAACTTAATGGCGCGTGTCAGGTACAGTTCAATAGGGGAAGAGACACGTAGCAAAAACGGTTAAGTTGTTATGCGTGACAGCTCATACACGTGAAAAAACTCTTAGAGTTCTTGATTTAATGAAGCAAAGACCTCGGCTATGGAGATGATCTCGGCTAGAGAGGTTTGAAAAAACTTGGTTCTAGGTTCTAAAACATTTGAAAAAACAGACTACAAGTCTTGGTCATGAGGAGCCGACTAATGATGACCTCGGTAACGAATAGTAGGGCAAGTTTAGCCGACGTTCTATGGGTTCAAATGATATAGGTTCCATCACCTCAGGATACCGAGGTAATAGAACCTAAGGGGCAGTTGTGGGGACATATTTTTTGGATAGCAACACGTGGCCAAGGTGGCACTGAAGTGCCAGCCGAGGTGCCACGTGTCCTTAACTTGACGCCGAGGTAATCTCAGATAGGCCGAGGTTATCTGCGAAGATACCGGAATCCGAGATGAGCGGATAAGTTACAAGAGTCCTAGAATGAGGGAGGACTTCAACCTGGATAAGGATAAAGCTCTTAGGGAGTTTGTCTTTATCTATTTGAGAGTCCTGAATAGGCATTGAGCCAGAGTCCATTGAAGCTAGGCTTCTACAGGGATCAGGTCAGTGATGGTTATAAAAGTAAGGCACCCTCATGAGTCTAAGGTACGCTTTTGGTATTCTGAATAGTGAGTTAAGCACTTTTGCTATATTTGAGAGATAACTGACTTGATTGTCGGAGTGCCCCCAGGTGGACGAACCACCGCCGGAGTCTTTTTCTTTCTGTGACAGGTCGTTTGGGCGCTATCTATTCTGCCAGTGTTCTCCAGCTGAGTACCTGTTTGATAGTGTGGTCAGAAAACAGTACACACAGATTTCTTACTAAAATCAATTATGTTTTTGTTCTTCCATTTACTAAAAAGCAATGACAAGTTATGAAATTAGGGACTATGGCTGCTAAAAAATGGCTTGAAATGGAGCCATTAATTGGAGTCAACTTAAAATAATGCTATGTGCCTACAAACAATAGAGTCGAAGCCGCGCACAATGCTCATCTTTTTGTGGAATTTCCCAAAAATGGCAAGAACAAAAGATCAAATCCACTATACTCATCCATTATAAGATTGAAAAAAAAAATGAAAATAGAACCAGTTTTCATCATTGTTGACCATACTCTTTTTTAAACAATTCCAACTTAATAGTTAAAAATGAAAATAGAACTCAAGCCAGACTGAAATCAGGAAATCAGGTTGTAAAATTCAATCAACCCAAAATGAAACAACTATCTCCAATCAGACATTTCAACAAACAATTGCAATACATTATTTTTTGTTGCCGAGTAATGCTAGGTATCATGAAAAAAATATCATGAAAATGATCATGAAAGATTTTCCACCGTTAGATTACACATACAAGAAAACACTACACACTAATGAAAGGATAAAAAATTTTCATGAAATAGTTCATGATATTTTTTTTCATAATTCCTAACATTACCATAATCAAAGTAGGGAAGGCAACAATATAAGAGTATTTTGTAGCTACCATTCCTCTGAAAAGGCTTAGGCAACAAATCAGTGTGTTTGGTTTGAATTTTTTGCATTAAGTTTTTTGAAAACTGAGTTTTTTGGTTTTCGTGTTTTTTGGTTTTTAGTGAATATTTTTAAAATTTTAAACATTTTTTTTTTTACTTTTTTAGATGCACCTTACTTAGATGTATCTAAAAAGTAAAAATTTGTGAAAAAATATTTTTAAAAAATACTAAATACATAAAAATACAAAAAATATACTGAATTCTCGTTTTTTTTTTTTTTTTGTTGTTGTATTTTTGGTATTTAGTGAATTTGTAAAAGGTTTTTTTCACAAATTTTTTACTTTTTAAGTATATTTATGTTAGGTATGTCTAAAAATTAAAAAAATTGCTTAAAATATTAAAAAAAATCAGTAAAAACAAAAAAATACGGAAAATACGAAAGTAGAAATTTTTTTATTATATTGGACTTTTAATCACTTTGCTCAATTAGTATATATTGACCGGTATTCTTTCAGTGAACTGGACTGTTTTTTGTTCAAATCCATGGAATAGTTGAGTTAAATAATGCTTTCGAAGCTGGCAAAAACATTGAAACCATTTTTCATGTTCTAGCTAAATAAGTTTTCAAATTATGGGAGAGTAGTTTAATTTATATGGAGTAGTTTAATTCACAAGGAACACCATCCTTAAGAGGTTGTCTAACAACACCATCATTCTTTTACTGTAAGTGTTCTATCAATATTTGTTGATTTATTTATTTTTTTAGTATATAAATTCTCTAATTGTTTTTAGTCAAAAAAATGGTATTTATTTATTATTTATTTCTGTAGTATCAAAATGCATCTTAGTGACTGTTTATTTTTAATTTGTATATAAATTTTGTAAATGTTTAAGAAAATAAAAAATAAAAATTTATGGTACATCTAATCTGTTTTGATTGTACATGTTTTGTCCATGAAAAGATTCAGAAACATGACTATAATCTTTTTTTATTTGATTGTTGTTACTGATGAAAAAAAGGTATCCATTCAAATTTTTAGTCAGTAAATTTTGGTAGTAAGTCAATTATGCTTTTGGTGACTCTCAAATTCATATTTTTACTTTACAAATTTTATAGTTAGAACTTGCTGAACATTCATATTCATATTAACACCATAATATATTTTAGTCTGGTCCAAAAAAACAAAACCAATCGCATGGATCCTTCATATTCACTCATTTTTTTATTCATGAATCATATACGAGCATTGATGGGTTTATATATTTTTGGGTGATTCCAATTTCTGGGTTTACATTTTCTCTCTCTACATTGATGGGTTTATATATTTTGGGTTTATAAGAATTTCATCAACTAAAGCCATAATCAATGGGCTGAGACAAAATTTTTGCTTTTGATGAAACAAAATGAGATGGTGAATGCTTATGTGTGTATTGCTTTAATTATAGCGATCCGGGTTTTTCCCCATCATTTATTGTATTCCGGACTCGGGTTTCGTGGTTGTATGTTGTTGTCTATATCTTATTTTCATCCTTTAATTCTTTGTATTTGAGTTGTGGGATGTGTTGGGTAAGTTTGGAACAGGTTGGTTGTAAGTTGGAACAAAAGGTTGCTGCCCAGGATTTGGCTTCTTCGCTCGAGCGAGGCTTTTTGCACTCGAGCGAGCCTTGGGTATTTGCTTCTTTGCTCGAGTGAGGCTTCTTGCACTCGAGCGAGCTTTGTGTGGTGTGTCTCTTCGCTCGAGCGAGCACTCTTGCGCTCGAGCGTGCGTCTGTGTTTATGTAAGACCTGAAGGTTGGTATTCTTAGCTCAAGCGAGCTTTCTTGCGCTTGAGCAAGATCTGTGTTATTGATTTCTTCGCTTGAGCGAGACTTCTTGCGCTCAAGCGTGCTTCTGCGTTGCAGACCTGAAGCTTTACATTGTTCGCTCGAGCGACGCTTCTTGCGCTCGAGCGAGGTTCTTTTGTGTCTGGTCGGTCGAGTGACAACTCCTTTGCTCAAGCGAGCTCCATATATAGCACTTTTTTATCTCCTTTTTCACTCCAAACCCTAAATTCGGCTGCCTCTCTCTCTAAACTCTCTCTCTCTCTCTACAAATACACCTTGTTCTAGGGTCTCTCTACCCTACTCTCTTTATTAAAAAGCTAGAGCTTGGCAAGGGCTTCCCTTTGATCCGAAAAAGTGTGGATTTGGAGCATCTTGAGTTTCTCTCTTCTTCTCCTTTGAGCTTCTCCATTTGATGTAGGGATAATCTACTCCTTGTTATGGGTTTTAACATAGATATTTGTCATTTGGTATAAATTGTGGGATTTGGGAAGTTTGTGGTAAAGTTAGGGTTTGAAATTAAAATGTTTGAAAAGGGGTTTTCTTATTTGGGTTCCAAATGTGTATGTGAAGTCTTGAAATTGGATCATTTGTGTATAATGGGTAAAAATTTGACTTTGGGTGTAATATTTGAGAGAAGGGGAGAAAATGCCCTAATTTGATTTATGAAAACCATTTGTGAAAATAATGAAATCAATTTGGAAATATGAAATTGATTTGGAAATTGTGAAATTGGAGGAAATTGTGATTAAATGGTGTAGTTGGATTGATAAATCACTCACCTATGGAAATTTGATATATTAATTGTTGAGAAATTTATTTATCTGTTTAGATATATCTGTTTTGGGCTATCGGTGGAGGATAGCCATGATTGTTGTAGAAACTACATGATGATTAGGTAAATTGAAACTAATCAATTGGGTTATGTCATTGAATATGACGGTTGAATATAAACATTGTATATGTGATTGAATCAGTCATTGTATATGACAACATATTTAAATACATTGTCTATGTATCTTTGTTTGGGAGGAGATAGGGAATGTACTCCATTGTGTGGGAGGAGATAGGGGATGGACTCCATTGATAATTAAGTTAGCCGGAGTGTCCAGAGTGAAAGTCCCGAAATTATATATATATTTGGGTGCCAGTTCTCTCGGACGTAGTTTTGTAAAATGGCAAGTGAATGGAGGTGTATGAATGATATTTATGATTGAAGTGTTGACAATATGAGTTGTAGTCTCATTTTGAAATGTTTAGATATCAATGAACTATGTCAATGAATTGATTTGGTTAAATAAATGGAAATGCATTGAAATATGGATGTGAATGTTGATTGGTTATGGAAAGGATGTGCGTGGTTTACAAGTGTTACACATTTATCAGATGCTAATGTTTTAGTTAATTCTCATATACTGTTTAGTATATCTCTACTGGGCATTGGCTCACCCTACTTGGGACACCATTTTCAGGTACAAGTGATATGCTACCTCCAAGGTCTTAGCTTGGGAGGTTTAGGAGTTGAAGACTCCGTTTGTTATTTATATTTTGTGTTAAATGTAAATCCAAGCCGAGGGCTTTTTATGTATAGAGTTAGAACTCTTCTTTTGTTGTAACCAAGTGATAACTTGGAAAGCTGTAAGCCCGTAGGACATTTACTTTGTTGTTAATATGTAATATCTTTTGTAAAGAAGACTCTGATGAATGAAAATGTATTATTTCTTTATGTTCATGGGGCTTGTGAATGAATGATTTATGTCTTAAATTGAGGGCGTTACATTAATTGCCTTCATGAAATAAATATTCATTATTGTTTATAAAATAGGTTTGTTGTTTGGTATTTTTTTTTTTTTTTTGGCATAAATTTATGTTTGGACTTTCCAAGTGATAAATGGTGAACTTCAAAATATTTATAATTATAATGAGTTTTGATTTTGGTTTTAATTTCATTTCTATAAAATTGAAGTCAGTTTGGAAAGAGAAGAGTTGAAATCCAAATTTAATTTTAGTACTCTTCATATCCAAATTTGTGCTCCGATTTTCATACGCTTCATGTTGTTAGGGCTAATTTCAATATTTAAATTTATCATTTTAATGTGATTGGGTTGGCCTTTTTTTTTTTTTAAGATGTTTATATTTTTATTTCTTCTCCTCTTGATTTGTAATCCATTAAGGTTTTTCTATCCATGGCAGTTATTTATTTAAATAAGATTTTGAATTTTATTATCAGATTTGGTAGCAACTGATTTGGAAATAACATTTTGTAATACCCTCAAAATAATACATAAATCAATCATTTATAAGATTCCAAAATCATAAAAGAGGTATTATATTTCCATTCATCAGAGTATTTTCTACAAAAGGTATTATATGTTGACAACAAAAGTAAATGCCCTACGGGCTTACAACTTTCCAAGTCAACACTTGGTTATACAAAAGAGGGTCAGAAGCCCTTTTACAATTAAAGCCCTCGGCTTGGAAATAAAACATGTAATACAGAAAAGTAACAACAAAAGGAAGCCTGCAGCCTCTAAACTATCCAAGTTAGATCATTGGAGGCGGCATATCACCTGAACTTGAAAATGATGTCCCATATAGGGTGAGCCAAAACCCAGTAGAGACACGCTAAACATAATATGAGAAATAACTAAAACATTAGCATTCGATAAATGTTTAATAGTTCGAAACTATCTCAACCCTTTTTCATAATCAACCAACATAGATTTTCATACATCCATTCACTTCCTTTCTCTAAATCAATTCGTCAACATGGTACATTATTTATCCAAACAATTCAAAATGAGACTACAACTCATATTATCAACACTTATATCATCAACAATTTCAAATGAGACTACAACTCATAATGACAACACTTCAATTCATCAACATCATTCAGATGTATACAAGGTTTTGGGACTTTCACCCTGGACACTCCGGCCAACTTAATTATCAATGGAGTCCACCCCCTATCTCCTCCCAAATCATAGAGTACATCCCCTATCTCCTCCCAAACAAAGATACATATGCAATGTATTTAAACACTTTATCATATACAATGATTATTTAATGCACATATTCAATGTGTTATTCCAACCGTCATATCCAATGACATATTCCAGGTGATTAGTCTCCGTTTACCTAATCAACATGCAGTGTCTACAACAATCAAGACTATCCTCCACCGATAGCCCAAAACAATTATTTCTAAATAGATAATAAATTTATCAAACAGATAATTTATCAACATTTTCATAGGTGAGTGATTAATCAATCCAACTACACCATTTAATCCCAATTCCATCCAATTTCATGATTTTCAAATCAATTTCATATTCCCACAATTACCAAATTAATTATACAAATTAATCAATTACATTTAATTAGGGCACTTTCCCCCTTTTCTCAACTTTAGCCCTAAGGCTCAATTTCCTAAATTTTATACCAATAATTCCATTTTCCTAGATCTCACATAGACATGGAGCTCAACAATTGAAAACCCCCTTTCTATAATTTCAAATTCAAACCCTAACCTTCCAAAATCTCCATATTTCACCATTTATACAAAATGACTAAAATTTATGTTAAAACTCATAAAGACGAGTAGTTTATCCCTACCTCAAAGTTAGGAGCTCAAAGGAGAAAGAGAGGAAATTCGAAGATACTCCAAACACAAGCTTTTTCGGATCAAAGTGAAGCTCACACCAAGCTCTACCTTTCTTACAAAAAGACTAGAGTAGAAGACCACTAGAACTAGGTGTATTTGTAGAGAGAGGGTGTATATTGAGAGAGAGAGTGTGCCGGATCTAGGGTTTTGAGAAAAAAGGGGATGAAAAGTTAAAGAAGAAACACGTTGCTGCAACTGATATATTCGAGGCTCGCTCGAGCGAAGAAGTGGTCGCTCAAGCGACCAGACACAAAAGAACCTCGCTCGAGCGCAAGAAGCGTCGCTTGAGCGAACAATGCGAAGCTTCAGGTCTGCAACCCAGAAGCATGCTCGAGCGTAGGAGTTTTCGCTCGAGCGAAGAAATCCAAAACATAGAGCTCGCTCACTCGAGCGAAGGAACACAACCTTCAGGTCAAAAAGAGACGCAGACGCACGCTCGAGAGCAAGAGTTCTCACTCGAGCCAAGAGACATACCACTCAAAGCTCGCTCAAGCGAAGGAACCCTGGCTCGAGCGAAGGAGCTAAAACACAAAGCTCGCTCGAGCAAAGAAACCAAAATCTGGACAGCAACCATTTGTTCCAACACCCAACCAATCTATTTCAAACCTCCCAACACATCCCAAAACTTAAATACAAAGAATCAAAGGATGGAGACAAGAATAAGACAACAACATACAACCACTAGACTTGAGTCAGGAACACAATACATGACGGGGAAAACCGGGATCGCTATACATTTCATTACCAATGAAATCTATGTTAACTTTTAGTATTGCTAATTTTTTGTTTCTTGGTGTCTAAAATTATATAACCAAACATTTTTAGGTTCAATTACAACAGTTATGGACAATATCACTATTTTTGGTCAAATAAATTTGTTTTTATTATAAATAAATAGTTTTGATTTGATAAGTTAGAGTAGTAATATGGTGTGGTGATGTGTTTAATATTGGAGGTGGATTCTCAAAATTATTAAACATATATTGACTGGTATTCTTTCAGTGGACTGGACTTTCTTTTGTTCAAATCTATGGAACAGTTAAGTTAAATAATGCTTCTGAAGCTGGCAAAAACATTGAAGCCATTTTTCATGTTCTAGCTAAATAAGTTTTCAGATTATGGGAGAGTAGTTTAATTTATATGAAGTAGTTTAATTCACAAGGAACAAAAATTGTTCGTGCAATAAGTTAAAATCTATCAATGATGCAACCCCACCATGTAAAAATCTTATTGCATATATGATGCAATATATTATGTAATTGCCTTTTTTATGGTTAATCAATTTATTATTATTATTTTTTAAAATTTTGCAGGTTACTTTACAATTTTGTGCTGTTCAGAACTAATAATTTCTTAAGAGGTTGTCTAACAACACCATCCTTCTTTTACTGTAAGTGTTCTATCAGTATTTGTTGATTTATTTATTTTTTTTAGTATATAAATTCTCTAATTGTTTTTAGTCAAAAAAATGGTATTTATTTATTATTTATTTTTGTAGTATCAAAATACATCTCAGTGACTGTTTATTTTTAATTTGTATATAAATTCTATAATTGTTTAATAAAATAAAAAAAATAAAAATTTATTGTATATCTAATCTGTTTTGACTGTACATATTTTGTGCATGAAAAGATTGAGAAACAAGATTATAATCTTTTCTTATTTGATTGCTGTTACTGATGAAAAAAAGGTATCCATTCGAATTTTTAGTCAGTAAATTTTGGTAGTAAGTCAATTATGGGTGACTCTCAAATTCATATTTTTACTTTACAACTTTTACAGTTAGAACTTGTTGAACATTCATATTCATATCAAGACCATAATATATTTTAGTCTGGTCTAAAAAAACAAAACCAATTGCATGGATCCTTCGTATTCACTCATTTTTTTATTCACGAATCACATACGAGCATTGATGGGTTTCATTGATGGGTTTACATTTTCTCTCTACCTTGATTGGTTTATATATTTCTGGGTTTATAAGAATTTCATCAACTAAAGCCATAATCAATGGGCTGAGACAAAATTTTTGCTTTTGATGAAACAAAATGAGTTGGTGAATGTATATGTGTGTATTGCTTTAATTGCCTATATGAAATAAATATTCATTATTGTTTATAAAATGGCTTTGTTGTCTAGTGAATTTTTTTTTTTTTTTTTTGGCATAAATTTATGTTTGGACTTTCTGAGTGATAATTGGTGAACTTCAAAATATTTATGACTATAACGGGTTTTGATTTTGGTTTTAATTTCATCTCTATAAAATTGAAGCCAGTTAGGAAAGAAAAGAGTTGAAATCCAAATTTAATTTTCATACTCTTCATGTTGTTAGGGCTGATTTCAATATTTAATTTTATCATTTTAATGTGATTGGGTTGGCCTTTTTTTTTTTAGATGTTTATATTTTTATTTCTTCTCCTCTTGATTGTAACCCATTAAGGTTTTTCTATCCATGGCAGTTATTTATTTAAATAAGATTTTGAATTTTATTATCCGATTTGGTAGCAACTGATTTGGAAATAACATTTCATTGCCAATGAAATCCATGTTAACTTTTAGTATTGCTAATTTTTTATTTCTTGGTGTCTAAAATTATATAATCAAACATTTTTAGGTTCACTTCCAGCAGTTATGGACAATATCACTATTTTTTGTCAAATAAATTTATTTTTAATATAAATAAATAGTTTTGATTTGATAAGTTAGAGTGGTAATATGGTGTGGTGATGTGTTTAATATTGGAGGTGGATTCTCAAAATTATTAAACATATATTGGTTGGTATTCTTTCAGTGGACTGGACTTTCTTTTGTTCAAATCCGTGGAATAGTTAAGTTAAATAATGCTTCTGAAGTTAGCAAAAACATTGAAGCCATTTTTCATGTTCTAGCTAAATAAGTTTTCAGATTATGAGAGAGTAGTTTAATTTAAATGGAGTAGTTTAATTCACGAGGAACAAAAACTGTTCGTTCAATTAGTTAAAATGCATCAATGATGCAGCCCCACCATGTAAAAATCTTATTGCATATATGATGCAATATATTATGTAATTGTTTTTTTTATGGTTAATCAATTTATTATTATTTTTTTTTTTAATTTTGTAGTTTACTTTACAATTTTGTTGTCACGCCCTCAAAAATAACCCATTAAACATATAACAATGACTTGCATCACAAAAAGGAAAACCTTGCATTATCTCAATCATCAGAGTATTACGAAATGAAAACATTACATGTAACATCATAATAAATGCCCTACAGGCTTACATCTTGCCAAGCTAACACTTGGACACAAAAATATGAGTTCTAACTCAAATACAAATAAAGCCCTAGGCTTGAATGTTTACATGTAATTCAAATAAAAACAGGAAACTACTCTAGTCTTCGAATCCAAGTCCTTCCAAGCTAAGTCCTTGGGGGTAGCTTATTACCTGAACCTGAAAATGATGTTCCCATAAAGGGTGAGCCACAGCCCAGTAGAGAAATACTAAACCAAATATAAGCATTGAATAAAGTCCTAGCATTCAATAGCCGGTTAACCATGATAATCAATTATATCAACATACAGTCTTAAGACACTAATGTCTATGACACTTATCAATTTCCATTATTATCAATATGGCTCAGAACCTGGCCAAACTTACAACTGTGAACTATAAAGCATATTCACATTACTTCCAATATCAACAACACACATGAGACTCAGGCTCATATCAAAACACTTCATACTTCCAGATTTGATACACATTTTAGGCTGTATCAATAAAAACACTTCAATATAAATAAGCACACATAATAGTGATGCTAATGGAGTCCATCCCCTATCTCCTCCCAAACAAAATCCGGTTAAGAGGTCCATCCCCTATCTTCCCCTAAACCGTGGAGTACATCCCCTATCTCCTCCCACACAATATGCATATGCAATGCTCAACTATTACATGTATGTAAACACATAACATATGCATCTCACAATCAATACACATCATGTCTGTATTAATTCATCAGTCAACATTAATGACTTAACAAATGTGATTAGTTTCAGTTATCCCTAATCCACATGCAATGTCTACAACAATCATGACTATCCTCCACCGATAGCCCAAAACAGTTATCTCTAAACAGAAAATAACTAAATCAACAATTCAATAGGCATATGATTTAAATTAACCAACTACCCCATTTAATCAATAATTCCTCATATTTCGTGAATTCAACCATTATTCCCAATTTTCCTTAAATTAAACTTACAATTTAATTTAATACAACAGCTAGGGTTTTTCCCAAAATTTCTAAAATACTCCCAACATATTAAAATACCAAAACTTAGAACAAAACGTATACATTGGAGTAGGAAATCCCTACCTCGAAGCAAAGAACTCGAATGAAGAACGATGGAGATGATGATCCAAAATACAAAGTGCTCCAAACCAAGAATTGTTCAGATTAAAACGAAGCCCTCGACTCACTCTATCTTTTTAACAAAGGATCTAGGTTAGAAACTCACTCTAAGTAGATCAAACCTAAGAGAGAAGGTGTGTAGGGAGAGAGAAAAAAACGGTTTTAGGGTTTCAGAAACAAGAGGGAGATGAAAAATGGTCTAGAGAGTCGGATCTCGCCCTTTTTATAACAGTCGCCCCGCTCGAGCGGCCAAACCCCCGCTCGAGCGGCACTCACAGACCCCCGCTCGAGCGGCCAAACTCCCGCTCGAGCGTCGGATGCACACTCTCAGTATTTTCGCATACAGGCTACCCGCTCGAGCGTCCAACTCCCCGCTCGAGCGGCACACACAGACTCCCGCTCGAGCGGCCAATCCCCCGCTCGAGCGTCCAACACAACACAGGAAATACTGGATAGGTGATATTCCCGCTCGAGCGCCAAAACCCCCGCTCGAGCGGACAAGCAACAAAAGGGTCCCCGCTCGAGCGTCAAACTCCCCGCTCGAGCGGACATGTCAAAATCTGGGCAACTAGTTTAGGCATCTAAACTCAACCGAGCTGTCACAAACCTGCCCAACACATCCTATAACTCAAAAATAAGAAATTAAAGTACGGTAACAACAATCTGATAACAACGGAGTCTACGGAACATAAGTCCTGATACAACAATCAAAAGGAAAAGACCGGGGTCGCTAATATTTGTGTTGTTCAGAACTAATAATTTCTTAAGAGGTTATCTAACAACACCATCATTCTTTTATTGTAAGTGTTCTATCAGTATTTGTTAATTTATTTATTTATTTTTAGTATATAAATTCTCTAATTGTTTTTAATAAAAAAATGGTATTTATTTATTATTTATTTTTATATTATCAAAATACATCTCAGTGACTGCTTATTTTTAATTTGTATATAAATTCTATAATTGTTTAATAAAAGAAAAAAATAAAAAAATTATGATATATCTAATCTGTTTTGACTGTACATGTTTTGTTCATGAAAAGATTGAGAAACATGACTATAATCTTTTCTTATTTTATTGTTGTTACTGATGAAAAAAAGGTATCCATTCAAATTTTTAGTTAGTAAATTTTGATAGTAAGTCAATTATGTTTTTGGTGACTCGTAAATTCATATTTTCACTTTACAAATTTTACAGTTAGAACATGTTGAACATTCATATTCATATCAACACCATAATATATTTTAGTCTGGTCCAAAAAAACAAAACCAATTGCATGGATCCTTTGTATCCACTCATTTTTTTATTCACGAATCACATACGAGGATTGATGGATTTACATTTTCTCTCTCTACATTGATAGGTTTATATATTTTTGGGTGATTCCAATTTCTGGGTTTACATTTTCTCTCTCTACATTGGTGGGTTTATATATGAGAGGGTAATTTATAATGGGCCGAGCTAAGTCCATTTATTAGAATGGACCGAGCTAGGTGCAGTCTCTTGGTCATTGGGCTACGTCGTGGGCTAAGGCACTAAGTGGAGTAATTTGGTCCTAGGCCAGGCAGATATTCGGCTTAAAATTTGGACCAGGGTTACTTATATCCAGGAGGGACCGTAATAGGACCGAAGCAAAGGACCGAACTGTTTTCAGCTCGGTAGAGAGTTTTTTTCATTGTTCAAAACTCAGAACAGGGTTGCTTTAGTTCGGTTTACCGTGCTACCAGCTTGTGTAACGCCCTCAAAATAAAGAGGATAATCTAACCCAAGAGATTCATAAACATAATAGAAAAAGTTATACTTTCATTCATCAGAGTTTATATTACAAAAGGGGTATTACATGCATTACACATTCATAAATGTTCATCCTGAATCTATAGCAAGTAATAGTAGATTAACAACAACAAAATAAATGCCCTACAAGCTTACATCTTTTCAGGTCATCACTTGGTTATAACAAAAGGAAGAGTCCTAAGCTCTATACATGTAAAGCCCTCAGCTTGAATAAACATTTAAAACATAACATAACAAAAATAAAGCCTTCAGCCCCTAGTCCTCCCAAGCTATGCCCTTAGAGGAGGCATGTCACATGTACCTAAAAATGGTTTCTCAAGTAGGGTGAGCCAAAGCCCAGTAGAGATAAACTAACACAATATATGAGATTTAACTAAGATATAAATGCCAAGTATAATCATATTCAATGTTCATGACCAACTTATATTCTTTCCAATACCATTCAACGTAGATTTTCACATCTCAATCCGTTTCCATCCATCCATTCTTTCTAATTCAATTTATGAGTCAAGTTCATAGTCATCTAAACACACCAAATGAAATTACAATTCATTGGTTCACACTTTAACAACATCTATTATTCAAAACACTTCAACATGCTATTTTATAGAATTCACATCCGAGGGAATCGTCACCCATAATTATAAGATTTCGGGACTTTCACCTTGGACACTGCGGCCAACTTAGTTTTAAAATGAGTCCATCCCCTATCTCTTCCCAAACAATGGAGTACATCTCCTATCTCCTCCCAAACAAAGATACATATACAATGTATTAAAAGTATCGTCATATACAATGACTATCCATGACACATTTTCAATATCTCGTTCATACCATCATATTCAATGAGGTAAATTAAAAGATAGGTTTCCATCACCTAATCCACATGCAGTTTCTATAACAATCATAGCTATCCTCCACCAATAGTCCAAAACAAATATTTCTAAATAGATATACAATCTTTTAAACATATAATTTATCAAATTTCCATAGGTGAGTGATTTAACAAATCCAACTACACCATTCATTCAAGCATCCTCCCAATTTCATATTTCCCATATCAGTCTCATCATTTGCACAAAATAATTTATTTAACTCAAATTAGGGCAAATTTCCCCATTTTCCAAATATCAACCCCAAGGCCAAATTTCACCATTTTATCACTAGAAGACTTCATAGACAAGGTCCCTTAGTCATTTTAGAATCCAAAATAGAAAACCCCTCTTTAATTTTTGAGATTAAACCCTAACTTTACCCAAATCCTACCAAATCCCTCCATTTATACAAAATGACAAATACCTAGGTTAAAAATCATAACAATGTGTAGAATATCCCTACCTCAAGAGTAGAAGCTCAAAGGAGATGATGAAAAACTTCAAAAATGCTCCAAATTCAGTTTTGTTCGGATCAAGAGGAAGCCTACAAAATGCTCTAACTCTTTAACAAAGGGACTAGGGTTGAGAGATGCTTGGATCTTGAAGTATTTGTAGAGAGAAAGAGAGTGCCGGATTAGGGTTTTGGGGCAAAAAGATGTAAAATTTCTGTGTAAGGATGAGCTGCTGCGAACTAATATACGCGATCTTTGCTCGAGCAACGAAATTGTCGCTCGAGCGACCAGACACAACAAGTGACCTCGCTCGAGCGCAAGAAGTGTCGCTCGAGCGTAGAACACATACCTTCAGGTATTTCACAAACGTACACCCTCGCTCGAGCGAAGAACTTCATCTTCCCAGAAACGCTGCGTCTTGAAGGAAACCTGAGAACTCTCAAAACTTGTTTGAGCATAAGAAACCTCGCTCGAGTGAAGAAGAAAATTTCACAAGGCTCGCTCGAGCGCAAGAAGCCTCGCTCGAGCGAAGAAGCCAAAATTTGGGCAGCAACAATCTAGACCAACTAGCAACCAACTTGTTCCAAACATGCCCAACATATTCCAAAACTCAAATTCAAAGAATTAAAGGAGGAAAACAAGAAATTGATACAATACTAAGCCACGAAACTCGAATCCGGAATATAACAAAGGTCGGGTCAAAACCGGGATCGCTATAGCCTGTGTAAAAGAGTGGCAACCATCTCACTTGGTTGGCAGTGAGTAGGGTGTTATAAGGATAGATGTTATCCTTATAAGAGTGATTCCTAGGAGGACTCTGCTAGGGAGAGTTAGAATCCTACTAGGATTGTGCCAGGCAGAATCTATAAAAGCTCATAGCAAGACCTATGTAAAGGTATCACAACTTTTACTCTCAAATACACAAAGCTTATTGTCTATTGTCTAATCACTGACTTAGGCATCGGGGGGGGGGTTTCTGGCACACCCCTGCCGGCTAGCTCACGTTTGTGCTTTCAGGTAGCAAAGCGATGACGTTTGGAGGAGTGCAAACTTGATCAACAAGATTATACGAGAAGATTATTTCATGCTCATACAATTGGCACCGTCTGTGGGAAAACACACAAAGAACAAACCTTTTGATTGAGTTTCCTCTTTAGTTAAATTCTATGGCGCACAATGAGGACTTGCCACATTCTGCTATTGATGGGCAAACCCCTGAAGGGGGGCGGGAGGCGCGAAGGTTTACCGTTTACCCCGCCCATAGTGGAATTAGATCCCTAGCAACGGAACCCATAGAGAAACACACGAGAAAGACGGGGCTCAAGTCCTCGTCGCCATCAAAGCCCTGACAGGCAAAGGCAGAGGATGGATCCTCAAGTTTTGGAGGATTGCATAAGGGAGCAAAACAAATTGATAAGAAGGATGGCCGTAGACATGGAGGCAATGAAGCGCCAGATAAAAGGCAAAGGGGTGGCAGAAGAAGAGAGACACAAAGGCAACACGCACTCTTGCCACTTAGAAGATCGTAACAGGCAAGTCATACCATTGCAAGCTGAAAGTAGAAGCCTCAGGACGGGCGACACACAATCAAGGACATCCAGGACTTGTTTCTCCAGGTCTGAGAGAACGAGGATTGAAAGGTCTTGTACCGAGGGAAGCAGTTATCGGCCCTCGCATTCACACCAAACGACATCTAGACACACAGAGTTGCCTAAGTCGGCAGACTTGTGAACAATACTAGAGGAAAGGGCCAGAAGGAGGGAGGACACCCAGGCTCACGACCCCTGTAGGGTCTCAGCTCTACAACGGTTGGCTCCTAGGACACATGGGAGTGTCGAGATCGGGATGCCAGTACCACGCCTTGCTTACGAACCAATAGACAAAGTGTTAGCAAGGTGGCAGAACTCGCCGTTCGTTCTGGTGATTGAGAACGCACCATTACCTTTAGGCTTGCACCAGCCTAAATTCACAACTTATGAAAGGAAGTCGGACCCCTATATGCACTTAAGCCACTTTCGCCAAGTTATGGCCGTGTATCGACGAAACAAGGCTTTACTGTGTATCCTATTTTCTTCGAGCTTGGGCGACCTAGGTTTGGCGTGGTTTAAGAGGTTTCCAGAAGGCAGCATAGCTTCATGGGCTCAACTTACGGAGGCATTTGTTACTAGGTTTAAAATGAACACTAAGATGCCAGTAGAGATTGACCAGCTGCTCTCCATTGACATGGGCGAGAGGGAAACATTGAAGTCTTACAACAACTGGTATTGGGAGACTTTAACCAAATTGGAGATTGCCCCATGAACCTAGCTATCGCATAGTATAAACGAGGTTTACCGGCAGCAACAAATTGAGAGATTCAATGACAATGACGTCATCTCTCACAATGGAGGCCCTAATGGAAAGAGTACATCAGGACATCCGGGTAGAAAAAGATGGTGCTCACGCCAAAGCAAAATCTAGCACAACAGCGATGTCGGACTAAAAAACCTGCGACGAAAGTTAACACGGTCGGCCGGGAAGAACGACCGAACAAAAATGGTTGGGGTAGACGAGCCAACGGTGAAGACTCCCAAACAAGGAGGTTGAGAGCCTACACAACCATCACCACGGTGTTTAATAAACCTATCTACCGAATTCTTAGAGACATACGCGATGAACCCTTTGTTCGGCGGCCAGCCAAGTTGGGAGAATCGCAGAAGGGCTATGACGATCGGTACCGTTGCACCTTCGATGATGAAAAGGGGCACCGAACTAAAAACTGTACACCATTAAGGCAACATCTAGAGGAGTTGGTGGCTGCAGGTGACCTGGACCAATACATTGAAGGGGGAGCACAGCCAGCCTCCCAGGGTAACAACAAGCCAGATGGGACGCTAGCCGACGGTCCGCCCCAAGGGATAATCAATGTAATACATGGGATCATCGAGCCTGAACGAGTATGTGAACTGAGATGGATGATTAAGAAGGCTGAGCATATGAAGAAGGTATTGAGTGCACAACCTCCCGTGAAAAAGAGAAGAACAAAGGTGACAAACGTCATTATCTTCTCTGATAAAGACTTAGCAAGGCTACAAAGCCCTCACAACGACGCACTAGTGGTGACTCTGTGCGTCAAGAATTTCGACATCAAGCGGATCCTGATTGACCAAGGGAGTTCATGCGAGATAATGTACTATGAGACCTTCAAGCAACTTAACTTAGAGGGCAAAGACTTGGCACTCGCGACATCCCCTTTGGTCGGCTTCAACTCAATGCTAGAATGGCCAGTAGGCAAGATAATTCTGCAAAGCAAGTGGAATTTTGGGTATTGAAAGTCCCATCCACTTACAACATAATCTTAGAAAGAGCATGGTTGCATGCCATGTGAGCAGTGGCATCAACCTACCACTAGGTGTTACGGTTCCCCAACGAAGCCGGAATAATTGAAGAAATCTTAGGAGACCAAATCATGTCCGAGTAATGCTTCGTGACGGTGAACGACAGTCGAGCTGCCAAGGGGTTCATACAAATGGTGGAGGAGCCAGAAAGCAACGAATTGTTTACAGACGTCGGCAAAACAGCCGAACATAAAGTAGTGGAAGACTTGGTAGAGGTAAAGGTGGATAAGAAGAATCTAGAGAGGTCCTTTTTGCTCGGTTCAGCTCTATCCAGCACAGAGAGAATGGAGATTATGGAGTTCTTAACCTCTAATATCGAAGTGTTTGTCTGGACGTCGTATGACATGCCTAGCATTGACCCCAACTTCATCTGTCATCAGCTCAATGCACACCCAACTGCCAGACCAATTATACAGCGAACTCGCCGATCGACGCTTCACCATACAGAGATAGTGGCAGAAGAAGTGGGAAACCTGCTAGAAGTAGGGGCCATCAGAGAAGTACACTATCCCAAGTGATTTCCAACACGGTAGTGGTACCAAAAAAGAACAGCAAGTGGGGCATTTGCATGGACTACAAGACGGTCAATAAAGCATGCCCAAAAGACAAGTTCCCTCTACCACGAATAAACCAACTGGTGGACCTAATTGTAGGTCATAATCGACTTAGCTTTCTTGATGCGTATCGTGATTACCATCAGATCACTATGTATGAATTAGACCAGGAGGTCACATTGTTTATGACACCCAGGGGATTATATTGCTACAAGGTCATGCCCTTTGACCTAAAAAATGCGGGGCAACATTCCAACGGATGATCACCAAAATGTTTGAGCCACTGTTAGGCAGAACAATGGAAGCTTACATAGATTATATGGTGGACAAAAGTAAGAATGAGGGGGAACATCTCAGGGACCTAGCTGAGATGTTTCAAATTTTGAAAACCCACAGACTGCGATTGAACGCATCTAAGTGCGCATTTGGTGTGGGGTCAGGAAAATTCCTTGGCTTTCTAGTGACCAACCGAGGTATAGAAGCCGATCTGTCTCAGATCAAAGCCCTACAAGATCTCGAGAGGCCCAACACAGCCAAGGAGGTGCAGCATCTCACTGGCCGAGCAGCCGCACTAAATCAATTCATAAATCGATCATCAGATAGGTGTCGACCGTTCTTCCAGGCATTAAAAGCCAATTTTGAGTGGGATGAAGAATGCGACCGCGCTCTGGAAAGCTTGAAAGAGTACATGACCTCTCCTCCGTTGTTGGTAACCCCAGTACTAGGAGAGGGACTCCTTTTATACTCAGCAGTTTCCCAACATACAATTAGCACAGTGTTGGTACGAGCTGAGGGAATACAATACTTGCCCATCTTTTATGTTAGCAAGACATTGCTAGGTGATGGCTTCCAGAAAATTGCTGCACTACTTCCACGCCCACACTATAATTATTTTAACAGCTTTCCCATTAAAAGCCTTATTTGAGGGGGCAGATTTTGAAATGGGCAGTGGAGTTAGGACAATTCGACATTAAGTTTTGGCCAAGAACCATAATAAAAGTGCAAGCTTTAGCGGACTTCGTGGCCGAATTTGCCCCAGGAAGTCATCAAGTTTGCCCCGGTTGACTTAACCGAGGAAAGGGAGGAAGGTGCCGTAGGGATAGCGCAACCCCCACAGCAGGGCACTCAACTGCATAACAAACCATTCAGCCTTACAGAAAGGGAAGAAGGAGCAACCCGCAGTACAACAAGCAAAGACCCAACTGAAAGTCTAGTCCTAAGACAACCAGACAGTGAGGACCAAATCATAACGACGACCAACAACTTAGAAGAAGATAGCATCGTCGGCGACGCTGTAGACACCCCATTTTTGACCGTCCTCAAGACTTGGACGTCACCGTTGGAACACTCGGTGATTATCCTTGTTTGTGTTCGTTTGGAGTTCCCGGAGTTCTCGGCTCGCGCGCCTTGCCTCAGGACCTCCGAACTCGACCGTTTTGTGTCTGGTTTTGCACCAAACACCTGTGTTTTGCCCTAGAGGGGTAGGGAATGCTTTGTGAGGCATCCCCACACACCACCGGCTGGGGCTAGAGGCCACCGGCTGGCTAGAGTTGCCATCGGCACTATATTGTGCCGGTCGGTACTATTTTGTGCCGGTCGGCACTGTTTTTGGCAAAATGACCATTTTGCCCTGCCGACTCTTATACAGTTGTTTTCTGAGATATTTTCAGACAGCTGTATGCCTTTTGTTTCCCCTCCATACACGTGTATGGAGGGATGAGCCTTTGTTTTGGCTTAGCTTGTAAGTCTTGGTTGCCTATAAGAGAACTCTTGCTCTCTTGGCTCAAGGGTTAGAAGATTTGGAGAGTTAGACATTTTAGGAGAGGGAGAAGCTCTGGTTTTAGGTTAGATTTTGTGTATCTATCCTATCTCTCTCTTTCTCTCTTGTTTTGTACACTAGGTGTTTGTGACTTACTATTGCTCACCAACACCTAGTGTTTCACCTTCCTCTTGGAATTGAAGTGCTAAGGGCTTGTTCTTGGTGTTCTTGGCTGGTTTGGAGCTCAAGGAACTAACAACTCCAACCTTTGTGAAGTTGATCATCAAGGGTAAGAAACTTACTTTATTTACCCCATTTTTGCACTCCATTTTTGCCTAGTTTAAAACAGTTTTTGTGCTTGGTCTATAACACAAAAGAGTTCTATTTTTTAACCCTCTTTATTGTTTATTAAGAGTGTTTTGTGGTTTGGGGGAGTTTGACCCCCTTTAGGCCTTGAAAAGGGCTCATTTTTGTGCTATTTTGGAGAGATCCGGGACTTGTGTGCTTGGACCTTTCCACCACTGAAATCTTGAGGGATTTCAGTGGTGGAGATGGTGCCTTAAAGTCCTAGAAAGGGGAGGGCCACCCCCTCTCCTTGATGTCCTTGAAAAGGGCAAGTTTTGGCTTCCAAAGGAGCACCATGTTTGAGTGTGTGTTGAGCATGCCTTGGTTGTTTTCCATGCTTATATTGCCATGATATAACATGCCTCCAAGTTGGTTTTGGTCTCCTATGCATGCTTAGTATAGTTGCCTTGTAATGCCTCTTTATGCCTTAACATGCTTAGGTTGTATGCCTCCATTTCTAGCATGTTTTAGACTTGTGTTTGTGAAGATTTCGTGGTCATATTACCATGTTTTAGGTCTGTCCATAAGTATTTTGGTCAATCTTAGCATGTTTAATATAGCCCCTTTGCATTTGGCTTGTTGGCCTTAAGAGCATGCATGTGTAGCATGTGTTGTTTGCATTATTTTGGTGGTTTGGGGCCACTTGACATGCAATTTCAGTCCCCTAGAAGTGCTTGTATGTTTACATTGCATGCCTCTTTGTGACTTCTTAAGCTAATGTTAAATGCTCCATGTTTTGGTCATGTTGCATGCCCTTGATTTCAAGCTTCTTAGATGCCATCTAAGTGGTCCTTTGGGCCTATTTTGACATGCTCAAAGTCCGTTTTGGGTTGATTAATGCATGCCATAATTGTCTTGCATAGGTGTGGTTCAATGCCTCATTGACTTGCCTTAAGCCTAGGCTATTTGCATGTTTGTTTGGCATGCTTCATTGCATGATTTGGCATCATGTTTGAAATGAATTTCAGAGCTTTTAATGCATGCTTTTAGTCCATGCTTGTGCCTCTTTAAGTGTGCTTGAATGTTGCTTGTTTATGCCTTGGGTTTGAGCCTTAACACGTGCACATGTGTATGTACACTTGGTCTCATTTTCTAGGCACTTTGGCCACTGATTTTAGGCCTTTTGGGTTGCCTAATTCATGTCTAGGTCCATCCCTCATTTGGTTTGCATGCTTGTATTATATGCTTGCTTGTATGCTTGCATGAGTGCATTGTATTACCCTTGTTGCATGGTAGATAACATGACTAGGTTGCATCATGTCAACATGCATTCCTTGTCCCTTGAGTTGGTGATAGGGATTGGGACTTTTGTTTGTTTGATTTGCACACATTTGAGATCAAAGTTGCATCCTTGATTCTTAGGGCCATCATGCATGAAAATGCGCGATTGGTGGTCCGAGAATCGAGGCACATGCCCCGTTGAGTCATTAACATGATGTGGGATGTGTTTTGTGCATACATGCTTTGAATTACCTTGCCATGCATAGTTTGTCCTCTGCTGCTGTGAGTTGCAGGATCTGCAGAACATTTTGTGCCGACCGGCACTTTTTAGTGCCGACCGGCAGTGTTTTCCCAGCCGATGGAACAATTCAGTGCCGGTGGCCTCCCCCTTCAGCCGGTGGTGCTCTGCCCCAGCCGGTGGTACTCCCCAGTGCCCTGAGAGGCACTCCTGGGATTTTGGTAATTTTCTGAGGAGGAGAGCAGAGGAAACAGAGGCAATCCGTGCATGGCAGTGTGATTCCGAGCCAATTCCGAGCGCGCGCTGCATTTGAGCCCTCTTCCCGAGGCGTTTACTGTTTAAATTAGATTAATTATTTTATTTAATTAATTTAGTTGATTTGTAATATTTTAATTAGCTTGCGTAGTTAATTAATTTGTATATTCTTTCGGACCCTCCGAGCGAGGGCAAAGTTGTAATAAGTGTGGGTGCGTGGGTGTATGTCTTCCAATCCCCATTTCTTTCTATCCCTTTTATTTACCTGCTTACGATGGTAGATTAGGGCACGTCTATTTTAGCATACCTTATGAAATGCATGCGTGCATTCATGCATTTGTTTACATACATCGGGCTCGGTAAATCATACAAACTGCACCGTATTTCCAATTCCAATTTGAAAACGTGATAATTGTAACATTTCACGTACCATGCTTAGGGTTACCCGAGCCTACTCTAGATTGCATCTATGCCTGTGTTGCATTAGCCACTTAACATGAACTAGGTCATGCATGTTTACTAACCGGGTTATTGTTTTGGTACGGAGTACGATGTAAGTTTTTATGCTTTAGCATAGCGCATGCGTGTGAATGTTGCCATGACAGTATGATTGCCATGCGGCTAAATGCTTACGTGAGATAAACTGTTTGAATGCCTGTGGGTGAAGGTTGGATTGCGTGAGTTGGAACAACTCATTGAAATCCGTATTTTAGCCTACTTGCGAGTAGCAAAAACCAACACGTTTTTCGAGACAAAACGGATATGCAATGTTTATTTCCAAATTAGGCAATCTAGTCTATACTTGTTTGCTGTGCGCATAACATAGTAATTCTAGGCTAATAACCGGAATAAGAACGCATAAAGTTTTCAAACTTGGATATCACGGTTAGTAGAGGCCGGTCTTCGGACCGGGCGAAAGGGGGTGCTCATAGCTGACCTTCCCCGATCGTACCCAAGCTCCCGAGCCAAGACCACTTTGGTGATGACGGACACGTGGCCTTCGGCACCGAGTCAGGGTTTCCTAAATTTCCCATTTTAAAAATATTTAGGTGGCGACTCTGTAATCTGGCAAAGCAGTCCATGTTTGGCACTACTTTTCAAAAATCTGTTTTTCTTCAAAACGATTTGCCAGAGTTGGACTCTTTGGTTCAGATTTAGAACCGCACCATCCAAACAAAAAGGGAGTCCGAACTGTAGAGTGAAGCCCACGGGCGCCGTCTACAGACGCCCTTAATCCTAAGGCGTCATCAGATCCCTCCACTTGCTGGAAGTTATTTGTAGGAGAGATGTGAAAGCTTTTCATAGATGGAGCATCCAACAGACACGGTGCAGGACTTGGCATAGTTCTTATCTCACCGGATGGCTTGACCATTGAGCAGGTAATCAACCTTGGCTTTCCAGCATCCAACAACGAGGCAGAGTATGAAGCATTATTAGCAAGTTTGAAGTCAACATCTTGCATGGAGGCCACCGAGCTAATGGTATACAGTGACTCCTAACTTGTAGTCAACCAAATTTCGGGCGACTACGAGGCAAATGATGAAAGAATGGCAAAGTACCAAGAGTTGGTCAAAAAGGAGATCATGAAATTTGAAGTGGTGAGGATAGAGCAAATCGGCCAAGAGAAAAATAGTAAAGCAGATGAGCTGGCCGATTTTGTGTCAATGGCAAAGACGTCTATTCCACACCCGTTGTTAATAGACTTCCTGCAAAGACCAAGTATTGAAGAGCCAGAAGCGGTCGAAGCATGGTGCGCTGATCTAGGTCCTTCCTAGATGGACCCTATCATAGTGTTTTTAAAAGACGGCATTTTACCTGAAGAAAAGAAGGAAGCCAACAAGATTCGTGCCAAATCACAGCGGTTTTGGCTTTCCCCATCTTGGGCATTGTATAAGAAATTCTTCACAGGACCATACTTGATATGTGTCCATCCTAGCAAGGTCGATGCATTTTTGTTTGAAATTCACAAAGGCGTGTATGGAAGTCATCAATGAGGGCGATCCCTGGCCTACCGAGCTATCTCACAAGGGTATTGGTAGTCGTACATGCAAGCAGACGTAGAGAATTATGTCAAGAAATGTGAGAAATGTCAAAAGTTCGCACACCAAATACATCAACCGGCCAGAGAGCTCTTACCTTTAGCCAGCCCTTGACCCTTTGCAATGTGGGGCCTAGATATAGTGAGACCACTCCCAACCGCACCAGGCAACATAAAGTTCTTTCTTACGGCAATAGACTACTTCACAAAGTGGGTGGAAACGGAAGCACTCGCATCCATAAAAGAAAAAGACGTCAAGAAGTTTGTCTGGCAGAACATCATTACCTGGTTTGGCATACCTAAGGCCTTGATATCTGACAACAGTACTCAGTTTGATGGAAAAATCTTTAGGGGTTTTTGTGAAGAATACAAGATAGAATTTCATAACTCTATGCCGGCGTACCCCCAAGCCAATGGCCAAGCTGAAGCTTCCAGCAAAGTAGTCTTAGACGGATTGAAAAAGAGGCTGAAAAAAGCAAAAGGCAAATGGGCTGAGGAGCTTCCCCATGTCTTATGGCCCTACCGAACTACACCTCGGTGGTCAACTAGCGAAATACCTTTATTTTTTTTGCCTATGGCATGGAGGCTGTAATCCCTCTAGAAGTTGGCCTCCCCACCATTAAAAGCAAAAATTTTGATCCAGACTTGAATGGAGAGGCCCTAGCACTAGAATTAGACCTGGCAGACAAGAGAAGAGAAAGGGCATTGGTGCACGTTGCATCACATCAACAGGAGTTGTCCAAGAAATATAATAAAATGGTGCACCTGAGGCAATTCAAGATTGGAGATTGGGTACCACGCAAAGTAATAGGTAACACTTTGGTGCCCGGATATGGTAAATTAGGACCTAATTGGGAAGGACTGTACAGAGTGATTGGCTTGGCTAGAAAATGGGCATATCACCTAGAAGACGTGGACGATAGAGCTATTCCAAGGTCATGGAACACGGCCAATCTCAAAGTATTTTATTTTTAGCCTTTTCTTAAACACTTGTAATTTTTTCTTCCTAGCATTTAATAAAGCAAATAGGCATTTTCTCTGTACAAATTTCTTTCCTTTGTTTGTAAAATTCTTCGTACTTATTGCCCGATTGGAGGGTAATTAGGAGTTGGCAGGCTTGACCAAAAATTTTTTGCACTCTTCAGTCGAGATAAGGATTTTAGCTCAAGACTATTGGCAAGTTTGACCAACAGTTTTTCTTCCTTTAACCGAGATAAGGATCTAGGCTCAAGAAGGTTGGCAGGTTTGACCAACAATTTTTCTTCCTTTAACCGAGATAAGGATCTAGGCTCAAGAAGGTTGGCAGGATTAACCAACATAACTTTTTACACTCTTCAGCTGAGATAAAGATCTAGGCTTAAGAAGGTTGGTAGGGTTGACCGACACAAATTTTTTGCACTCTTCAGCCAAGATAAGGATCTAGGCTTAAGAAGGTTGGCAGGTTTGACCAACACAAATTTTTTGCACTCTTCAGCTGAGATAAGGATCTAGGCTTAAAGAAGGTTGGCGGGTTTGACCAACACATTCTTTTCTTCAGCCGAGACAAGGATCTAGGCTCAAGAAGGTTGGCAGGTTTGACCAACACTTTTTCTTCCTTTAGTCGAGATAAAGATCTAGGCTCAAGAAGGTTGGCAGGTATGACCAACACATTTTTGTTCTTCAGCTGAGATAAGTATCTCGGCCGAAAAAGGTAGGCAGGATAAGGTAAGGCCAAGCTAACTAGGTCGACTAGGGATACAGTAAGGATGTTACACTATAAAAGAAAAACATAGTGACCGAGCAGGAACAAGAACTTCTTCATTAAATAAAAGGTAATAACAAGAGGTGGGGCTTATAGCCCAGTTACATTTTCTAAGAACAAAAATCAAAACAAGAAAAACTAAGCAAAGAAGCTCTCCAGTCAAGCAAAAAGGTCATCAAGATCAGTATCTAGGTCACCACGGACTTCGCCACTTTGCAGGCCGGCTCCAGTTTCAGCCTCCTGGGTTAGATCGGTCACGGGCACTCTGTCAACCATGCTGGGCAAGGTTTGGCTGAGCAGATCCACTGGAGCGGGAAGTGAAGACTGGTGACTGAGATTGGTGTTGGCAAGAGGAACATTAACTGGGTCAGGGACCTCCTCTTCCTCCTCTCCCTCTTGAAGGAACTTCTGTTGGACCGCGTTCGCATAATCCGCCATATAGTTCGGTATGAAATGGGGAGGAGGGTTTAGGAACATCTCGGAGTCATGCCCCTGACCGAGCTGATCAACAGCAGTTTTCCAGCCGCATTTAAAGAAAATGTCTTTGGCTGCTTCGCATTGTTGGACATAGGTTTCCTCACCTTCTTTGAAACCTCGGTCCTCAGCCTATTCTATCTTCTTTTTCAGCTCTGCGAGCTCGGTGTTCTTCTTCTTCTCCAACTTGGCAAACTCTCGCAGATAGCGATCTTTTTTCTCGGCTAAAGCTTTTTGTTTATCAACCTCTGTCGTGTTTACTAGTGCTGCCAGCCTTGCATTTTCAGACTCCAGCTCGGTCAGCTTCACCTTGGCTTCCTTCAATTCGGCTGCCTTGGCGTTTGCATCTGCTATGGCTGACCGCGTTGTTTTCTGCAGTTCGAGCACACGTTTGTGGGCCACATGGTTTTTCTGCAAGGCCTATAGATGGAGAAAAATTGGTCAGGATAAACCGAGCAATTAGATGGAAAATATGGATATGAATAAATGAGTGGACGACTTACGAAGCACCATTGACTTAGTCACCGAGTGAATAGCTTTGAGCTCAGTCAGATGATCGTGATGCTCCATGTCTGTTGGCAAACAAACGCTCTTGGAGAGGTTAAAAGCAAGTATGTGGTCCTTCTCAGCAACCACTGAGTCTTTGGTGGACACAGCATGGTTTTTATAGGATACGGATGGTGCCCATATAGGTGGAGAAAAAGGACCTGCTTAGCCAAAACAAACGGGCTCTAGGTTCGGCAGCATGGCTCAGGGAGCACGGTCTCTTCCTCATCCACCAAATGTTGTTTGATCAACGAGGTGCGCGCGCGCTTGTTCTGCTGAGATGTGGTTGCCCTGGTGGTTGGAAGGGCGACCACTGTCTCACGCAGCTAACCGGAGGGCGCTAGTTCTGTTTGAACTTCACTAGAGGTCTGCTCGGTTATAAGAGCTCGCATGACCCTCATTTTCACCATTTTTTGTTCTTCAGTAAGTGGAATTAGATTAATTTAAGGAAGAGTGGGGTCCGGCTCGGGTGAGGACTCTAGAAGAAAATCAGTTACTTTGGTCTTCCTCTTACCACTGTAGCGATAGGTCGGTTGCACATCAAGCAGTTCGGTCCAATCTCGATGCCAGTAGCGCAGCGCAGCTCGAAGTGCGGCTTGATTCGCATATGCATAGGTTGATTTAAGATGGTTCAAATCTGCATGTGGGACAAAAATCACAAGGGTTAGTTCGGCAGTTGTTATGACAATGAAGATAAAACCGAGCTATCCTTACCAGCTGTTCCCTTGTTCCAGTTAATGTCGTATCCCGATATCTGGGCTTTCTGGTCTTCAAAATTTCCAGACACCTAGAGGAAATCATCATCGTTCAGGTCTTTATCTGGTGTACTCTTGACAATTTTCTCTTGGCCCTTCCTTATTCTAAGATAATACACCCAACCGTCATTATTCTGACCGAGCGAATATTGGTCGAATAGCTCGGCCAGTCCAAGGTTGAGGCCAAGGCGGCGATTTAGTTCGGCGATGCCGTTTATTATTCTGTATATGTTGGTGGATAATTGTGTGAGGCATAGTCTAGTTTGCCTAAGGAATTCACAAATAAGGGGTTGGACTGGGAATCTAAGTCCACCTTCTACAATAGACAGCAGAGTGAACGGGACAAAGCTCGGTTTGCCCTAGGGTGTGGTGTCTGGCTCGGCTAGTTCAAATTGAACGTTGTCAGGGATGTGGTAATTCCTTTGGAATTCAGCTATAGCGCCGGGCGAATTCACGAGGAATCGATATTTGCCCATTTGTGTGGCTTTTGTTTACAGATATCTGCTCGGCTCCTTAGCCCGGCTTTGTAGTGAATGGTGTGCCTGAATAAACCTAGTCAGAGTCTGCACAGTGAAGAACATAGAATGTGTTATGGCCAGTTAGTGACTGAACTAAGGCATCAGTGTAAAATATTTTTGCTCGGTCTTGAGAGATGGGACAGTGTATAGTTCGACTAAAATTGAGGTAAGGTTTTCTACTTGGTCTTGGAAAGGGCGAGGTGTTTATCTCAGTCCATGAAACGAGCTAGGGTACAGTTTGATCGTGGTTAGGCAATGTTTTCCCTAGTTCCGTAAGGCGTATCTAAGTGAGCACAAACCTGTTTATAGCTCAGTTTCATTATGAATTCTAGATCAAAATCAAAGTTCTTATGCAATTCTAGTTGCAGTTAGGCAAGAGTTCTTCCTAAGGCTTAGGGTTGTGAGGAGCTAATTCAATTCTAAGCTCATTTTTAGCACATAAGTAAAAACTATACATACTCTTGCAATATCAATATAGTGGGTTTGTTAAGTAAAGAGAAAACATGGAACTTCTGAGTTTTTTGGACGTGACGTTGATCAATAAATGATGCTCCTGCAGCAGTGTTGCAATATCAGTATTAGAGTTTGAAGGTGGGTCAATGTAGAATTGAAGTTTTGCTCTTAAAGAGTTGTTTTGGTTTTTGACTTAGAAGATGAACAATAAACAATAATTGCTTACAGAACAAGGGGATGAATATGAGATGGAGGTAAAACAGCGGGACTATTTGAATTTTAAAGTAATGATTGACGGCTGTCATAGTCATAGAAGCAATCGTGAGGAGCCACATGTCCCAGTAAGGACGTGGTGTCAACAACATGGGAGAGCATGTTGTATGACCTCAAAAACAGGGAGACCGAGTGAGTATTAGCTTGGCTGGCCTAAGTGTTCCGGTTCAGGTGGTTTCTGGATACTTTAGCACGGCTTGAAGATAATAATCCCAGTCATGCATCGCAGATGGAATTAAGGGGCAATTGAGAGGGTAATTTATAATGGGTCGAGCTAAGTCCATTTGTTAGAATGGGCCGAGCTAAGTCTATCTGTTAGAATGGACCGAGCTAGTTGTAGTCTCTTGGTCATTGGGTTGTGTCATGGGCTGAGGCACTACGTGGAGTAGTTCGGTCCTAGGCTAGGCAGATATTCGGCTAAAATTTGGACCAGGGTTACTTATATCCAAGAGGGACCGTAATAGGACCGAAGCAAAGGACCGAACTATTTTCAACTCAGTAGAGCGTTCTTTTCATTGTTCAAAACTCAGAACACGGTTGTTTTAGTTCGGTTTACCATGCTACCAGCTTGTGTAAAAGAGTGGCAACCATCTCACTTGCTTGGCAGTGAGTAGGGTGTTATAAGGATATATGTTATCCTTATAAGAGTGATTCCTAAGAGGACTCTGCTAGGGAGAGTTAGAGTCCTATTAGGATTATGCCAGGCAGAATCTATAAAAGCTCATAGTAAGACCTATGTAGAGGTATCACAACTCATATTCTCAAATACATAGAGCTTATTGTCTATTGTTTAATCGCTAACTTAAGCATTGGAGGGGTTTCTGCCACACCTCCGCCGGCTAGCTCACGTTTGTGCTTTCAGGTAGCAAAGCGACAACATTTGGAGGAGTGAAAACTTAATCAACAGGATTATACGAGAAGATTATTTCGTGCTTGTACAATATATTTATGGGTTTATAAGAATTTCATTAACTAAAGCCATAATCAATGGGCTGAGACAAAATTTTTGCTTTTGATGAAACAAAATGAGTAGGTGAATGTATATGTGTGTATTGCTTTAACTGTCTTCATGAAATAAATATTCATTATTGTTTATAAAATGGCTTTGTTGTCTGGTAAATTTAAATTTTTTTTTTTTTTTGGGCATAAATTTATGTTTGGACTTTCCAAGTGATAATTGGTGAAATCAAAATATTTATGAATATAACGGGTTTTGATTTTGGTTTTAATTTCATCTCTATAAAATTGAAGTCAGTTAGGAAAGAAAAGAGTTGAAATCCAAATTTAATTTTAATACTCTTCATGTCCAAATTTGTGCTCCGATTTTCATACTCTTCATGTTGTTAGGGCTGATTTCAATATTTAATTTTATCATTTTAATGTGATTGGGTTGGCCTTTTCTTTTTTTTTTTTCCCAGATGTTTATATTTTTATTTCTTCTCCTCTTGATTGTAACCCATTAAGGTTTTTCTATCCATGGCAATTATTTATTTAAATAAGATTTTGAATTTTTTTATCCGATTTGGTAACAACTGATTTGGAAATAACATTTCATTGCCAATGAAATCCATGTTAACTTTTAGTATTGCTATTTTTTTGTTTCTTAGTATTTAAAATTATATAACCAAACATTTTTAGGTTCAAGTACAACAGTTATGGACAACATCACTATTTTTGCCAAGTAAGTTTTTTGTTTTTTTTCTTCATATAAATTTACGTAGCTCTCTTATAATGTAAGGCCTATTTATTTATTTTTTAAAAAAACTTATCATATCTAATTTTCTTCTAATAAAATGCTTTTTTTTCTTATACTTTGTAGGTGGATGGAGACTTACACCAACCCGTAATATCAAATCCGTTTACTAATTTTCTTATTTATGTGTATAAAGTTTTATTTATCACTCTAAAGTTTTCGTATATATAGGTTCGAGTTTTTCAAGAAAAAAATGTTAATGTTATTATCCACGATGAGCGTGATTTTAATACTATTTGCATTCGTGAGGTAAACCTAAAAGTCACTTGAACATTGGACATGAATTTTCTTATCATTTTAAAAATAATTGATAAATATATTCTACTTATTTTTTTATAGGCAAAGGTAAAGGAAAAAGATAAAGCAATATCAAAGGAAATAGAAAAGGCTATCCCTTTTGGCAATGGAAAGGAAAATGCATATCTCGTGGTATGATTTCTCAACAATTTTTAAAAGCTTCTTTTTTGAATATTTATTATTATTTTTTTAATAATTGCATAGTGTCATATACGCTTTTTTATCTACATTTTTTAAAAGTTTCTTTTTCAAATATTTATTCAATTCTGATTGATTGTGAAATGTTTTTCTGAAGTATGTTAAAGTAAGCATTTGTACAAAATGCTAATGCATTTGTATAAACATTAATATGAATTTTTAATATGTTTGTCTATTTGTATGAACACATGTTGCATTTACAACATAGCGTAATAAAAATATAAGAGAAGAAAACAAAAAAGAAAATGAAGAAGAAGGAACAAATATGTGATGAAAAAGAAACTACATAATATAATTTTTTTCATTTTTATTTTTCTTATAAGTTCTTAAGGAATGAAAAAAAAAAAAAGACAATAAAATTTAATATAACAGAAATAACAAGAAGAGGGAAAAGGAAAGTAGAAAACATTATACGTTAATATTCACATTTTACGTACCCAATGATCTAATATTTACCTTTTCAGCGTACATTTTGTCAATGTGTCTTTAAAGTAATAAGTGCATATTGAGTTTGCAGTTTTGTGTGCTTAATGTGTATTCAAATTATTTTTTTCTCCCTTTTCAAATTTCATCAATACATGCATTGGTTCTTATATGACTAACAACTCAACCAAATAAAGAGGAAAAGTTAGTTAAAAGAAAGAAAAAATGCATGATGAAAGGGAAGCAAGAGGGGATAATCTTCACATTTTATGTACCTAATTATATAATATTCTTATTTTAGGCACACAATGATAATGTGTTATTAAAAGCTGCATTGGCCCAACGTGTACGGCGAGAACGTGAAAAAAAATCAAAAGCCATGTTCTGCATACCAATTAGGACAATGCTTGCGACGAGAATGAGAGAGATCAAAGGAATGTATTAACCCAAGACAACATTTTTTAACACCAAATTGGTAAATAACTGTGTTTAATTCTTGAAATATATACTCTTACTATTACCACTTCATTATACAGATTTTAATTTGTTCACAATCCATTTCTGTAGGCCTGCTCCTATAACCCTATCTAAAAATGTTGCTGTAGTCATCCATGATGAGTACGACCTTAATGTTATCCGTGTTCGTGCAGCAAGTACAAAATCAAGTCAAACATTGTATGTATTTTATTTATATAAGATGTTTTTAATCTTTTGAATATTTTATTTATATTTGTTAGGCAAAGGTGAAAGAAAAGGTCAACCCAATGTTTAAGGGAAAAGAAAAGATGGCTCCTTTTGACAAGAGAATGACTAATGCAAGCCAAGTGGTATATATTCTTTTTAAAAAATATGATGCAAAACTAATCAAAATTTCAAATAGTTAAAAGTTATGGGTGTATAAAATGAATTTGTTGTTTTATGTTGTTTTTGTAGAATGATTATAATATGTTTTCTTGTAACTTGCTATTATTTGTATGTGTTTTCTAAATTTATTTATTTTTATTTTACATGGATACATGTGCATTTGTAATGTACCATCCATAAGTTGTAACCTATATGAAGAGAATAGGAAAAAAGAAAATATATGGGCCAATATTTTTAATTCTTATTTATTTTTTTAATAAAATACAAAATGAATGAAGAAAGAAAGAAATAAAGATAACACTATTAAAGGTATAAAACAAATAAAATAAAAAACAAAATTAAGAGAAAGGAAAGAAATAATAAGATATTTTCATTTTAAGCACAAAATATTCGCATTTTTTGCACCAATGATAAAATATTTTTATTTTAGGCACAACATGATAATGTAACATCAAAAGTTGCCTTGGCCCAACATGCCCAGTGAGAGTGTGAAAAAAATAAAAAGTCATACTTTAAATTTCAATGCTTGCAACGAGATCAACAGGGATCAGAAGAATGTATTCAACCACGACAACCTTCTTTAATACCAATTCATCGCAATCGCGCTTGCCTGGAGTGGGAAACAATAACTAAGGATTCTCATTCGACACAAAAACAAACAATGATTACCCATCATTCTACATGTTCGTTTTCTATGCCAAGCACATCTTTAGCTCCACAAAGGAATCAGTAATCTACTATATCTAATCTTGAAACACATACTCTTACTCATACTGTTTTGTTTTATAGAATTTTATTTATACACAAATATTCGTAGGTCTACTCCTATAAATCAATTTCTTCAAGAAGATCTATGTACTGATGATGAATTAGAAGATATGCCTATGAGCACATCAATTGATGCTCAGGCACACAAAGATTCTTGCCACCATTATCTTGGCAAGATGAATGTATTATGTCCTTATTGTTCAGCCTTACATTGGATAGATGAAAAATTGACAAAATCATCTATGAAGTGTCCCTTATTCAAAACTTGTTGTTTGGAAGGAAAGATTAGGTTACCTTTACTTATTACACCCCCTCCACCACTTCAGGCATTGTATAATGGGAATAATGATCAATCAAAATCTTTTCGAAGTTATACTCGAGTGTATAATGCAGCCAATGCTTTTATGAGTCTTGGTGCTACATTGGATCCTAGAGTACTCAGTAGAAGGGGCCCTATATCATTCACAATTCATGGGAAATTGCGACATCGAACAGGATCATTACAACCATGCGAGTTATGCTCAACATATATCTATGACCCTGATTCAGCTTTAGAAATTCGTAATCGTAGAAATCCTAACTTGAGAAGGGATGTTCTGAAAGCTATTTAAGATAGTTTGTTGCAAGTCAATGCATTTGTAGATAAATTTCGCCAAGCTCATGCCATTTTACATCAATTAGACTCGGCAGGACACAATCTACCTGCTCACCTATATTACAATTCAATAACTGATCGACATCGGTATAACCTACCAACTGCAGATGAGATTGCTATTGTAATACCAGGTGATGGAACAGAAGTAAGTGGAATGAGAGATTTATCTTACATTTTCGAGGAAATAATGAGTTGATGCAAAGTAATGAATGTCACCCAGCATACTTGCAATTACAATATTTTAGATTATGTCCATATGGTGAGCTTAGATGGGAACCTGAGTTGAAATTATGGAACGTTCAATATGATCGACCTTTAACCGATCGACTTACTCAAATGGATTTTTATAGTTATCGTCTGTTTGAATGACCCACGGAGTATTCAACAATTTTGAGAGGTGGGAAATTATTTCAAGAGTTTTTGGTAGATGCTTGGGTTGCAACTGAGCAAAATCGATTGGCATATTGCAAGCTTAATCAAGGAAAACTTCGGGTTGAGCTTCACCAAGAGTTGTCAGATATTGATCCAGATTATGTGTGACCTGGTCAAAGATTTGCTTTTCCATCTTCATTTACTGGTAGTCCTAGATATGTGTTTGAAATCTTTCAAGATTCAATGGCTATCATGCGATACAACCAACACCTAGATATTTTTCTTACCATAACCGCAAATTCCAATTGGCCAGAAATTACTTCAGCATTATTACCACATCAAAAACCTATTGATCGTCCTAATTTAATTGCTTGTGTTTTTGAGTTGAAAAGAAAATGTTTGATGAAAGAGATAGAAACAAATCAGGTGTTGGAAAATAAAGTTGCACATGTTTTTACAATTGAACTTCAAAAATGAGGTCTCCCTTATATGCATGCACTTTTATTTCTTAAAGGTCCAGACGAAATTCGAACATGTGCTCAAGTGGACAAATTGGTCTATGCAGAATTTCCAAACCCAAAGGATGATCCTATATTTTTTGAAACTATCAAATGTTGTATGGTACATGGACCGTGTGGTGCTCGAAATCCGTAAGCACCATGTATGGAAAATGGTAGATGCACTAAGAGATACCCTCGAGCTTTCATAAAAACAACAACTATGGATCAAGATGGATACCCTATCTATAATCGTCGCAATAATGGTCAAGTACATATTGTGAGGGGGCAAGAAGTTGATAATAGGGATGTCGTACCATACAATGCATATCTTTCTAAACTTTTCAACTGTCATATAAATGTGGAAGTTTGTGCCGGAATTAGATGTGTCAAATATATACATAAATACATTTATAAGGGTTATGATCGTACAACAATGGTGTTAAGAATGATAAATGAGATTCAACAATATCTCGATGGAAAGTATATTGGACCTCCAGAAGCTGCTTGGCGAATATTTGGTCATCCTTTGCATGCAGAGATGCCAACAGTTGTACGATTGACACTTCATTTACCTGGAATGCATCGCGTTGTTTTTAACCCAAAAGAGTCATTAGAAACGATTCAATCTAGAGTTGGTCAACAAATGTCAACTCTTACTGGCTTCTTTGAATATTGTGCTGCCAGTGAAGATGAATGTCCATTCACTTATCAAGAATTTCTACAGCATTTTGTTTGGCTCAAGTCAGAAAAGAGATGGAAATCAAGAGAAAGGGGATATGCAATTGGTATAATGTACTTTGCTAACCCTAATTATGGTGAAATATTTTCTCTGCGTTTGTTACTAACCGTTGTCAAAGGACCAAAGTCGTTTCAGTCTTTATGCACGGTTGATAATGTTGTGCATGATACATTTAAATTAGCATGTGTTGCAAGGGAGCTTTTAGAAGATGATGAAGAATGGATACACTGCTTGAAAGAGGCTGCAGTTATGAAAACTAGATATCAATTAAGGAAATTGTTTAGTATTATTCTCACCCAGTGCTCTCCACTAAATCCATGTGCATTATGGAATCAATTTTCAACGCATATAAGTGATGATCTTGCACATAAGATTCGTACATTATTTGCCATTTCTAACCCAACTGAGGCTCAAATTGAAGATTATGGTCTCCATCTTTTGAATCAAATGCTTCATGAATCAGGAAAAAGTTTAATTGACTTCCCATCCATGCCACAACCTACTGCAAATCGGAGTGCATCAATTAGTAATCGATTGATATTCGAACATCAACAACTGTAGAGTGAGGCACAACAGGCAGATCCACAAATTACTATTGATTGTCTCAACAATGGATAGCGGAATGCTTATAACATAATCACTTCTTCAGTTTTTCAAAATAAAGGAACTGTTTTCTTTCTAAATGGGGGTGCTGAAGCAGGGAAAACATTTATGTACAATACGATTGCATTAAAAATGTTGCAGCCTTGGACATATCGTTGTTACTGTAGCTTCATCTGGAATTGCATCATTGTTACTGGTTGGAGGTTGCACTGCACATTCAACATTTTTCATTCCGTTAGATGTCTTGGAAAATTCACTTTGTGGGTTTAGTAAACAATCATTACAAGTTGAGTTATTTAGAGAAACAAAACTTATAATTTAGGATGAAGTTCCTATGCAACATAAACATTGTGTTAAGGTGGTTAATCGTACATTGAGGGATATTTGTGATAGTGAAAAGCCATTTGAGGGTATTATTGTTGTTCTTGGTGGAGACTTTTGACAAATCTTACCAGTTATACCCAAAAGAGTTTATGAGCAAATTGTTAATGCATCATTAAGACACTCTATTTTATGGAAGCATATACATATCTTAACTTTGGATTTGAATATGCGCTTGAATCCTGAAGGCCATAAAAATGCTAATTTTGCAAATTTCTTGATGGAGGTAACATTACTTTAACCCTTTTCCTTATTACATAAATTATTTTAAATTAATAAATTGTGTTTACACTGTTATTTTTTTTATTGATTTCACTTTTTTTAGATTGGGACCAATCCTCAAGAGATCGTTAACCTTCCATCAACAATACACAAATGTCAAGATTTGAATGATTTACTCTCTACAGTTTACTCACAGTTGAATATGATAGAGACGTTAGCCCCAAGATTTTTAACTGAACGCACAATTTTGTCTACGCGTAACGATGATGTCAGTGACATTAATACTACTGCGTTGAATATCTTTCCAGGGAGATTATATGCTTATCTTGCAACAGATAAAATGTCTGAAGAAAATGAAATTGATCCTACCATTACAAATAGATATCCTAATGAATATTTAAATTCATTGGATCCTCCTAGGCTGCCAACTTTTAAGTTAGAGTTGAAAGTGGGTTGTCCTATAATATTGTTGAGAAACATTGCACCAAAAGATGGACTATGTAATGGTACAAGATTGATGGTTACTAGGTGCGACACTCACATAATTAAAGCTCAAATTTTAACTGGAGAAAAGTTTGGCAATTTCGCATTCATACCAAGGATATCTTTGATACCATCTTCTTCATAAATGCCTTTTCCAAATGACAAGACGTCAATTTCCAATTCGATTGGCATATGCCTTGACCATTAATAAATCTCAAGGACAATCTGTGAAATTTGTTGGGGTTGATTTGCGCATACCAGTGTTTAGCCATGGGCAATTATATGTGACATTGTCCAAATGTACATCCTTTGATCGTACAAGTATTCTCCTCCCTAAAGATAGTTTGAATTCTACTACAAATATTGTTTATCCTGAAGTGTTGTTGTAGTGTTCTATGTAGATTAAATCACATTTTATCAGAAGGTAACCATGTAGATTTATTTCTATTAATTATATAATTTTTTATAAAATTTTAATTTAATAATAATTTGAAATATGGACTTTTGTAGGATTGGATCGAAAAATCTATGAAGCTTAAAAGGAGAAATATGACTAATCTATATTTTTTGCGAAGTAATAAGGTAATTTCAGTCTCAAAGTATTTTGTGAAGCTTATTTCCAACAAATGTACTAATTTATATTTTTTTTTGTTTCCAAAAATCACTAGATTTTGTGCATGTTCCTCATTGGGGATACAAACAAGTTGATACAAAGACTTTTTGGAAAGTAATGAGGAAGAAGTTTGGGCAAACACATGTTTGAAGACATGTTATTGACACATCTTTGTAAAGCATACATATTTTGGAAAGCTCTAACCCATTTTTTGTAAAATTTTAGCCCACTCTTTTGGCGTATGACAATATAATGTTTGTTTTTCTTATGTATAGCGACCCCGGTCTTTTCCCATTTGGTTGTTGTACCCGGACTTATGTTCCGTAGATTCAGTTGTTATTATATTGTTGTTGTTGTCCTTTAATTCCTTATTTTTGAGTTATAGGATATGTTGGGCAGGTTTTGTTACAGGTTGGTTGGGTTCGGAAACCAAGTGTTGCTGACTAGTTTTTGGGTTGGTTGCTCGAGCGAGGGTTTGGTGGCTCGAGCGAGGGTTGTTTTTGTGTCTGGTGGCTCAAGCTAGAGTTTCTTCGCTCGAGCGAGCGATTGCGTCTAGTATAGACCTGAGAGCAGTGTTTATTGGCTCGAGCGAGCTTTTCTTTGCTCGAGCGAACTGGTTTGTTCTTCGCTCGAGTGAGCGTTCCTTCGCTCAAGCGTGCGTCTGGTTGCAGACCTGAGGGTTTGAGTTCTTCGCTCGAGCCAGCTTCTGGGTTGTTGGCTCGAGCGAGGCATTCTTGGATCGAGGGAGGGTTTTCTGTGTCTGGTCGCTCGAGCGACCAAGTCTTCGCTCGAGCGAGCCTGTCAGGTTTAAATAGGCAGCAGCGGGTTTTTAAATCACTTTTCATCTCCTTTTTTATTCCAAACCCTAGGTCCGACTTTCTCTCCCTCTACACACCTTCTCTCTTAGGTTTGATCTATTTAGAGTGTGTTTCTACCCTAGATCCTTTATTAAAAAGATAGAGTGGGTCGAGGGCTACGTTTTAATCTGAGAGTTTGTGAATTTGGAGCACTTTGGATTTTGGGTCTTCATCTCCGTCTTCTCCATTTGGGTTAATTTCTTCGAGGTAGGGATTTCCTACTCCATCTTATGAGTTTTGTTCTAAGTTTTGGTACTTTAATATGGTGGGGGGTATTTTGGTAATTTTGGGAAAAACCCTAGTTGTTTTAATAAATTGATTTATACAATTAATTTGAGGAAAATTGGGAATATTAGTTGAATTCATGGGATTGGGGATTTATAAGTTTAAATGGGTAGTTGGATTATTTAATCACTCTCCTATTTAAATGTTGAGATTATTATTGTTGTTATATTTTATTTCTTGTTTAGAAATAACTATTTTGGGCTATCGGTGGAGGATAGTCATGATTGTTGTAGACATTGCATGTGGATTAGGACAAACTGGAACTAATCACATTGGCTAAGTCATTAATTTTGACTATTGAATTAATACAGAAAAATACATGTATTGGTTGAGCATTGCATATGCATATTGTGTGGGAGGAGATAGGGGATGTACTCCACGGTTTAGGGGAAGATAGGGGATGGACCTCTAAACCGGATTTTGTTTGAGAGGAGATAGGGGATGGATTCCATTAGCATCACTTTTATGTGTGCTTATTGATATTGAAGTGTTTTTACATGTTATTGATACAGCACTAAAATGTGTATCAATCTGGAAGTATGAAGTGTTTTTTATATGAGCCTGAGTCTCATTTGTGTTGTCGTTATTGGAATTATTGTGAATATGATATATAGTTCACTGTTGTAAGTTTGGCCAGGTTCTGAGCCATGTTGAATAATTAATGGAAGGTGGAACTGATAATTTGTGTTAACCATCTATTGAATGCTAATGCTTTATTCAATACTTATATATGGTTTAGTATTTTTCTATTGGGTTGTGGCTCATCCTATATGGGAACATCATTTTCAGGTTCAGGTGATAAGCTACCTCCAAGGACTTAGCTTGGGAGGATTTGGCTTTTGGATTTTGAAGACAAGCTTTAGTTAGTTGTTTTTATTTGTTAGTACATGTAAACATTCAAGCCTAGGGCTTTACTTGTATTTGAGTTAGAACTCATATTTTTGTGTCCAAGTGTTGGCTTGGAAAGATGTAAGCCCGTAGGGCATTTAATTTGATGTTTCATGTAATGCTTTTATTTAGTAATACTCTAATGAATGAATTAATGAATTGTTTTCTTTAAATATTGCATGTCAATGATATATATATATATATATATATAATGGGATTATTTTGAGGGCGTTACATTATGTAATTATAATTTGATTGGCAGCAGTAGCACTAACTAGTGTGCATTTTAATTTTAATTTCTTTTAGATTGCAGAGCACTGACTAGTGTGCATTATTTGATATTTAATTTTTTTTTATATTTGATTTGTTTGGAATTGTAGAGTACAGGTTGTTATGTATTGTTTGACATTTAATTTTTAATTTAATTTGTTGAGATTGTAGAGCACTTACTTATGTGCTTTATTATATAGATTTCGTAATTTTTTTTCTTTTTATTATAAAACGTTAACAAGTATACAATAACTTTAATTTCTGTTTTTTGTTCAGTGTTTACAATTTTTTTTACTTGCTCTTATATTTTGATTTTCAATATCGGTGAACATTATAAATCTTATATGTTTGTTTCTTAATTTACATTAAGATTAGGGGGAGTTGTTATTTTATTTGAGTTTTGTAGAGTGTGTAGTACAAGAAAAATTGTTACAAATTCTTTAGAGAAGTAAAATATTTCAATATATTTTTTCAGTATCTTTATCAAAAAATGACACAAATTAAACTTCACAAATTCCAATACGTATATTTTAATCTTAATATTATTTACACCGTCACGGGCATACGCTAGTAATAAATAAATTAGAAGACTCCAAAAAATAAAAAATAAAATTTCTCTATATTTTTTGACTTGTTTTTATCTTTAAAAGAATTTTCTAAAATTTGATTTTCATTTTTAATTAGAAGCCATTTAATTTAATATAAATTTTTAAAAAAAATTCACCAAAGAATTCAGAAATAAATGTACTTAAAATAGCATTTGCAAAAGAGGGATAATATTACTAACCACATGAGGTGAAATTGGGAAAAAAAATTATTTGGTACTCCTTGGATGTCACTAGCGGTGCTCGTCACCAATCATAATACACTATGTCTCCTATTATTTTTCAATCATTCAACACAAAATCGTAAACTCTACCACCCCACAAATCACAATACCGTTAGAATACCAAGATCAACCAATAACTTCTCGTGGGGTTATTTTGTTTTTGCACAGCAGCTCTGGCAGCTTCCCAAGGTGTAGATCTACTTATATGATTTGATTATATTTTTTCTAATGTAAATAAAATAAATTATTTATATAAAATTAAATTAATTAAATATTAATATTGTCAAATCAAAAAAAAATCATTTCAAGAATAAAATGTCAAATACAATCTAATTATATAACTATTGATACTCAATTAATCATATATATATAAGTAGTATTTTTTTCTTTTTTAGGTGACACAGGGTTTGCTTCTTTTTTTTTCCCCTCAAAAAATCACATCATTGTATTTTCTATTTACATATAGAGTTATACACAAATTCAAACCCAATTTAAATTATATTAACTTTATCTATTTTAATTTTATATGACTCTATTTGATAAATACTTCCTTCACCGACCCAATTTGAGTTTTACATGAAATCTAACTACAAATTTTATAAATCTTTCCTTCATTATTTTATATAATCACAACTCATAGGAGGAAAAACATGTACAATGATATTCTCGAAGAATTTTTAAAGTTTGGATTTATTGTTTGAGTTACCTTTTTAATTGTTGAACAGTAAGTTCTTCTATGTTTTGTCATCATATTACAGATGATTAATGTATCTATCGTTTCGATGTTTTTCATTATTTTTTATTTTGGGTTTTTAAATATTGTTATGAAATTATTTCTTAGTTAGTCATTATTGAATTTATTTTATATAGTTGATATTTTAATTTAATTAAAAGTGTTTATTGTTGAACAGTAAACTTGTGCCAATGTTTCAAAAATTGTGGGGCCACATCATCGATTATGTTGTAGAAAGCATCATCCTTGTGGTCCTTCAGATCGATGTGGCCAGAATAATAATTATGGGGCCCAAAGACCGAGCCCAACATATTTTTCCAATTCTAGATGGCCTTCAATTATAATGCTTTTGGGCCTATGCGGTCTTTGGGCTTCGTCCCTTATATTTTCTACAACCCATTGCTGTATAGCTGCTGGGACGATCATTACTGTGTCTGTAAATGGATGAACATACGGCAATGGCGGATTAAATGAAATCCGATCATAATTGGATGACAACTTGTCATAATTCAGCCAGAAACATTTGGGATCGCCATTTCTTACCAGTGCTAGTGCTTCATCCTTGTTGTGGCAGCAAGTGCGTCGCAATATATATTTTCTTTGTTGTTCTGGTTAGCGCAGGCGCCCCCCTCACGGAATTCGCCCCATTCCGTGTATGTAGTCTCCGTGTTTGGAGATATTATTCAGCACATTCTGATGGTGAAAGCCCCTTGAACATTGGGATGGAAATGGCGATTAGTTCGATCGTGATTAACGTCGAAGAACCGTTCATTCTGCGTCTGAAAACGGTATGGAAATTGGACAAGAGCATGGAGATGTGGTGCCCGTCCTCATGTAATTCATGTGCAACCCTCACATAATTTGGTGGCCTGGCTATGAACAACTCCCTAATTTTCTCTAATAATCTCTCTTTAGGTATGGAACATTGAGCATATGTCAGGAATATGTTCTTATTTTGGACTCTAAAATGACGTCGCGTTGATGCCATAACTCACTCTCTATGACGTCACTAACTCTCTCGGACGACGCAAGTCACTCTCCCAAGAACTATACTGCTGGAAGAGAGTTAGGGAGTGAGTTATATAGGTGGCCCAGGAGCGTCCCACTAATATTACCTAGGATGCTCCCCCCCGCGCCACGTGTCGTCCCCCGATTGGTGCTCCCTTCCGCAATTCGCGGCGTGTTGTCGTCTAGAGCCCAGATCTGCGGCCAAGATTAAAAGTTGGAAAAGGAAAGCGTCGCTCCCAGATCTGCGGCCATGATTAAAAATCTAAAAAGCAAGCGCAGCGAGGCGGGAATTTATTATATAAGCCAAAATAATTGGGGAGTTTGAATTATTTGGAAATGGACCGCGGGAGATCTAGGCCAATTTAGGTGGTTGATTTTAAAATACGAGCCGGATTTATTACTGCTGCACTGGTCCTTGTTGGTCGTCGGCGAAAACAACGCCGAAAATTTAATCCGGCTCATCAACGCCTTACAGTGGCAAGAAGATGCTCTATTCGCCGGTCTAAAAGCGGTTTCCGAATTAGAAACCCAAGCGACGGCTCCATCCATGCAGACGATGGAGCGCTATGCATATACATGTTACGTCACTGCGCCTGAAACATATGTCCCTGTGCGTCCTGACTGTGGATGTTTGGATCATAAAAAAAAATTGTAAATTATTATGCTGTAAATATTTTATGCGCAATAAAATTTGGGCCTTCTCTCTAGTGTCCACTTCTTTCATAGAGCAATTTAATGGGCCGAAATGTTAATGGGCCGCGTCGCTTATTTATGGGCCTATATGTAATGATCTGTTGTGCCATGTGTCTGGGCCAATTTAAATTGTTCCTGCTAAACATTAAATGGGCCTCATTATTGTAATTGGTCCGTTGGGTTGGTCACCAATTACAGCCCATTTTCCCAGCTTAAACCTGCTCAGAAAACTAATTTATTGGGACAATTTAAATTGGAGAAATCTGCTATATTATTTAATCATAAAAATTTACATAAATATTTTCCCATCGCCAATCTTTACATAATACGAAAGCTCGTCGAGTATAATAGTCAGTGCGAGACAATAATTTACAGGGCTAATAATCCCAAAGCTGGATAATGTCTGCGTCATCCTGCGTGCAATAAGCTGGGAAAATACATTCTCCGACAGGCTTCTGCGACCACTGATGTCAGCCATGATACTCATCGCGGAAACGTCCGGATTCTCAACGCTTTTCGGAGGTTGTAGTTGAATAGGCATTCTCTCTTGTACACCCCCTGATTGGCCGGTCTGACATGTCCACCACTTTGAACCACATCGGTTCTTCAAAGTATCGTAGAAGACCCCTGACAGCGTCCTCTCTCTCCAATTGATGTGGTTCGAGGCATCCATTGCTATGGAATATCGAGCAGCCGCATTGGAAGTGGAATATTCCTGTGTTGGGCCTTCGTCTTGGCATTACGATGCCTCTTCTTGATTGGTTCTAGCGAACAGGGGCTCTTCGACTGTATAGAATAATGGCAGCACCGATGGGCCAATACGGTTCATCGGCCCAAAGAATAATGGCGGCACGAATGTCAGCAAGTTCAATTCGGAATGGGCCTGAATCATTCAGTCGGCGCGACATAATTTTGCCGACCCACGGCCCATCAATAATCAACACTGGCCCAAATAATTAGCCTAGCGGCCCGTTGACATAGGCCCTCAGTAAGCGAGACCGGATCCAATAATTCAGAATCATCAAAACTAACTACAGACGACGCAGCTAAATTAATAGGAGAAGCTGTAAAAGCCGCACTGGAAGGATCCACATCAGCCCAGAAAGGAAATGTACAACGGAGACAACTGTAAAATAATTTGTAACCAATAATTGTGCTAATAAGAAATTATTTTACTAGTAACAATATTTCAATCTACAATTCAAATGCGCGCTTACAATCGATTTCGTGCGACATTCCCACACAAAATAACAAATAATTGCGTTTTTTACAATATTATTGTACGCGCCGTTCAATTGCCCTAAACTATCTCGGAATTCGGATACAACATTCTTTCCGATGTTGATAAATGTGTTAACGCCCTGACGGCTAACAGCTGGATATTCATTCGATTGCGGCGGCATTAAAATGGGACATGCCGCAATACAACAAAACGGTCTATTTCTGTGCCCCTTACCATACATCCAGTTCGTGGGTCACCACTGGACCACAGAAATACGTCTTCAAACTTAGGCGTATACGCAGCATTAGGAAACCGGTCCAACACAACGACAAATTCACATTGGCCATTGTCAAGTATACCAGATGGATCAATGGCCACAGTTTGTTCTACAGTCTGAGTAGGGGCATCACACATGTCACTTTCGAGGCCAGGCGTATCAGCAGCAACTTCGGAGAGACCACTAGTTTGACGTAACACTACGCCCTGGATATAGAGCGATAACAGCTTTTCTTTTTTTTATGATCCAAACATCCACAGTCAGGACGCACAGGGACATCTGTTTCAGGCGCAGCGACGTAACATGTATATGCACAGCGCTCCATCGTTTGCATGGATGGAGCCGTCGCTTGGGTTTCTAATTCGGAAACCACTTTCAAACCGGCGAATAGAGCATCTTCTTGCCGCTGTAAGGCGTTGATGAGCCGGATTAAATTTTCGGCGTTGTTTTCGCCGACGACCAACAAGGACCAGTGCAGCAGTAATAAATCCGGCTCGTATTTTAAAATCAACCGTCTAAATTGGCCTAGATCTCCGCGGTCCATTTCCAAAATAATTCAAACTCCCCAATTATTTTGGCTTAAAATCAACCGCCTAACATTGTTTGAGTTACCTTTTTAATTGTTGAACAGTAAGTTCTTCTATGTTTTGTCATCATATTACAGATGATTAATGTATCTATCGTTTCGATGTTTTCATTTATTTTTTATTTTTGGGTTTAAATATTGTTATGAAATTATTTCTTAGTTAGTCATTATTGAATTTATTTTATGTAGTTGATATTTTAATTTAATTAAAAGTGTTTATTTTACAATCTTATAATTTAATATATATCATATAAAATCATTATATGATAATCCAACTACAACATGTTTATATTTAATTTTTTTAATAAATTTTATATAATTTCAATTTCTACATATTTTTATTTTCCAAATGGATAGAAAAGAAAATTAAATAGTTAGAATTACTTTTAGTGATGTTTTGGGAAGTTGGTAAAAAAAACTAGTTTTTTGATTTTTTTTGTGACTTTTTTGGCTTTTTTGTCTAAAAAAATAGAAAGATAATGTGATCCAAAGAAGCCAAAAAGTCAAAAAACTAGTTTTTTACCAACTTGCCAAAACGCCCCTTAATTTTATGTTACTAATTCTTCTTATAATTTAACTATTATTTTTAATATCAAACTATCTTATAATTTAATATATATCATACAAAATTATTATATGATAATTACACATTTATAATATGATACACAAATAATTTAACTAAAATTAATATATATATATATATATATATATGTAAATATTCAAGTAACACTTTTATAGAACGATAACGCTAATATTATCAAAATAAATAATTAAAATCATATTTTAATTTAAAATTAAAATTAAAATAATTCTTTTATAACACATATCGTACCATTAAATATTTTTTGACAAAAAAATAACACATACATTACATAAATCATATGCTAATTTAATTTTATAAAGGAAAAATTACAGATAAATCCCAAATTGGAAAATGTTGATACATTTAGTCCTATGTTTTTTCTTATGAACCATTTGGTCCTATTTAATTGGCAATGAATATTTTCCTTTGATTTAACATGTGTAGAGTTTACATATTTACCCTTTGATGGGATTTGGTATGATTCTTTTTGCTGATGTGTGCATAATGATATAGAGGGTAATGTTTTACATTCACAAACATTACATCATTAATTGTTCCAACGCGTATGTTATGTTACATTGGCACCCCGTACAGTTCATACCATTATCACAACACATTATGTGCCCCCAAAAACACAAAACCAATGTTAACAACATTACAACCAAAACACATCTACCATTCCCATTAACATACATATTACCAACAAAAAATAGAGCATTGTAGAAACATTCAACTGAAAGCAACAAATCCCCCCTTCATATTAACGTTGACCCAAACATAACATTACAACAACCACATTCCAAATCTACCAAACAGACAACCACAACCATAATCTATACCACTGTCAGCCCACGAACAACCACCATTACGGTTCCTAAACATTGCAAAAACATACACCAAAAAACCTACACGTCACACTCCAACATATGACCCACAAACATCGAGCGTTACACACCTCACTAACACATACATAGCAATCCTACAAACACAGTCCCGCCACAAACACCAACGAAAAAAATATAAAAAACGAGCACACAGTACACATCAAACATTACCAATGAATGATTACGGGGGGCTTCATCATCCATGTTAGAGCAATACATAAGGCTTCCAGGGTCAACTTTCGGTTTCTTCACTATCACACCATTTGGCTTATTCATTTTAAATGGTAGTTTACTCTGCCTTTTCACTACAATATTTGTTGACATGAAATCAGAATCCCCAACGTTACGTGATGCGTTGCCGGACCTTTTACGGGGTGACTACTTCCGCGCCTTACCTGCATCGCGTGGCATAGAATATCAGTATAACAATTTTCAGTAGGGTCATGGATACGTAACATGTAATTTCACTATATACTCCTTTTTTATTTTAATGTATCAATTACAACAAATAACGAACGATAACGTGTCGAACGCACATGCCAGACCACATGTCGAATACACCTGCGATTCAATTATGTTTGTCACTAACGGTGGAACAAATACAGAGCATGCACTCCAGTTGGAAGTCTATTAATTTTACTCTACTTTCTTGACTACGGACACTTGTTTCCAACATCAACGTAATTGCATTCAACTAATAAACGAAAACACACATATCTACAATTCATTCCCAAACAGAGGAACACCCATTTAAATACAAAATGGTTTTTTCATGTGATTTCCCAGTGTTCAAATGATTTAACATTACATAACAAATAACATTACCACAACACTACACTCAACTTCTCGCTTCAACTGACAATCCTAAACCAATGTCACACACGTATCAATATCATCAAAACAATCACCAAATTGCAAAACGTAAATGTAAACCAAACAACACCACCAACAAAAACACAAAACATTTAGCAAAATACATACCTTCTTGTGTTTTCGTCATGTCACGATTTCCCCAAACTTCAAACCTTCACGCTGTGTTGTCGCAATCAACAATGCGTTGGTCAGCGTGACAGACGAATGTGTTTTGTAACGAGACGTACGTGGTTAACGTCACGATGCCCTTTGCTTATGCGTTGGACGATGTTTAATGGGTAATGGTGTAGTGGTTGGGGTGTCGTATATATTGGTGAGAGATTAGACTTGGTGTGCTGTTGATGTTACGTTTGCTAACCCAGCAACATCAACCATAGTTCTCCCACAAAATTAACACTACCCAGAATACAAACCCAAATCCAAACCCCCCCCCCCCAAAACATAAAGATTGAACAACATCGAACCCAAAGAAGAAACATCGATACTCACCTGTCCCACATATGCACATACTTTAACGTTACCCAAACACAATCAAACACAATACCGCAAATAAAACATCAAACCTAGTGCAATAAGAAGTCGGATGATACATACCCGATACCATCGTTCACTAACACAATAAAAAACGTAGATGCTAGCTACTGGTTAACTTCACGGCGCAAGTTATCACGACGCGAACCACAACGAAGGCAGTAATCTTACATAGCCCCACTCAATACAGACGGTTCAATGTTATAACACATCAAATAAAATGTTACATTTCTAGGGTTTGGGAGAGAAGCCAAATGTTAATTGAGGCAATTTCGAATATCAAGCTAACATTCCCAAATCATTGAACACCATAAGAACATTTTACGGAGCAACATTACCATCCCCGAACGCTGCCACATCTCTTCCGGAATGATTGGTTAGGAGGGAAATCCAAAAAACTATACAGTAAGCTTTTGTACAAAATTGTAAAATCAACATCACCAAAACCCCCTTTATACCCCTACATTTTCAGAAATAATATACGGGGTGTAGACCGCCCGACTCTCTTCGCGCGCCACCCTTTTCGGAGAGGGCCCGAATTGGTCTTTCTACAATTCGGACTCCCGTCACGGTTCTGAATTTAATCTCACAAAGTGCGATGTGAGACTGATAAACACCAAAAAGTCCAAATCTGGCAATTGATTTTGAAAAATCAATTTTGAATGAAAAAACGCCAAACATGGACTGCTTTGCCAGATTATAGAGTCGCCACCTAAATATTTTGTTTTTGGGAAATTTAGAAAACCCTGACTCGTGCCAAAGGCCACGTGTCCGTCATCACCAAAGTTGCCTCGGTTCAGGAACTTGGGTATGAGAGGGGAAGGTCCAGAAATGAGCACCCCCGCTCGCCCGATCAAAGGATCGGCCTCTACTAAGCATGATATGTTGTTTTATAAACACATGTGTTCTTATTTCAGTTATTAGCTAACTTACTATGTGATGCACACAGCATACAAGTATAGACTAAATCGCGAGAATTGGAACAAAATAACTCATGTTTGTTTTTGAAAATGGTTTGAAAGTGCTACTCGCAAGTAGGCTAAAGTGTGGATTTGCCACCCTCAAGTGGGCTTAAAACATGATTTGCCATTTCGCAAAGTGGGCTTAAAACTCACATTCATCGAGTTGTTCCAATTCAAGTAACAAAGCCTTCATCCACAGGCATTCATACAATTAAGCACTTAAGCACATAGCCTCATGGCAAGCATGCTATCATGGCAACACTCACACTCATGCAAGTATGCTGAAGCATAAACACTTACAGTGTACTCCGAGCCAAAACAGAAAACTAGTTAGAAATATGATGATCCTAACTATGTCAACAATGCCTAATGCAACACATGCAAAGTGCAACTAAATAGGCTCGGCTATCTAATCATGGCATACGAAGCGACTTGATAACATGCTTTGAAGCACGTATTCAAGAAAGTGTATTGAAATACGATGCAGTTTGAATGATGCGCCGAGCCTGGTGCATGCGATACAAATGAATGATGCAAACATGCAAGCATAAGGTATGGTAATTGGAACGTGCCCTAATCTAACCACTGAAAGGGATTAAATAAAAGGGAGAAAGATGTGGGGTTGGAAGTCCTGCATTCACACACGCACACTAATTACAACATTTGCGCCCACTCGACGAAGGGTCCGAATAAATAAGCTAAGCTATGCTAAGCTAAGCTAATTATTACAAAACAACTAATTAACTATGCTAGCTAATTAAGTATTACAAACCAAATCAAATAACTAATCACACAAACTAGCTAAAATACTACAACACTCAAATAATCAGCTATGCCAACTAATTAAAGCGATAAAGTGGCCTCGCGGGCGAGGGAGACATGCATGCTCGGTTCGCGTCCGCTCGGAAATCCATTGCTTTGCCGACAATTGCCTCTGTTTGCACGTGCCTTGATTTCTGAACATTGAACCAACCTCCACACTGCTTTTGCTTCAAAACAGAAACATTTCTGCACAAAATTAGACTGGTGGCCGGTCGACCACAAAAAGTTACTGCCGGCCACCTTAACTGGCCCGTCGGCTAGTGAAAGTGGTTGGTCGGCTACCTCAAGTGGCCGGTCGGCCACCTGCTTTTCCAGGCTTTTGGTTTTGCTGCAACAAAGAACAACAAAGGCAAAGCAAGGTATTTTGCAGGGAATATATGTACTTCCACTCTCCTCATCATTCCTTAAGCTCAAAGGAGTGTGGCACTCGGCTCTCAAGCCATCAACCAAGCATTTTCAATGCATGATGGCCAAAGAACCAAGCTTGTACAAGCTTAGTGAATGCACAAGTAAGACTCAAAAGGCCTCCACCTTATCATGCATGATCAAGGGTGTCGGCGACCAAGAAATGTGATACGTTTCATCACTTTCAGTACGAAACTGTAACAACCCTCACTTTATCTTAGTCATGCCCACGTGCATTTGCATGATCTTTGTCTTGATTAAATTTGTACTTGCAGACCTTGATTTGTTTTGTCTAAGTGTTGCTTGCATGCTTTGTCTCTTGCTTGGTGCGTTAATCCTAGGTCACACCCTTGAACCTCTTATACCTAGGACCATCTTGGAACCACTTCGGTTGACCTCCACCTTCGCCCTAACATATTGGCCGAGATGTCATCATCTAGGCCGAAATGTGTATCATCTAGGCCGAGATGTTATCATCTAGACATCCTAGCTCTCTGATCCTCACACCTAGTGATCTTGTTCCTGGACTGGTATGACCTAGACCGAGGTGTGACACATCTAGGCCGAGTGTTATCCTTCCTAGCCGAGATCATCGAAACCTTCTTGCCGAAGCCTATGTCTTGACCCGAGGTCATTGCCTTGTTAGAATGCCCTTGCCACCTTGCTTGTTATACACACTTTGTCATACTATTGTCTTATTCAGTCACCTTTTTGAGGAGACCCAACCACACGTTACCACGTGTCCCAGCAGAGGGTTAAGTTAGTAAGCTATTGAGAAAATATATCATTTTGTCATATCCTACCCTTGTAGAGAGAGAAGCTCTAGGAAGAAGCTCTTAGAGAGAGTTAGATTCCAAGCTTGATCTTCACACCTTGAACCGTTAGATCCGTGTTTTGAGGTTAGATTCTTGATCTACTCTTGTTGTTCTTCATGTTAATCTGATCACATTGCATGATCTAGCATGATTCATGAGCCATGCATTGATTTAAAGCTTGTTTTAGAAAGAGAAAATGATGTTCTTGTGTTCTTGAAGAAAACCATGTTTTGATCCAAAAGTTTATATCAAGTTCCATGTTTTGTGTTTGTTTTCAAGAAGATTTTCAGGTACGGGTACCCAGGTCCATGTTTTTGAACTCATATCATGAAATCTCAGATTTTGAATAAGGAAGTTATGATTTTAGCATTCATGTCCTTCACGTTCACGTTCTTCATGTTCTTCGAGAGGAAACCCAGATTTCCCAGACTTCATTTGCCTAAGTGTGGTCGCCGAGACCTACCCTTGCCTAGATCTCACAACTAGGCCAAGCATCGTATCTCACCTTGCCTACCTTGCATGATCACTTGCACCTTAGTCTATCTTGCATGCGCACCTAGGCCTAGGAGACCATACCTCGGCCAAAAGGTGTGGGACCTCGGCCAAGACCTGGTTGGTACCCAGCACGTTTTCCCGAGATGAGAAACAGTGTTTTAACTTCTAGCACATGTTTTGCTTTGTCTTGACTTAGTTTTGAAAGAAATGCTGAGATCATTTACACTCATGCAAAGCTTGCTTTGGGAATGCATTTCATATCCATTTTTGAGCATCTCTTCCTGTCTTCTTGAAATGCATTCAATGGGATTTATTATGTACTTGTAGGCCTTGGATCCTTGCTTGTAATTCCCACACCCGAAGAGGTATGCGAGTGGTATTTTTAATAAAGCTATGTTATAAAGTTTTGATAAAGCCTTGCTTTGTTTTGGAAAAGTGTTTGTTCAAGTATGAATGATTATCCCTAGTTTTCGTATCAAGCATTATCTTGTTTTGATGACATTCTTGGAAAGTCCTTAGTGCTAGGGGACTATAATGCAACTAGTACCCTTGTTTGAGATATCTCCCTTGCCACCAACGGCCTTGTGCGGGTGGGTTTGTCTAATCGATTCCGGGTCGATTATTCCCTTGTTTTGTTAGGAATGTCATCCCTTGTATTATATTGATACTATTAAGCATCCCTTGAAGCTTTGAAAGACTTGATAGATGAACTTGATTCATCCATTGATTTTGTACAAGCCATGATATGTATTGTTTCAATAAAGATCTTGGATATCATTCATTCAAACCTTTATTACTAATATCATTCACTGAGTATCCAAGCTCACCATCTCCTTATATATATGTAGGTGACGAGGAAGAAGGCGGTGATGCCTAGATGTGTTTTGCAAGATGTTTTGGATTCATGTTTTGCTAGCATCTTGAAGATTATGCTTCTTAGCTTTGTATTACATGTCTTTTGTATATTTCGGCTTGAGAAGCCTTTTGATCAAGATGTAACTTGTATCTTATTTTATTTGTATTCAGGTTGTAAGCCATGTTAAGTTGTATGTCATTTCATTTGACCTATGCACAGCTCTTATGGACTATTTAGATTTAAATTTATTGCTTCCGCACATGTAAGCCCCATATGCATACTCTGATTGTGTGTGATCTTTGTAAGTTGGCCTTTGGTAATCTTGAATTACTGGCTATCACGACACCATTCTACTAGGGGCGGAATGGGGTCGTGACAAAAACGTCCCACATTTCTTGTGTTTTGATTAACGTCCGATCCAAACACATGCAATGCAAACAACATGCTTATCTTAGTCATGTTTTACTTGATTCAATTTTGTTTACACATTTTACCTTACCAATTAATCCTTTAACCGATTAAGTCTGATGTGAAAGTCCTCTAATGAGAAAAATGGCCTAAACCACAAACACCTTGAGCATGAAAGAAGCCACATGCTTTTGGTTAGTAGAAACCCTCAAGAGAAGGCTAAAACCATTAGGCATGAGAGCCTCAATTCCATGCTCAAGCTAACAAGGGGCTAAAGACCTCTTTCAAAGTGAATGAAAGAGTGAAACAATGGAGTGTAATGGCATATATTTCAGCACTGCAATGACATGCTAAATGACTTAAAATCATGCAAACAAACCATGCACAACATGTTAAGAGTCAAAAGCACCAAGATTAGTGAAGGATGCAACACTAGAGGCAGGCAATACAATGCTCAAATGACCAAACTAGCCCAAAACAGAGCTACATCATGCCAAAACAATGGCCTAAACATGCTAAAATTAAGGCACAAAAGAGTAGAATATCATGCGCACATGCCGGCTCGCAAGCAAGGCATAAGGCACAACTCTCAAAAAGCAATGAAAGAATGATATATGTGAGAGTGTGAAAGAGGTATATACTCTGAAATTACATGCTAAATGATGCCATATCATGGAAACATCACAAGCAAAGCATGCTAGGGGTCCTAAAACTCAAAGCTAGTTAAGGCCATTTACACTATAGCTATACAAAGCAAAGCATGTGTGACCAAGACCACCCAAAATAAAGTTAAAGCATGTTAAAATATGATCAAAAACATACTGAGATAGAGCTAACACAAGCTAAAATGATAGGCCAATTCATTAAGCAGGTTAAGCTAGTGAGCAAGATTACACTACAAGTCTAAGAAGCAAACAAGAGGTGCTCCAACCAGCCAAAAATAGAGTTATAACATGTTAAAATAAGGCCAAAAACATGCTCAAACTAGGCTGCAAAAAGGTAGAAATACATGCTCATTTGGTAGGCCATCAACACATGCAAACAAGACAAGAGGAGAGGGGACCACCCCCTCCCATTTTGGACCTCAAAACCACCTTTCCACCACTGAAATTCCTTTGGAATTCAGTGGTTAAAGGGCCAAAAAGAGATGGTTTCAAAAGCTTTGAAAGATGGCACAAAGCTAAGCAAATAAGCTACAAAAGATGGTAGACCACCCCTAACTCCAAAAGGGCCTCAAACTACCATTTTTAACACTTAAAAATAGAGGTTTTTGTAGTTTAATTCCACCCCAAAAATAGTGTAGAAAGATGGCAAAATAATAGTGCACAATGAGCTTAAAAGGGATAAGACGTTACATTTGAAGCACAGTAGCAAAACAGCCCCAATTCTGAGTTAAAACCACCTTTTGGAGCTCAAACAAAGTCCTAAGCTACCTCAGCCCAAAGATGATCAACTTTGGTTAAGGAAGTGTATGCAAATATGTAGGGAATTCTCACTTTCAAGCCTAAAACAAGAGGAAAGAGAGAGAATTCTAGAGAGAGTGAAGAATTTGCTCACAAATCTTCTAGAGAGAGAGGATTTTTAGAGAGAGAGGCTCCCAAAATTGATCCCTTTCAATATGGGAGATATGGCCTTCATATATATCAAAAAGAGAGCATTTGGTCGAAATATCTGAAAACAGGATAGCTGGAGGTTGTGCAGAATAGCTGGAGGGAAAAGATATGCAAAATATCTGAGCTTGGGACCTTAGTGGCTGGTCGGCCACTTTTTTTGGCCGGTCGGCCACCTTTCCTAGCCTGTTGGCTACCCCTGGTGGCCGACAGCCCACTTTTCTGGCCGACCGACCACAAAAATCTACTCTGCAGGTCAAACTTCAAATGGGCATATCTCCTTTGTCTGGACTCCTTTTCAGGTCATTCTTATGTCCAAATTGAAGCCCCAGAAGTAAGCTTTCCAATGGTAGCAGCCTTACATCAAAATTCCAGTGAAAAAAGTTATGCTCATTTAGTGAAGCCACTCAGTTTTGGTCCTAACCGGATTGATGACCAACTTCAACTAGCCATATCTCCCCCGTCTGGACTCGGTTTTAGGAGATTCTTGAGTGAAAAATGAAGCCCGGGAAGTCTTCTTTCCAACAGTGGTGGCCTCATAACTTAAGTCCAAGTGTACAAATGGATAGACCCGATTTAGCGAGTGCTGCTCGACTCTCTCTTAACAATTTATGCCCAACTTCTTCCCCAACTTGGTTTCTTCCCTCTCCTCCAATTTTCTTCAACCCCAAACCTCTAACCAAGATGTTTTGAAAGATTTTTCAAAGATTTCACCTCTCTTTCATTCATTTCCACTTTGTCCTTGCTCAATTTATCGAAAAGCGCAACTTTTAACGAAATGCGAGCCTCGGAACATCGTAGGAACTTTATTTCAAAAATATTTTGAAAGAGAGTGTTTTAAGGTCTAAAAATCATTCAAAATAGTTTTAGTCCAAAAATGGGGTGTGTGGTTAGGATTTGGAGCTCCTCTTACCGAAAAAATTGAACCTTTACATAGCATAGCCTACACCATCAAGTAGGCAATCAGTAGTGCCCAAGTCTTAAGGGCGGTCAAAAATGGGGTGTCTACACGGGGCCAATGTATAAAATGGTCTTTTACATTGAAATGGGACTTATTAGTCCACAAGAAAAAAAAGACAGGACTAAATGGTTTATAAGATGTCAATTTGGGATTTACTGGTGCTTTACCCTTTTATAAATTGAATCATTCAAATAATTAAAGCCATCCAATTTTTCATAAGGTGGCTATGTTGTAGTTTTTTCTTCTTTCTTTTTTATTTTTTCATTATATTTTATTTAAATGATTTTTATTTTGGGGCTGGCTTCCCTCCAGTTTGATCACACAAACTTAAGGATATTATTGGGCCCGTGGGGGCCTACTATGGGTTCCATTTTGATAATTTGAATAGTTCAATGTGTAGAAATCGTTGAGTATTAAATGTTTGTAAAAAATTATATTGATCGGATATCGATAGCTACATGATCAAATCAGTTTTGTATAAAAAAAAATAGACTGTAAAAAGATAAACGGTTGACAAAAATTTGATCTGATGAGATAGCTATCGGTATTCGATCAATGTGATTTTTTACAGACATATAGTACGCAATGAGTTCTATACATGTGAGTCAAATTCACGAGACCCATATTGAACCTCCACAAATTCAACAGTACCCTCCAGTCCGACAGAGGAAAGCCCAACCCTTTATTTTTTATTTTATTCTTAATGTGTCATCTAGGGTCCAACTATAGTACGCAAATGGTGGTATTTATGTACCATACATAAATTAATATGAACCATTGGATCTTCCTTTTTAATCTGTGCTGTCCACCAAAAAGATTTGGTAACCGGTTACAACCGGTAAACAACAAAGCCCATGGTGTCTTTCTCTTTCCTTCTCTCTCTTCTGGTCTCTCCTCTTCCCCCTGTCTCTTTGTCTATTTTCATGGTGAAAACTCATGGCCACATCTTGATGTTTAGAATATGTCTATTTAAACCCAACACAAATTTTGATGCCGAATGTGGAGACTCAAAATCTTGCATCGGCTACTAACAATAGGGGATGCAAATCCTTCCGTCAGCGACACCGACAGAGATGGCTCCACTCATCCCCTGTTGTTGGTGGTGCTTTTGGGCTTTGTTTAATTTTTTTTTTCTCCGAATGCTTAACCCAATAAATTAGTAATACCTTCGTGAGAATGGTGATTGTTGATTTGCAATATTTCTGGGTGTATTTGCATGGTGACTGGAATAGGACTGTGATTAAAGTTTTTTGTTCCCCCCTTTGTGAAGGAAGAGGTGTTGAGGAATTACATCTCAGTATATTTATAAAAAAAAATTAAACTAATGATAAAATTTATAAATTTTTTTATTAATCTGTAATTATTTTATAAATAGTCCAATCATGTGTAATTTTTCCAAAAATTTTTTGTTGTGGACTCATTGAATGACTAACTTGGCAAATTTTGAGTGATTACAATAAAACATCACATTTACGGGTTTTTATGTCTGTATAATAAGTAGCTAATTAGTGGATTCAAAAATATTATTTGGTGTATCAATTGAAAAACTTAATTAAAATTATGTAAAAAAATAAAATAAAATAAAAATACAGTTATTAATATCTATAATCCACCTTCCATAAATATTTAATTTGAATATTTCTATAAAAAAAGAATAAAATTAATATATTGTTAATATTATAATAAATATATGAAGTTCTAAAATTGCTCTCCACAGAGTTATATGACTTAAGTGGTAAGCAACTTCATAAGTAGTGATAAATAAGTTTAAAACAAGTACTAAAGTGGTAGGTTAATTCAAAATGAATAGTAAGTCATTTCAAGTTACTTCAAAATGAGTAGTAAGTCGTTTCATAACAAATGGTAAGTAAATTCATAAAGAGTGGTAAGTAATGTCATACATAGTAAGTAATTTTATTAGTAAATATAATTTCATATATCACTCATTAACAAATTATTTTTTTTTTAATTTTATAAGAAAGCACGAAACTTAATATATTGTATATTCAATAATAAATCATATAATAAAGTATATTAGAGTACAAGATAGATCTCAAAAGGGATAAAGAGAACTTTTACTTAGAGAGGATACGAGTCTCCACATAGAGAAAAAAAAACAAACTTCCAAGTAGAGAGGAAAAAAACCTCCATGAAAAAAGAAAACCTCTACACAGAGTGGTATTATTGCAATAAAAAAAATTAATAATAATCAAAATAATCACTATCAATCAAACATTACTAATTACCTTCATGATCCATTCATCATTGCAACGGATAACTGTGGTACTTTAATCCCCGCTTTTACATTACAAAATAAAATATTTTGGATCTGAAGTGATCGCCTAGCGTATAAAAACACGTTTAGCAGCGTCGGATCTCAATCATGAATCAGATTTGAATCTAGATTTGAAAGTTTACTCTGTGATCAGTTGTAATGGAGACGGGACAAACAATAGTAGCTAACATAGTGATGAAATAAAAAAAGGAAACTGTGGAAGAAGAAATTGAGGAAAAAAAGAAGGCTATACGTATCACCCTCTCTCCCATAAAGAAGAGAGAGAGGTTAGGGCTTCTTATACATAGAGAAAAAGAGACTAGGATTTTTCCTCCCAAGAGAAATCATGAGCGCATTTAGTAGTAATTAAGTAAAAACTAACCAACATAATGGCAATCATACTGTTATAAGTAGGTTTAAAAAAGTAATAAATAATTAATTACTAAATTAGATTTGACTTACTACTTATTACTTCATTAAACTTGATTTACTCCTCAAATAAACTCCTCTTACTACTTCTCTAGACTTGACTTACTACTTACTATTTCATGATAAGTAGATTTCAGTTATTATTCAATAAGATTCCACTTATAATTTGATTAAACTTAACTAAGGCCTTGTTCAGCAACTTAATATTTTAGCTTAAAAGTCAAAAAATCACTAAAAAAATTAAAAAGCTAATAACATATACCAAAAAGTTAAAGATTCTCTTTTCTTTCTACTTTTTGCACATGTTTCCGTAAAAAAATCAAAAAATCATCCCAAACGAGGCCTTACTATTATATTAAACCCTACTTACTATTTAATGAGTTTCTACTCTTTTTTATTTATTTTTAATATTTTATGGAAAATTAATTTTTCACAATAATGACTATTTTTAAAAAATTGGTAAATTTTAACAAATTTTATTAAATTAATATTTGCATATCAAATTTTACTTTTACAAATCATAACAAGACAAAATATGGAGGAAAAATAATTAAATGTGATATGTCATTAGTTTTATATATTTAAAATGAAAAAGATGACACAATTTTCAAGAAATGAAAATGACCCGTTTAGCAGGTAATATTTTAAATAGTAAATTCATTCATTACGATACATTGCATTGCCTTGTGCCTTGTCGGCACTCGTAACAACACTTTATCAAACTTGGCTTATCAATCATTTAAACAACACTTACTACTCAATAAGACTCTACTTACTATTTTATCAGTGTTGACTTAACACTCATTTAAACCACACTTACTACTCAATGAGACTATCCTTATTACTTTATCAGAATCATACTTACTACTCAATGAGACTCTACTTACTACTTTATCAAATTTATCTGTCATTTAAATCACACTTACTAGTCAATGATACTGTACTTACTATTTCATCAAACTTGACTTATGTCACACCCCAAATTTTAATTACTCGAAAACATTATCAAAGCCTTTAAATTAGGTCCATTTTTATTTTATTTTTTTCATATACAAATATCTATTACACTTGAGTAATAGAATTACAATGAAACATGTTCTCTCTCTCGATGAATATTACAATGACAACAATACATGCCAGTCTCCTACTGTGCTACAAATAAATAAATACAAATACAAGATCCATTTCCTTTACATCTACTACAAAGTTATACAAAGGGACTCAAGAACTCCATAAATCTTCAATCAAATAATCCAAACTTTCTTCCTGTAAAAAGATAAAACAAGCACGGGTGTAACATGCCCGGGGGGTACCCGCGCGCGTTAAACAGTTCGGACTCCCGAGATCTCTTTGATCTAGTCTCACGAGTGCAATGTGAAACGTAGATGAGAGTCCAGATTTGGAAACTTTTATTGAAAATCCATTTTATTGCAATTTTGTCAAAAATGGACTGCGTTATCAGATCTCAGAGTCGCCACCTAATATTTTGGGAAATTAGGAAACCCATGACTCAGTGCCAAGGCCACATTTTGTCGTAACCAAGGATGCTTGGCTCGGAACCTTAGGTATGAGAGGGGAAGGTCAATAATGAGCACCCCGCTCACCCGATCAAAAGATCGGCCTCTACTAAACCATGATATGACTTTTATTTTCTTTATATGTTCATGTTCTGATTAGTTAATAAATCCTAAAATTTACTATGTGAAGCATACAAGTATAGACTATGCCATTCATTTTGGAACAATTTGATATCATGCATTTTGAAAGAGTTTTGACGATGTACAACCCAAATAAATTGAGTTTACAAGCACGAAAAATCAACATTATTCCAAATTAAGCGACACAACCTCCATCCACTGGCATTCATAGAGTTATATCACATAAGCAAATAGCCTCATGGTAGAATGCTAGACATAGTAAGAAAAACATACACAAACGGGATGCTAAAACATAAAAACTTACATGTTTGACGTCCCACGAACAAGCTACAAAACAAAGTTAGTAAAATATGCATGATCTTATATACAAAATCCTAATGCAATTCACTCATGAGATGCAACTAAAGATTTGGCTTCTAAAATATGATATGTGAATCATCTCAAGAACATGAGGTAGCGCACATAATCACATAGGAATTGATTAAATCCACAAATGCAAACTTAGCCGAATCAAGATGCATGAAACATGGATGCAAAGCATAACTATGATGAAAAATAAATATGATGTTTATGTACAAATAAAGAAAGCAAATAAAAGAACGGGATAGAAAGAAGCGGAGCGGGGAATTATTACAACATTTTAAAGAATAATTACAAATCAAATTAGAGAGAGATGAGGAGAATATTACAACAAGATAAAAACCTCACAATACACTCAAAATAAAAAATAAATAAAATAAAAGCTTCATGTTCTTTAGAACGGCCTGCGGAAATTGGTCAATATTGGGAGATTACGCCATCTTGTTCGGAAGAAGCTAACCGGCCGGCCAACTAGGCCAAGCAAAACCTGTCTTGTTGAGAAATCAAGAAAATGAACAAACAAAAAATATGCAGGTGGCTCAACTAACCACTACCGGTTAGATTAAAAAAAAAAGAAAACAAATATAAAATAAAATAAAAAGTGCAAACTCACAACATAAACCTAAAATAATAAAACAAATATAAGATAGAACATGCAAGATTACAACAGAACTAATATGAGACTAATACACGAAAAAAAATAAATATGAGGTAAAACATGCAAGATTACAACAAAACTAATATGAAATTAAAGCATGTGAATAAAAATAAATAAATAAATAAATAATTATGAGCTAAACAAACCACTAGGATTATAACAACACACTATGAAATATAAAGTAAGAAAATAAATATGAGATAAACAAACCACTTAGATTATAACAAAACACAATGAAATAAGAAGCGTGAAAATAAATATAAACATAAAATATAAGAAAATGAAAGACTAACAATTCACCTTCAAAGAAAGATTGAACTTCTTGATTTCCAAACTTCCTCTTGATCACCCTCAAGTGTAGGAAGTGTGTTCTCAAATCCTTAATTCGAAATTATGGAGTTTATGGAGTTTGTGGTATAGAAAGTGGCTAACTCTTAGTTTTTCTCACTTTCAATCACTAAACACTCTTCCTTATGATCAAGGCAATTGATCTTTGGCTATATCAGAATTTTTGGAGTGGTTTTGGTGTATGGAAATGAGGAATTTCAGTAGCTATGGAAGGTACAGGGTGTATATGGAAGATAGGAATATTTTTGGCTCAAAAACTCAATTTTTCTCTATTTTTTCACTCTTTTCTCACTCATTTTTCTTCAATTTCGTGGTCTCCTTCTCTCTTACAATATGATCATTCTATATAGGCAATGAGGGAGAGTAAAGGTCAAAAAGAAGGTGGGAGACAAGGTGGGAGACAAGAATGTGATAGGAGGGCAAATTTTCAAGGTAGTTGCATGGGATACTCCTTTATGAATGCAAACAAAACCTCTTTTTGACAATGGGGGATGATTAGGTATAATGGAGGATGAGTGGATGCACTTGAATGGCTCAGAAAATAGGTAAATGGGTTGTCCCAACCGAACCAAAACCAAGAAAAAATGGGCTATTGTTGTTTTGGGCCGAGTCAACAAAATCTGCTTTTAAGTCCAACTTCAAATGGGCATATCTCTCCCATATGGACTTGGTTTTAGGCGGTTATTGGGTCCAAATTGAAGCCCCAGAAGTCTACTTTCCAATGGTGGTGGCCTCACATTTAAATTCCAAGTGTACAAAGAGATATGCCTAATTTAGTAAAGGCTGTCTCGGGCTGGGTCAACAAAATCTGCTCTTAAGCCCAACTTCAAATGGGCATATCTCCCTTATTTGGACTTGGTCTGAGGTGGTTCTTAGGTCTAAATTGAAGCCCCAGAAGTCTACTTTCCAATGGTGGTGGCCTCACATTTAAATTCCAAGTGTACAAAGAAAAATGCCTAATTTAGTAAAGGCTGTTCATTTCCTTCTTAATGATTTGATACTCATCCTTTTCCTAAACTAGTTTTCTTTCATCCCCTCCTATTTCCTTCAACTCCAAACCTATAAGAAGATGTTTTTTAAATATTTTTCAAAAAGTTTCACCTCCCTTCCATTTATTTCCACTTTGTCCTTACTCGGTTTACTAAAAAGTACAATATTTTAATCGAAATGGGAGCCTCGGGACATTGTAGAAACATTTTAAAAAAACATATTTTGAAAAGAGGGTTTTAAGGTCTAAAATAGTTTGGCCAAAAAATGGGTGAAGGTTGGGATTAAAACTTAAATTCCATCTTTCTTATTGAGAATTTTGTGAGAAACACATTCTAATTGTCATCATCGGGTAATCAAAAGAAAGCGCCCAAGTCTTAGGGCCAGTCAAAATGGGGTGTCTACAACGGGGTGAGCACTAATGCCCAGTAGGAATCTCATAGTTCTCAATCAATAACTAACACACAGATAGAAATGATCATGCATGCAGGGTGATACCATATAGTAAAGTGACATTTTGTAAGTTCAAAATATTACACGAAAGGTATCTTTTCTTAAAATTTGACTTGAACATTTAAGAAAACTCCCTGCCATAAATGTAGTCTCCCATCATTAGGAAGCCATAAATTCTCTTTGAAAACAATTACACTTAAAGAAGAACATCATCTTAAATTTATCAACCCGATTCCAAATTATTCCTCATTTTGTTTCCATTTTAATATTCCATATTTCATTTCCATTCTAATATTACACATTTCATTTCCATTTCTAATTACCATACTCCATAACATCAAAATCCAAAGGATTAGGGTTCAACATAACACAAGAATTACAAATCCCTTTTTAATTCAGTTTTCCAAATACTTACAAAACAAAACTCATAATCTTCCCTTTTGTCACAAGCAATCCATTTAGTTCATCATCACTAGCCCCTAAACCAATTTCCCACATGATGCCAATTTCAATCCTTAATCCATTTTCCTTCAGTTTATTTTCAATTCATTTATGCTTCTCAATTCATGAGTCAATTTCATTATTTCACAACAACCAAACTGAGACTACAACTCAGTGGTTTTCCAATCATACAAAACACACATAAATACTTCAAACTGCCATTTTACGGAAATTTCGTCCGCAGGATTGGCACCCATGTATAAATTTCGGGACTTTCACCCAAGACACTCCGGCCAACTTAGTTATAATGGAGTCCATCCCCTTTCTCCTCCCAAACAGTGGAGTCCATCCCCTTTCTCCTCCCAAACAAACATACATATACAATGTATTTAATCACACAATCACACATGGAGTACATCCCCTTTCTCCTCCCAAACAATCATACATATACAATGTATTAAAACACACAGTCATATTCAATGACAACCATTTCTCAGACTTATCATATTATTTACTCTTTTCAACTAGCACAATACATGTGATCCAAAATATGATTTTCAAATGAAACAAGTGCACTTAAAACATAACACAAGAATTTCCGAAATCTCTTTCCAAAACATACAGTTTAAATCCTCAAAATCCATTGCATTCTCCATGATATGCATGATTTATAGATAGTCTGGTTTGCCTAGTCAACATGCAATTTCTACAACAATCATAGTTATCCTCCACCGTAGCTCAAAACAAATATATCTAAACCAATACATAAATTCCTTTAAAGATATGTGTTTTTTTTCAAAATCTCAAATGGGAGTGATAATACATGTCAAGCTCCACCATCATCATTAATAATCCTCCAATTTCACATTTACAATGACAATTTTAATTATTTATACAAAATAACAATTTGATCCAATTAGGGCAAAACTCCCATTTTTTCCAACTATCAACCCAAACTCAACACAACCCAACACAACTCAACTTGGTTCAACACAATTCAACATAGTCAAAACAATTCAACATAATCAACGCAATTTAACATAATCAACACAATTCAACATAATCAACACTATTCAACATGCTTCAATTTAACACCACTAAATGTAATTCAACATAATTCAAGGTGAACTCTTAAATCCCCATTTCATCTTTTCATCCCAAGTCTCATGCCAATGCCATCCATATCATTAATGAAATCTTTTTCCCCAAATTTCATTTCATATTATAGCATGATTTATAATATCCATAATAAAGGTTCAATCGCTAATTTTTAACATAATTTTCAAACACTTCCAAAATTCAATTAAACTTGTATATATACAATTCAACCTCTCAATTTCATGATTCTACTTTCAATTTGGGCAAAATCATTAATTACCATCATGAATCGCTTAGGGTTTTCAAGAAAAATTAAGGTTTTCAAGAAGAATTAAAACTTCTCACACCACCACTTTTTATTCCAAATTTCCCATTGATTATACACCTAAGATTCATAATCCACAATCTTAACCCAACAATTGAACCCCTAACACTTCAAACCCTAAACCCCCAAATCTCATGATGTACACTATATGCTCAAAAATGGAGATTTTGTATTTATATAATCAAAATACCACAAATCTATCTATTAATAGAAGTATTGAAGAAGAACTAGGACCCCTACCTCAAGAATCGAGCAAAAGAGCAAGCTTTGATGAGATTCCTTCACAAATCTGAAATTTCAATCGGTAGAAAATGTTGATCTTCAAGCCTCTTTACTTTCTTGTAAGGGATCTTGCCCAAAACTTAGAAGAATAGAGAGTATTTGGGATCAAAAACCTAGGGTTTTCGGACGTTGGGTGGGAGGAAGGAGGAAGGAAATGGAAAATGCAAAGAATAATCTAGAAATGAGGTTTTAAACTTGCTGAATTCGCGAGGTCCGCTCGAGCGTCTCTTTTCTCGCTCGAGCGTACCTGCTTCCAGCACATATTCCAAAACTTCAAACAGGTATAACTCTCTCATTCGGACTCCATTTTAGGTCATTCTTGTGTCCAAATCGAAGCCCCAGAAATAAGCTTTCCAATGGTTCTAGCCTCACACCCAAATTCAAAGTGTGGAAAAAGGAAAGAGCAAAAGAGTGACGGCTGTTCGTAAGAAAAATTATTTGAATTAAAGTTTTTGGTACAATCTTACTTTACCATCATGTTACCACTTCAATCAATGACCCAAAATAAAATATGGAGGCTCCAAACATAATAATAAAAGGTCAAAAACAATCCCACTAGTCTTAGAAATTCAAACTCAACCAGGCAGACCGCTCGAGCGCCCAAACTTGCGCTCGAGCGCGCAGACAACAAAGCCGGCCACTCGAGCAACCACTCCTACGCTCGAGCGGAAATTCACAACTCTCAGAATTTTGGACAAACTGCAAAAATACTGGAAGCCTCACAAGTCCGCTCGAGCGTCAACTCCCCCACTCGAGCGGAGGGAAAAAATTCTGGATTGCTACAATCTTCCCTCCTTAAGGAATTTCGTCCCCGAAATTGCATCCGTTCTCAAAACCATAACAAAATATAGCAACAAACCCCAATCTAATAACAAGGCATGACAGCAACAATATATATATACCTATCAATCCTTAACATCATTCAATTACACCTCATATCAATTTTAAACTCAAAAGTACAAAGTGTTACAACTTATCACTCATTTGAATCACACTTACTATTCAATAAGACTCTCCTTACTACTTTATCATACTTGACTTACCACTCATTTAAGCCACACTTACTACTCAATGAGACTGTACTTATTATTTTATCAAACTTGACTTATCACTCATTTAAACAATACTTACTACTCAATGAGACTCTACTTACTACTTTGTTAGACTTGACTTATCAATCATTTAAACTAAACTTAAGACTACATTTACTATTTCATCAAACTTGATTTTTTTTTTTTTCTTACCACTTGAATCTCTTAATTTTTTCTTTTAACTAGGAGAAATGTTGTTCCAACAAAACATAAAAATTTATAAATTCCAAAATATAATGGAAATGAAAGTAAAAAGAGAGAGACTTACCTAAGGAGTTCCAGATCAACAACAATCTATCTTAAAATCTTCAAAAGTTTTAGAAATGAAACATCAAATTTTGTTTATGGAATCCTCAAATGAATTTGAAATTTTCCTATATTTTGTTAATCATATTTCTCATTAATTGCATTTATTGTGGTAGATAAAAAAGATACTAGGTTTCATTTATTGCCATTAAGTAGATAAACAAAAAAAATCATATTCCATAAAATGTAAAAAATTATAATAAAATTTATAAATTTCATATTTATTTTTTATACATTCTATTTTATAAATTTTATATTTATTTTAGAGGTTAGGTGCATTTTATTAATGTTTGAATGGTAAGTGTAGTTATGTGGAATAGTAAGTACAACCATATCAAGTAGTAAGTTTGTTTAGTTGTTGTAGTAAGTTGGAAACCACTCATTTAAACTATACTTACTATTTTATCAGACTTACTTACCACTCATTTAAATCATACTTACTACTCAATGAGACTCTACTTATTACTTTATCAGACTTGACTTACTACTCATTGAAACAACATTTACTACTTAATGAGACTCTACTTGTTACTTTGCGCCTGTTTGGTAGAACTTTTTTCCAGCTTATTTTAGCTTTTAGCTTAATTTAAGCTGTTTTATTGTGTTTGGTGTGACTTATAATACAGATTATAGCTTTTTGTAAGTCAAAAATTAGTTTTTTCCTGAGTGGCTGTGGGGGTGCTTAACTGATTCAGCTTAAGCGGCAAGCTGAGAAAGAAGGGGCAAAATTGCTTAAATGCCCCTCATCAACTTCAACTATTACCAAAAAAACCAATATATAAACCCTGAACCAAACACTGTTCACTTCTTCAGACAGAGAAAGCTTGAGAGCTGATTTTTGGCGCGATTTCTTGAACTAGCTCTCTCTCTCTCTCTCTCTCTCTCTCACGATTTGATTTGGGGGCTACCGGCTAGGGTTTTGAAAGTGAACCAGAGCTAGCTCTCTCTCTCCCTATTCGCGATCGCGGCAGATCTCTCTCTTTTCGGGGATGTTCATGTCTGCGATCGATCTTAAACCCTCCCATGCCGTCGCGATCGACCTTCCGCTGTCTCGATCTTAAACCATAGCGTCGCCACGACGCCACTGTGCCTTCGTCGTCGTCCCCCCATCGCGATCGATGAAGAAGTGGTCTCGGTAAAGCTCCATTTCCGGTGAACCAGAGCGCTCTATCTCTCTCTCTCTCTCGTCTCTCTCTCTCTCTCTCTCTCTCTCTCTCCGGCGTTGTTCCATGTCTGTGATGGAACGGCAGCGCGGGTGTAACATGCCCGGGGGGTACCCGCGCGCGTTAAACAGTTCGGACTCCCGAGATCTCTTTGATCTCAATGTTTCACGAGTGCAATGTGAAACGTAGATGAAAGTCCAGATTTGGCAACTTTTATTGAAAATCCATTTTATTGCCAATTTTGTTAAAAATGGACTGCGTCATCAGAACTCAGAGTCGCCACCTAATATTTTGGGAAATTAGGAAACCCATGACTCAGTGCCAAGGCCACTGTTCGTCGTAACCAAGGATGCTTGGCTCGAACCTTAGGTATGAGAGGGGAAGGTCAATAATGAGCACCCCCGCTCACCCGATCAAAGATCGGCCTCTACTAAACCATGATATGACTTTTATTTTCTTATATGTTTATGTTCTGATTATTTTAGTAAATCCTAAAATTTACTATGTGAAGCATACAAGTATAGACTAGTTTGCTCAAATTGGAACAATTCAACTTCATGTTTGTTTTGAAAAGGGTTTGAATTTGCCACTTGACAAAGTGGGCTTAAGATGTACATTTATTGAATTATTCCAATTCAAACAACAAGCCTTCATCCACAGGCATTCAAACAGTTTATCACTTAAACAAATAGCCATATGGTAGGATGCTAAACATAATAAGAAAATCACACACAAATGGGATGCTAAAGCATAAAAACTCACAGATTGACCGAGTCCCTCGAACAGCTACAAAACAAAGTTAGTAAAATATGCATGATCTTATATACAGGATCCTAATGCAATTCACTCATGAGATGCACTAAAGATTTGGCTCCTAGAATATGGCATGTGAATCATCTCAAAACACAGAATCATGGGATAATCATTTGAAGCATAAAGATGCAAATTTAGCCAAATCTTATGCATGGATCATGGATGTAAAGCAGGGATATGCATGGCATGTCAGATATATACATACACACAGTTAGGGAAAGCGATAAAAGAATGGGATAGAAAGAAGCGGGGTGGGGGAATTATTACAATACTTGAATTATTACAGATCCGAATGAGGGAGAGAGGAGAGAAAAATAAAATAAAATAAAACCTCACAACACACTCAAAAATAAAAATAAAATAAAATAAAAAAATTCATCGCTAGCACAAAGATCCATATGTCTTCAATCTCTTAGACCTGCACACCTCAGCCCATGTCAAGTCATCTTCAATGGAGGTCCTGCCACTTAAGCCACTCAAAATTTGAAATTGATCAGGAACTTCAAGTGGGGATATATTCACTCAAATATACACCCATGATTCAAATTTATACACATAACCTATGTATAATTGAGAAAATGGCAGATAACACCCTTGACTCACATATTATATCATATAAATATATATACAAAAAAATGGCATGACACCAATATTATACATATAAATATATATATATATATACATAAAGAGAGAGAGAGTGACTGCCATGTGGGTCTCTAAGAGAGAGAGAGAGAGAGAGAGGTGAGGGAGAGCGACCCGTGGGTTTGGGTGTGCATGGTGTTCATGCCCGTGGGAGAGAGTTGGGTTGGTGTGCATGGGTCTTAGAGAGAGAGAGAGCCGTAGGGTAGAGAGAGAGAGAGAGAGAGATGGGTGTGTGCATGGATGCTAGGTTTCCTGAGAGAAGAGAGAGAGTTCGGGGTAGAGAAGGGAGAGGGACTGCCGTGGGTGGTATTGCATGGGTGAGTGTGGGTTTGGTGTGTTGGTGAGCTTGCATGGCTGTGTGATATGCACGGGTGTGTGAGAGTGAGATGCATGGGCTGTGAGTGCAGTGTGTGCCGTGAGGGTTGAAGGTCATGTATGGCAGTGTGGAGGTGTGAGTCATGGTGGTGCTGTGTTTGATAATTGTGTGTGAGAAGATGAAGTTGGTGGTGAGTGTGTGGTCTCATGCATGGGTGTGTTATGTGATATATGTGTGAGTAGAGAGAGAGTTCGAGTGTGTGCTGGGTGTGTGGCCGTGGATGGGCTGCTGCCGTGCGTGTGTGCAGGCCGTGGGTGATATGGGAGCTATGTGATCAGGGAGAGGGAGAAGAGAGAGTGGTGCCGAGTGAGGGAGAGGTTAGTATGGTGATATGCATGGATGGATGTGGTGATATGCATGTGTGTGCTGGGTATGTTAGCCGAGAGAGAGAGAGAGTGAGATGGTGTGATGAAGCTGCTGGGTTTTGTGCCGTGCATGTGAGAGAGGTGGTGAGATGTTGTGTGAGCTCCCTCAACCCGTGTGTATCTCTCCCCCCATGTGTGCCTTTCCCTCAACCCATTTTCTCTCTAAAAACCTTGTATGCTCTCTGTGTATTCTATTCGAGAGAGAGAGGGCCAGCTCCTCATGTGTTCATCTCCCCTTGTTTTTTATGCCGTGTGTGCTCCCCCTCCTCTATGTCTGAGCTGTGTATGTTCTTCTTCTCTGAACTCCCCTCTTTTTATTACTCAAAAAGACCCTCACCTAATACTCTCCACTAAAACAAAAGATTGATTTAGTGCCTTCTCTTTATTCCCACTCTCTCTCCCCTTTATTTCTCCACCATAAAAGCCACGCCCCATTTTCTCTTTTTTATATTTTTTATTTTTCTATTTTTTTTATTTTATTATTTATATATTCAAATTTTTATTATTTTTCTTTTCTTTTGTATTAAAAATAATTATCAACTTATATAAAACACACTTAAAAGATATGTACACACCTAATTTAATACACACACATAAAATTATAAAACACTACAAATTACCAAAATATTAGTGATGGTCAAAATGGGTGAGGGTGGTCAAAATAAAGTGCCCAAGTCTTAGGGCTGGTCAAAATGGGGTGTCTACAGCGGGATGAAAGAAGAAGAAAGGGCTGCCGGAGCACTTGCCTTTGCTGGATTACCAATAGAACGGCGGCTAGGGTTTTCAGTGTTTTTTTAATATTATAATAATAATAATAATGCATTTTAAGCCATTAATGAAATAAATTTTATATTAATTGATACTAATTAATAATTTTAGTATTAATTGATACTAATTAAGCCATTAATTGATAATAAATTAAATTAAAAAAATATTAATAAATTGGTATATTTTGTAACAATTTTTAATAAATTAAAAATATATCAATTAATATTCATGTATTTATAAACTAAATGAATATAATTTGAAAATTTTAATTGGTATTTTAGCATTTTTCAAAATTTTAATCTCACCATACATGCACCACTTCTAATTTGAAAAAATAAACTATAAACTAAAGAAAATAAAATAAAATGAAAAAAAGAAAAAAAAATTAAGAGAAGAAAAAAAAAAGAAATAAGGAGAGAAGAGAAGAAAAAATAAAAAAGAAAAAGAAAATAAGGAGAAAAGGAAAATAAATAAAATAAAATAAAATGAAGAAAAAAAAAAAAGGGCAAAAAGGACATTACATAGCAAAAAAATATTTTACAGCTTATTAAACCGAATACTACTTTGCTGATTAAATTCATAATCTCACAGCTGTACCAAACAGGTTAACAACTTAAATTTAAAGCTATAATCTATAATCTGTTAAGGCATAATCTATAATCACTTTCCTGTAGTTCTACCAAACGGGGCCTTTATCAAACTTGACTCATCACTTAAACAACACTTACTACTCAGTTAGATTCTACTTACTATTTTATCAAACTTGACTCATCACTTAAACAATATTTACTACTCAATAAGACTCTACTTATTATTTTAGTAGACTTGATTAATCATTTAAACTAAACTTAAGACTACACTTACTATGTCATCAAACTTGATTTATTTTTATTTTTTTTCTTACCACTTAAATCTCATAATTTTTCTTTTAACTAGATGAAATGTTGTTCCAACAAAACATTAAAATTTATAAATTCAAAATATCATGGAAAGTTAAAGTAAAAAAAAAAAAAAAAGATAGAGACTATATAGACATAGATTCTTATCTAAAAAGTTCCAAATCAACAACAATCTTATCTTCAAATCTTCAAATATTCAAAAATTTTAAAAATAAACATAAAATTTTGTTCATAGAATCCTCAAATAAATTTTAAATTTTCCTATATTTTATTAATTATATTTCTTCATTAATTGCATTTATTATTTTCAAGTGTGGTAAATGAAATGGAAATTAGGTTTTATTTATTGCCATTAAGTAGATAAAAAAAAATCATATTTCATAAAATGTAATAAATTATAATAAAATGTATAAAATTCACATTTATTTTGTATATTTTTTTCTTAAATTCTATTTTATAAATTTTATATTTATTTTAGATGTTTTGAAAATTTATTATAACTTAATTTTTTAAGTTTACTTATTACCTCAATTGCATGTTATTAATAATTGAATAGTAAGTATTGTTATTAAAAATAATAAGTATAATCATATCAAAAATAATAAGGAAAAATTACCCATAAATCCTATACTGAGAAAAGTTAAACCATTTAGTCATATTTAATTGCCAGATTTTTGGGGGTTTGATTTGATCCAATTTGTTTTTACATCAATACCCTTTTGCATGATTGTTGCCTTAAACAGGTGATGTTGAATTCAATTGGGTTTTGTAATGTTTAACGTATTGTGGGGATGGTTTATTGATTAACACTGTTTGCATTGTTTTTGGGACACACAAAACGGTGAGCACCATTTCTCCCGATCTCTCAGAAAACGGTTACAGCCGTTCTTATTGATTAACATTTGCTTTCATTGTTATGTATTTGATTAACATTGTTTTCTAATTCATTAGCATTGTTTTCCACCATTTCTGATTGGTTACCATTGTTTTTCTTCATTAACATTGTTTTCACTATTGTTTTCCTGGAGGCAGAATACGGTCAGCACCATTTTTCCAATGGTCGGCGTCGTATTTCCCGGTGACCACTGCTATTCTTCGCACTGTAATTGGACAGTTCAAGTTGGTGTCTTCCTATGTTGGCACTGCTGTGTTTAAGGCACTGGAAAAAGGTATGTTGTTTGTTTCAGAAATTTTTTATTTTCCTGTGATCTATCATTGGGATGGCTTCGCTGGTTATATCAATTGTATGTAAACATAAACTGTTCTGTTATGTTGTTTCATGGGTATGTCGCAACAATAATGGGTTCTCCAAATGTGTGCAGGTATGGACGGGGGAATTTTGCTGGTGTGTTCGTATGGTTTAGTTAATGTTCTTATTCGGTTGCATCAGGATTCGTCATTCATGAAGATTGTTGATGATATTTGTGGGAAGTTCGATGGATTGGTACCAGGTGCGGTGTGTTTGTTTTTTGATATTCCCGGGTATAAGAAGTTTAAGGTGGATAGTGACGACGACATTCAAAACATGTTATGCCTTGCTAAGTCGTTTGGGATAAATCACATTGAGGTCCTCATTCAGGAAAGTAGTGTTGATGTGGGCAGTAATTGTGGTGTGTTGGATTCCACGGACGATGGGGGAATTTCACGGGATGTTAGTCGGAATGGGTGCGTGGATGACTAGATGGACTTGTTACCAACATACTGTCCGAACAAATCGAAGACGTTTTTGTCGGCGCAATGGGCGTATGGTATTACCCATGTGGGACAATGTTTCGATGGTGGAGCAACTGAATTCCATGAAGTTCTGTGTAAGTATGCTGTTGAACGTGGATTTCAATTTAAGTACATTAAAAATGACTCCGTTCGAATTACGGTAGTGTGTAAGTTTGCGGCTTCAACGGATTGTTCGTGGTCAGTTCATGCGAGGACGTTACCGTCAAGTGGGGTGTTATGTGTCAAGAGGTTCGATAGTGTGCATACTTGCGAGGCTGCTGTACGTACTTCTAGGAACCCTCGTACGGGGTCTGATTTGGTGTCTACCGTGGTTGCAGATCGGGTGCGCGCTAAGCCATTGATGCGCCCTACTGATGTTGTGTTTGATTTGAAGAACGAGTATGGTTTGGACATTAGCTACCGGGTGGCATGGTTGGGTGTTGAGAAAACGAGGGGTGAAGTGTACGAGGATCACGCTACGTCCTTCGATCAGCTTAGGTGGTATAACAATTCTGTTATGCAGAAAAACCCAAACAGTTACATTAACCTTGAGTTTGACCAAAAAACTGGGAGTTTCATTAGGTATTTCATATCATTTCGCGCTTGTATAGATGGGTTCCATCATTGCCGTCTTCTGCTATTTTTGGATGGAACATTTTTGAAAGGTAGATATTTGCTCGCAGCTACTGCTAAAGACGCCAATCAAGGTAATGGTGTGTTATCTTATTCCATTATTGCATATTTGCTGAACGTACTAGTAAACAGCTACTTCCATTTTTCATACATTTCAAATGTTTTTTTTCCTTTAATGAAGAAAAAAAAATGACAACATTGAAATAGGGTCTCCTCAAATTAAACTAAATAGTAATGTAAGACACAATGGTAGGCTTATTTATTTTTATTTTCCAACATGTGTCGCACTTTATTTTGCATGGATGGTTGTATAACTTTTCTCATGCCAAACTTTTTATGTTGCATGTTTGGTCGTAGGATTGTTTCCAGTAGCCTTTGCTATTGTTGATTCCGAGAATTCAGCCAATTGGAAATGGTTTCTTCGCAATTTGAAAGAAGTTGTTGGGGGCGGGCGGACATTAACTTTCATATCTGACCGCCACGTCGGATTATTACACTCTATGCCAATTATTTTCCCTTCAGCGCATCATGCATATTGTTTGTTGCATCTCCAAATGAACTTGCGGGATCGAATGAAATATGTTAATGCATCGCACAAAATTGGGTTGATGCGGAAGTTGCGGGAATGTGCCTATGCACCCACTGTTACTTGTTTCAATGAGAAATTTGAGGTATTGAAGAAGGCCAACCCAGTTGTGATTGAAGGTTTTATGAAAGACGTGCACCCAAAACACTGGTCTAATACGTATTTCAGGTACTTCACGGCCCGCGCAATGGGGTATGGCGTATTTTTAAATTCCCACCTGTTTGTTTGCAGTATGTTTTATTTTTGTCTTTTTAATTTATGCTCCGTAAACGTGGATTTCGTTTTTTTTAAGGGGCCAACGATATGAGGAGATGTGCTCAAACGCTGCTGAATCTTTCAACAATTAGGTCGGTGAGGCCCGTCATCTCCCTATCACTAGATTGGTCGATATGATAAGGGGTCAAATAATGGAGCAGATGTCGGAGCGCAGAGTTAAATGCACTAAATGGGCCGGTGTAATATCCCCGAAAATGGAGAAAAAATTGGTGGCAGCGTATAACGACAGCAGGGCTTGGTGTGTGAGCCAGGCTAATGATGATGTCTACGAGGTCCACTCCCACCCATCGGTGTTGGTTGATGTCGGCAAGCAGACATGTTCTTGTTTTCAGTGGCAGATAAACGGGTTCCCGTGTTCCCATGCTGTCATTGCATTCCGTAATAGTGGGAGAAACATCTACGATGCTATAGACTCTGTATTTTGCATTGATACATTTCGAGCTACTTATAGCGGAACCATATACCCCATCCCAACAGTGGAGAGGCCGATGTTTAACCCAGCTGGATGTTTGATAGCACCGCCGATGGCCAAGTGTCCTCCCGGTCGGCCCAAACGGAAGAGAATTCCGTCCAAGGGAAAGGTAGTGCAACGTATACATTGTGGTCGTTGCGGAAAAGTGGGTAATCACAATAGGAAGACATGCAAAGAGCCATTATAGATAGTCTGCTATATGATTTATTTTTGTCATTAACAAACTGGGATTCCGTTTTATTTTGTTTTTCGAAATATTTTCCTCATTTTTTTCAATCAGTCATTCACTTTATGTTATTAGTTTAATCTATTTGGTAGGATATACATTTTTATCTAACCCAGCAACCATTTCGGTTCCCATTGTTGAACAATCACACTGCACCTTTAACACCCAACCATTTTATTTTCAAAGTGTTTTGATTAACACTGTCAAGACATTACAAGAGCCAATGGGTTTTATTTTTCAAATCTGTTTTGATTAACACTGTCAAGACATTACAAGAGCCAATGGGTTTTATTTTTCAAATCTATTTTGATTAACACTGTCAACACATGAAAAGACCCAATGGGTGCCGTTTTTGGGTTTCAAATCTATGCACATCAAAACAGATTTGGAAACCAGTCATTCACTTTATGTTATTGGTTTAATCTATTTGGTAGGATATACATTTTTATCTAACCCAGCAACCATTTCGCTTCCCACTGTTGAACAATCACACTGCAACTTTAAAACACAACCATTTTATTTGCACATCTGTTTTGATTAACATTGTAAAGACATGAAAAGAGCCAATGGGTGCTGTTTTTGGTTTCAAATCTGTGCACATCATACCAAAACATTCACCCAGTACGAACTGTTTAAAATAAATCGAATGCAAACGTAATTTTATGTTATGCTAAAGATGGTGTCTTCACAATTCTAATTAAGATGGCAATGTGAAATTAATCTTTTCTCATGTCTTATTACACATGTGGTCGACGTGCTCATTGTCTTTGCATGTCAACTTCCATATACATCAAAACATGCTTACTCCCATGGTAGCAAAACAGGTTTCCCAAACTTAGCGTCGTCATGTCAACTTCTGTATAGATCACACCATGTATACATACCCAGGTCCATTTGCCATTTAAAAACAATCTACTGCACATGCTCATAAAAATGTAACACACTCTTAACCTGTTATTATGCAGTAAGAGAAACTATTTGAATTACTTACTAAATAATATTAACATTCATGTCCAAAAAATACCGGATCCTAGCCAACGATTAAACCGTTGGTGCACCAGTCTGCATGTCAAAAGGTAATGTATGTGAAACTAGTTTTTCCCTTCTAATGTTCTGTGTTCACACACTAACAAAACATTTATGTAGTTCTATAAAACATCAAAAAATAAAACATCCTAATCCTATTGTTGCACCTTCTGCACTGACAAATGTCTTCTGCACCTCTTACAATGTCCTCCCATGGAGTCCTCTGCCCGGGTCACTTAAGAACATGTCCACCATCGCAGCTCGTAGCCCAGTTGGGGTCAGATCGTCCATCATAATATTGACTTCTGCACCACGAATGTACTGCCTAATTATAAAGCACACGAAAATCCCACAATCCGACCTGCACTCACAAATCACGCTGCCAACGTCACTACCGCGATACATCATCAAAACAATACACTCAAACTATAATAAACATTACTTACGACTCTGGAACTTGTTGTGGACAATCCACAACAGATACAAAAGTGCCATCAAATAGGTCTGGCCCAACACCCACAGCTGTAACTCTTGGCTTCACATATTTGTTGTGGTGGTCAGCTACCCATTGTTTCTGTTCATTTTCCACATGTGAGTGTAGTTGTGTCCACGGTAACATTAAAAATTCCAATATTATAATCTGTCAATTATGCACATTCAAAACTGAAATTGATAAACAATACTTACAACTTTTAGAGCCTCATTGTAATGCTCATCGTGCACTCCATGTCTTGGCCTCATTGAGTTGTAATGTTTCCAATCCTCGGTTTCTGAATCGTGTGCTGTGACTGTCCAATGGTTGGCGTTGTAGATGGGGAAAAGTGTGTATCTGCAACCTCGTGCAGCCTTCATGTGAACGTTCAAATACTTCATTCGTGATACAGCGCTACTGTTTCGCATCATATCATGCACAATTGTCCAAAACCATCATAGTCGTATCAGATTTCATTATGGCAAATATTATTTTTAGATTTCGTGCAATCAAACAAAAGTCAAGATACATACCGAACAAACACTAGTGTAAATGTATGATGTCCCAACATATTCTGGTCTTCCAGATACCATCTTATGCATTTCAGTCAACATTGCAGCGTATGCATCGATTACCTACAACATATGTTACCTATTACAATTCCAGCGCACTAGTAATAAGAATTTGTAAATTTATGTCCACTATGTGCTACTAGCATTTTGTGACTCCATTTACATATTCGTGACTGTGTGTTGTTAAATTCATTTTGCCATTTCGTCACAGCCACGTTACCCACTTCACAAAGGAAACAATGTTCAGATTTGCATATGTGTTTTTTAATAAAAAAAACAAAAACAAAAAATACGCTATGGTTAATTTCACGAAACCAGCTTACATTGCCGTGGATAGAGTTCTGCCGCACCAAATCTTTGATGTCCGTGAAATGCACTTGTATTCCGTTGTGTCCACCATCCCATACTATTAACCTACACACCATAAACCACAATTAAGAACCACCATAAAACACAGTTTTACAAGTTGTACATGTCAAACAATACAACATTCCATCCGAACAACCTACCCGTCCCCCTCTAAACTGTACATTCTCTCTAGTAGTTGCCTATCTTCATCCTTCAGCATGTTCCACACAGTGTGCCTCCTATTCATACCAAAACCATTCCAAGTTTTACGCTCCACCTCGACGTTCTCGACGCTGTAAATCACCTTGGGCTCAAACGATTTACCTAGCCTGACATTGGCGTTTACTTGTGGACGCCCAAATATGCCGGGATACTCGTAGTCAGATAATCTAAATTCCCGTCTTGCCTTGTTCTTCACCCGCTTCACAAGTGACGTAATTTTTGGCCCAGAACTTGTTGCAGCTGCTGTGTGTTCACAACGACCTTCCACACCAACGACAGCTGCGCCATCTTTTACGTTGCCACCAGATATTGTCTCTGCATTACCGGGACTACAGCTACCCTCCACCCCTTGTACAATTGTACGTACATTCCTATCTGCAAAGTCATCTGTCAAATCTTCAATCCCAGTTTCATTCTCAACAATTTCTAATTCGGTGGTGCCAACGTCTTCGGGTTGGCCTGCAGGACATGCAGACTACTGCACACTTTCGCCACTCGTCACATTGCCAGATCCGCTCACTTTCCCTAACAGACTATTACTCGGTATTCGCTGATTGGATCCATCATTCACAACAAATTGCGTGACCTCATGCACTTCAAGATCATCAAGGCTATCTTCCAAATTGCTTATTTTTGTCTCCAATCGATCAACCTGCTTGCTGAGTCGAGCAATTTCAGAATCCTTATCGGCAATCACATTATTTAAGTCTGCAAACAAACTCCCAGCATGCCGCCCGAGCAGTTTCTCGAGTGTTTCCACACGCTGTTCCAGTTCACATATCCGTTCGTCTTTTCTATTGATTTCACTCTCTAACTCAGTAATTCTCACTTTACAAGTTATCAACTCATCGTTCACCCCCCCCCTTATTCCTCACCCACGGCTTCACCATCTAGAGTGCTGGACAGTTCTAGAAGATCCGGGAACAATACTGGCCAAACTTCTCCATGTGACGCCAGCTTCCCACCCACTTTTTCCTTGCTGGTCAGTGTTCCAGTATTCTTATTATCATAATCATTCCCCCCCTTTATTTTCATGTTACCATCGTTTTGTGTGTCCGGCTGCCAACAATTAAAGCTTGGCTCCACGCTACCAACATCATCTGTCTCAATAACAGTCCTACGTCCATCGCACACTTCAGCTAGATCCATATCCATCCTAATTCTACCACATTCTTTTGGTTCAATCGCAGCAGCAACCAACTTGAGAATATGACACTTAGTAATTGTCCCAACAAGTTTGCCACACTGCACCTAAGGATAATTACAAATAAAACACACCAGAACTTCAATGTTTCTGTTGGATAATTTTAAAAAACAATTAAAAGGGTTCTAATTCCATACCTCAATGCAACCTTCTGCTGACAAATTTAGTACTCTTAGTTTCCCCACAACTGCTCCAATGTTCCATCGACAAAACCTTGGCGTCACGTTAGGTCGTTCCGGAGCGACGATGTTTGAATGTTCACAAATGAGGAACTGAAATTAAACCATCAAACAACCATTAAATAAATACGAAAATGACTTACGACTGTGTTTTATGTTTTAAAACTGAAATTAAACCATCAAACAACCATTAAACCATGTATGTGATTGCCATGTTGTTATTGTACGTACCAGCAATGCTACGACGCAACCAGTCACCTTCGCCGGCCTATTGTGCATCTCATTTAGCGACCCAATCAAGGTGTTCCTTACTGTTGCAGTCCAGTCATAGTGTTTTACCGTGTCCAGTTTGTCGATCACAAGAACAAACGCCCAACCTATATGCTCGCCGATCGTTGCGAAAAATAACTTGGCACAAACGTAAAGACACAGCAATTTCGCCACATCTTCTTCGTCACGCTCTGTACGACCACAGATTGCTTCTGCCAGCAACTCCTTTATAAGTTTTGAAGATATTCGGCTAACATTTGCGCAATGTCTTTGCATGAAATCGGACGGCCCTTTCCCACCTTGTGTCAAATCCAACTTCTCCTTCCCACATTGTACCCCAAATATCAACCTGATGTCGTTGTTACGCAATGGTAACTTAGCTCCACCAATGTGGAACTTCTCATCTTCAGGGTCGTAAGTTTGTATTATCCGACATACCGTCGCATCACACTTTTTGAACAGTTTAGGATCCAGCTCGTGAACACGAATAGCATCAATCATCACCCAGAACGGGGTTTTCTGCAACTACGTGATGTGGCCCTCGCTTAATTCCAATTCCAGAACTGTGCTAATCAGTCCGGATATGTTTGATCGGTACATTAACTTTAACGGATCAACATCAGCTTTCCGGACAGGATCACTGGGCCCTTTCTGTTTCTTGAATGGGAGTTTTGATCGTCTTTTGCTGGCCAGCCTTGTCGATGTTTGCGGTGATCTCATGCCAATTTTCCTTTTACCATTCCTACTACCACTGCTACCTGAACATGGTTTACATGCAAATCAGCAGAAACAAATTACAACTCCCAACAACACACACCAAATGTCATGAGCCATAACCAAGAAGAACTCATAATCATGAGCCATAACCAAGAAGAACTCATACTTTCACACCAACACATGTTCTACCATCAAGCAAATCAGCAAAAAAACACATACTTTTACGGGCCATGTCATACCGTAAATGTAAAATACGAACACAACAGTAACATCACACACCAAAATCTGTTTAAATTCTCATTGCACAATGGACAACGAGGACGTATTACATGCAACACTATAAAAAACTAACCATTTTTACTTCCCAACAAACTAATTTCTCTGTTTTGTACTACATTACATACAAATGCAACGAACCATAATTACGCATTCCTGCAAAAACATACAACAATTAAAGTGACGCTACCTAGATTATGTTAATTCATTAAACAACAATACAAATGTGTCACCACTAAACTATGACTTTCATATTGTATAACACATTACATAACATTATTACGAATAATCAGACGGCAACAAAAACTAAACACGAACAATGGCGCCCCATCTCAAATATGCAAGTACACTATTGACACATATCTTCAACACCATTACTATTGCCTTCAATGTAAAAAGCACAAAAACACCATACACACACCCCCACAGGTACATTATGACATACACCACCAAGAAAATAGCTAAACCATCTTCCCCTTCCCACCCCAAAACAAAAAAACTTAGGACACACCTGATCACAAAAGTGCATTACCATCACATTTACATTCACCACACTAACATTACCCCAAATTCACACCCCTTAACGAGCCAACAACATTGACAAACTACCCTCTACAACAAGCATGAATTTCTCAAAATCCCCAAAAAAATAACAACACTACGACAGCGTACACACATCACAATTTTCATGTAGTTCTCAAAAATCACAATATTATGCAGTTCGCCTAGTATTACACCCATAACTCCACAACACCGTAATGTTAGGCAGTGCAGCGTACACAAATCTCAACGACACGAACACAAATGAAAGCAAGGGTTGATGTTTACAAACGATTACCGTACCTGGAGCCATTGTCGGCAGATTACGAAGACTTTCCGATCACTGCTTCAAAGCACAACAGCGTGACAGCCACCCACACCGCCGCTGTTGATGTATCAAGAGCGAAGGGGTTGCGTATTTGCTAGGGATTAGGGTAAAACACAAATTCCTATTCTACTGTCGCAGTCCACACGAATTTCACATCGTCAAACAATAATCTACAACTGCAATGCGTAACATTTCGCCATTAACATCGGCATACTGTTCAACCTTCCATACACGACTCTTCGATTACGGGTTTGTTTGGAGGGAGACAAATTTCTACAGAGTACAAGTTTTGGGCATTTCAGTTAATACGACGTTGGGATTTTTCTCATTTACCCTTACTAAAAGGCGCAAAAAATAGTGTAACATGGGTTAATTTGTCATTAACATTACCTTGGGACTAATTGAATCATAAGATAAAATATAGGACCAAATGGGTCATAAGATAAAGATTTGGGATTTATTGGTGTATCTCCCAAATAATGAATGTACTTAATTATTGTGATAAGTTAAAAATTACTTTTTGGTTTCAAAACCAATGAAAATTACCTTATTTTTTACAAAACTATCAAAAAATTTTAACATTATTTTAATTATTATCAATTAATAATTAAATTTATTTTATTTTTAAATCTAATTATCCAAATTTATTTACAACAGCGATTGGGACCTCGAATCTTCTTCCCCCGAATCCCCCTAATCATCGAAACGACGTCGTTTCGTGTTTTTTTTTTTTTTTTTTTTTCGATTTCAGAAGAAGAAAAACGGAAGGAGGAGGAAGAAGAGAAGAGAAGAAGAAGAGAAGGGGAGGGGAAGGGGGAGGGGAGGAGGGAGGGAGGAGGAGGAGGGGGAGGGGAGGGGGCCCAATTATTAGGGCTGGAGGCGGAGGCGGGGGCCGGGGGCGTTGCGCCGGAGGCACGATCGGCGGAGCTGCGAGCTCGGCGGAGCTGCGAGCTCGGAGGCGGCGGTCGGAGGCTCGGCTGGGCCGACGACCGACGACTGGGCCGACGAGCTCTTCTCTCTCTCTCTCTCTTTCTCTCCCTCTCCCTCTTCTCCCTCTTCTCCCTCTCCCTCTGCGTCAATGGCGGAAAAAAAAGAAAAAAAAAAAAAAAAATTTCAAAATCACTGAAACGACGTCGTTTCAGTGATTCGGGGGATTCGGGGGAATGTTTTTCGAGGTGCAAAACATTTTTGATTTATTTATGTATGGTTCACGTATCATAGAAAAATAAAAATCCGTGTCATCTAGATTGTCGGTGAAACTTGAAATCAATTTATAAGCAGAGTCTCAACACGCGTAATAGTATGCGATACCACTTGAATAATTCTCTCACAGTCACTCTCACAAGCACACAGACGAGAGGAGTAAACAATGGCGACGACAAGGGCTAGGGTTACTTTTCGCATAGTACTGGCCGTTCTCCTCATAGTCGCTTTCTTCTACCTCTGCCGTCCTCTCTACTGGAAAATCTCCGCCACCGTCCAAGATATCCGTGAAAACAAACAAACCGTCTCCGGAGGTTTCTCTCTCTCTCTCTCTCTCTCTCTCTCTCTCTCTACATACACACACTCACAATTCTGTACATACATGTTTGCATAATCTTCGATCTGAATATTATTCCTTTTTTTTTTTTTTTTTTTTTGGTGTGTTGATTTGATTCACAGGTATTTCTCAAATTGTATTAGAAGCTCAGAAATCGGTGGGCTGGTACCGCGACGAGTCCGATTCCGGACTTCATGAATACGATCGCAAGGCTTTGGCAGTGAATCCTAGGAGAATTCTTCGTCAGGTTTTGTAAGAAAATAAAAAATATATATATATATATATATATATTGTTGATTGTTGTTGTAATTTTTTATTCTCTATACGCGAATTGATAGATATACTGTAGATCTGGATTGTTTTACTTCCAATAATTGATAAATTTTGGATGTTATGTACCGGATTGAAAGGAATTTTGCTTATTTAGATTAGCTTGCAATTTGGATTTGCGGTGTCTTGAAATTGATGGTTGATTAGAGAGGAGAAAAAAAGTTGCTTACTTTCGTATTCAAAAGTCGCAAGAGTGCCATGCTTGTACTTTAAGTCTTTAAGGTGCAAATAGATGCATTTTTTTCGGTGTTTGGGAGTGTGATGAATCTATTATAGAATTCTGTTTCTTTAGCATTGTTTCTGAAAAAAAAGAAATAATGAGACACGATTGGAATTATACTATGCTTCAAATGGTGCTTTCATCTCCAGGAAGCAAACACTTTAAAAAGGGGTAACCAACACGAACACCTAGACACATATGAAACATACTACAATTTTGAATAAAATAATTTTGGAATTCACTGATAAAACAAAAATAATATATATCTGTACTTATTTTTAGATTTTAAAAATTATTATTAAATGACATATAATAATTGTTTGTTCTCTATATATATATGAAATTGTAAATTTTGCATGTATGATCCACATGTCATGTCTATATTTTTAAAAAAATTTGTGCCTGTTGTATCCGTGTTGTGCTACGTGTATGTGTCTGTCTTAGCTAGGAAGTCTGATGCCATTATGTGTTAGAAAATGGTTTTTGATATTTTAGCTTTTTGGTCGACTTTGAACCAAAATTAAGTGCTCATTTGGGATGGGTTTTTTTAGCCTGACTAAAAAAATTGTGTTTTGGGTATTTTTGATTTTTTTGTAGTTAAATTGATGATTATGAGAGAAAAAATAAAATAGTTATGATTTGGATGTAACATTTTGTCTTATTGACTATTTTAGCTATTTTTATTTTTATTGGCTATTTTAACCAAAAATTTGCATCACAAACGAGGCCTAAAGTGGTTCCACACGTGCGTTGTGGTGGGTCCACAATGCAATGTTCACATCCATGTGTGGATGAACACCAAATTTTAGTTTGCTCAAAACTATTAAGAAATGAAAGAAAGTAGACTTCAGAGGTTGTGCCTTATTTAGTTTGCTCAAATCTTAGTTTGCTGCCTGTACGTCGTATGTCATTTTAAGCATGCTCCTCAGGTGTAGGTTGTGCCTTATTTAATTATTTTGATTCTGGAAAAGACAAATTGATTCATTATCTAATGTTTGTTTTCACTATTCTTGAGATTTAAAACTCTTCTCTGCTTATAGAGTTCTACAAAAGGGAAATCTCAGTTTATTTGTGACATAGGTGATGACGAACTATAATTCATAAATTGGCCTTGTGAGGGATATGTTCCTATTATAAGGAGGGAACTGCTTGCTACATTGGAAAGCCTAGGTTGAGATTACTTTATGTTGTAACTTTTTAATGATTTTTAATATTTTCCATAACAATTGGTTTGGTAAGTTGAGAAGTTTTGGACATTGACAGAGAGTCCAACCATTGCTAGGTTTATCAATATTTTTTTTGACCTTATGCTTTCATTTTTGGTATATTTGCTTTGCAGTTCCACTGTCTGGTTGCCCATTTGATGATTTTGTTTATTATTAGAAAAAATTATTTGGTTTGTATCTTCAACTTCTTTTGTTTTCTAATGAAACTGAAATTGTGCATTTCCATTGTTAGTCTTGTGCATTCCTCTTTTTATTGCAATGTTGAGAACTTGACTTCATGAGACCTGATATCTTTTGAATATCTTTTATTTACCGTCTCTTTGTCCTCTTCACTCAGAGACAATGATCTTGAGGGGCAACCCTCCTGAAAACAAGTGATACATCTTGGATTACTACTCTGAAGATGATGATCTTATGATGATATGCACTAGAAAGATTTTAGAAAGCTGTTGTGTTACTGCAAACCCTTTTTAATTTGGACTAGGGAATTTCACTATACTAGCATTCTCTATCATTGATTGGATTGGATGTCCTTCTATGCCCTTTTCATGGCTTGGCGGAACAAAAATGGGATCTAATTGAGTGAAGAATTTCACTGTACTGGCATTCTCTATCATTGGTTGGATGTCCTGGTATGCCCTTCTCCCGGTTTCGTGGTGGAAAATGTGAGATTGTAATGGAGTAGGGCTTCACTTGCAGGCATATAAATCATATCAGAGGTAAGAAATATGGTTGCAAATGAACAGAACTATTCGTGAACATACTCGAACTCGGTTCGGTAAGAGCTCGTTCGAACTCGGTTTGTTACATTTCTTTTGCGTTTGAACTCGAGCTCGAGCTCATTAAATTTTTAATAAACAAGTCAAAACATTCTAAAGGTCAGCTTGTTAGCTAGCTCATTTAATATTTATTATTTATATATTAAATAATATAAAAATATTTATAAAAAATAAGATAAATATATTATTTATATATTTAAAAAATATAAATGTAAATAATAGTTAACTATAGATAGTATATTTCTATAATAGTGGTAGTAGATATTATTATTTTGATAAAATATTGATTTTTTTTTAGAATGTTTATATATGTTGTATATATAATTGTATAATTAAAATTTTAATTATAATTTTACTCTCATAGGCAAGTATGAATTTATAAATTTTTTAGCTCGTTAAAGCTCGTGAACAGGCTCGAGCTCGATTCAAGTCTAAGCCAACTCGGCTTGAGTGCGGTTCATTAAATTTTTATTGAGGTCGAGGTCGAGTTCGAATTCGTTAAAATTTTAATAAACAAGCCCAAACATTCTCAAGCTCAACTCAGCTTAGCTTGGCTCGGCTCGTTTGCAGCCCTAGAAAGGAACATGAATTTTTGGAGGTAACAAGTAACAGTTATTTTGGCATGATGCATGGGGAGTATGCATCGTTTTGCGTGGATCTCATTTTACGAGAATCCAGTTTCTCTGTTTTCAGAAATTATTAGGGACGACTTAACATCTTATTCTCCCCCAGCCAGTCAAATAGGTGGTAGGATTTTCAGTTACTTCATAAAGGGATAAAATAATTTTTAGAAATGGTGAATAGTCTTGAGGAGTCCTTCCCTAATATTGCCTGTTTGATTTGGTGATTGATTATTTGTTGGATAGTTTTTCTGGGACATTGTCCTTTGTAGAGGGCTGAATGACTGGAAGAAGGTGGCCAAGTTGATGGACCTCCTTGGGCATCTTGGTGATGTTGGTTCACATAAGGAGCAGAGTACAGGATATTACCGTTAGTTTAAATATAATTTAGGATTTCTCTCTCACTCTCAAGTCTCCTCTGTCCAAGTTCAACCCTGAACCAGATTTGATGGGCTCTGTCTCTTGACTCTCACCAAACAAGGGTTTGTGGAATGGCTGCATGGGTTACCCATTTAACCTGATCACAGAGTGGGGTGCGGTGGGGTGCTGTAATCAGGGACAAGGCAAGTGGGCTTAAAGACAGGTTTAGGATGAGTAGGTGCAACTTGGCCAGCCCGATACCAGTCTGAAATTTTGTAAAGCTGGACAACGTAATTTTAAATTCGGTTTGGGCTTGGATAGAAATTCAGAAGTCCAAATTAGATTTGGATTGGGCTTGGGCAAAGATAGTTAGCAATTCGAATTGTATATATAAATATTAAATATACTTTTAAATTATTTGTCCTGGACCATTAGTTCATGTTCTTTATATTGATGCTATTCTTTCACTCAGTAAGTTAATATGTAGAGTAGGATTACAAGGAACAACTGAACTAATTGATTTGGCCTGGTTCAGGCTGGCTCTTGAGATCATTTCAGTAGGTAGAACTTGTTTAATTTTTAGGGAATAATTTTTTTTTTACATGTAATTTGATTCTTTGCATTTTCTCGATAATTCTTTGTGAATTTATTAATGCGAGACTTGTGTCTAAGAATGAGGAAAGGAGATCCTAAAATTGAGATTTTGCTCATCCCTCCTTTTTTAGATTCTTAGAGCTCCTCTAATGGTGAGGTTTAAAGTTCAAAATTTTATTCTCTAATGACTATCTAAAAGGCTTGCTATATTTTTAGTAGCGTTATTATGCCTTGTGTTAAATTTAGTGCAAGATTTAGTTATAGTTAAATCTATCAGCTTAATAAAGTCGCCTAGAAATACTAGCCAGCTCCTCAACTTTCAACAAAAAATTCAGAAATCAGAAAACATTTCAAAGTGATTTGAAAATCAACAAACAACACAACTTCAGAAATCAATAAAAAAAAAATAGAAGAAATAACAAATCAACAAATTTCATAATAAATTGTCAAAAAACTTCATAGCATTTTGATAAAAAAAAATTAGATTGATTTGCAAATTGATAGTACACACAAAAATCAAGCATAGGAACAGACAAATGTCGGCATGATTTGGGATGTTCTAAATAAGTGTATTTTTTATTTTTTTTATAATAAAAAAGTGTAGAAAAGTAGAGAAAGTAGGTAGAAAAGTATAAAGAAAATGTGGATAGATATTAATTGATGTGACTTAAATAAGTATGTGTATGTAAAAAAATATATTTTTTTAGTGCATGCCAAACAAGCACTTAATAGCTCAGATTATAATGTTGCTCTTTCTCTTTCTTTATTATGATTATTTTATTTTCTATATGTAGTTTTAAATTAAGTTAATAAAGTTTTGATTATGTATGTACTATGTTGTTTCGAAAAAGTAGTTGATATAGGAGGACATAAACGAAGGCAAAGTCTGTTGTGCCAAAAAATTACAAAATTAATATTAGAGCAACATTATTAAAATTATAGTATTGTCTCTATTTATTGCGAAAATTTAGTAATAACTAACTATTTAGCTATTGGAGTAGCTAATGAATGATTGGAAATGGTGTTTATGCTATTGTAGCATTAAGAGTATATCCATTGAGCTCTTTAAAAAAGTTTGTTAGCTATTATAAGTTATAATTAATTTTATGTTATTTTTATTCATTTAGGTCCCGTTTGTTTTCAGAGGTAGAATAGAGGGGATTGTTAATGAGAGGATTGATAATGAGAGAATTAAATAAAATTATGTTTATTTTATGATAGTTTTTAGCGTGGAGATTGTTAAATTATTACCCTATAAAAGAAATATAAAATATTAAAACAAATAAAATTATGATTTTCACTTAATAAAAAATACAAAAACATTAAACATTAATATTTAAAAAAATGCCTAACATGTAAAATAAAAATAAAAATAAAAATAAAAAAAAAAACCCTAAGCCGGAGGACTAATTTCCTAATACTTCCTCTACCTCCACCTCCTCCATCTCAATTCCCTCTCCATCTCCCAAAACAAACACGACATATAGTGAGTCCCGCCTCCATTGCAATCTCATTCCCACCTCTATCTCCCACAACAAACGGGGCCTTAAATGGGTATGATAGCTATTTTAATAAAATTCTTAGAGACTAGCTAAATTTGGAGAGTATTGATAGGCTCTTTAAATTAGTTTGTGTGGATATCTATATATTATATAAGGAAAAAAGGGGTTATTAGTGAGGAGCATTGTGAGAGCTTTAATATCTCATACTAATTTTCTTAATTTTCTTAATTTTAAACAATTAAGAAATTCTCCATTAGCTAGTTAATTAGTTTATGATTTATTTGATAATCCCACATCAGGAGAAGAAGAAAAAAGTGAATTATTTTACTCATATAAAGTGAATCTTATACTCTCATTTAATATTGTAATGTTGTACATATTTCAATTAATTTTTGTGTAAGTTGGTTATTTTTTTGACCTAACCGATTAGCTTGAATCATTTTTTATTTGACTAATTCATTGATTTAACTGCGATTTTAGCAGTTCTATCAAAATATATTGATTCGATTTGTTTAATTCGAAATAAATTAAAAATTGATCTAGTTAAAGATTGAACGACTAAGATTGTTTGATTCGAAATAAACTTCCTGTCCAAATAATTGTTAACTTTTATTTTATAATTCCATATCGGAAAAAAAAAGGAAAAAATGAATTGTTTTTATTTCTATAAAGTGAACCTTAATATTGTAGCCGTGTGTATGTTTTAATTCAAGCCAGTTTAAATTTTAAAATTAAAATAACGTTTAAAAATTTTAATTAATTAATTTTTGTATAAGTTGGTTGGTCATTTGACCTAACCGATTAGCTGAACCGTTTTCAGTGAGAAGCATTATAAGAATTTCAATATCATATACAATTTTCTTGATTTTCTTAATTTTAAACAATTAATAAAATTGCCATTAGCTAGATTAATTTGTTTAATTCGAAATAAATTAAAAATGGATCTAATTAAAGATTGAACGACTGAGATTGCTTGATTCGAAACAAACTTCCCATTCAAATAATTGTTAACTTTTATTTTATAATTCCACATCGAAAAAAAAGGGGGGAAAAAAAATTATTCTACTTCTATAAAGTGAACCTTAATATTGTAGTTGTGTGCATGGTTCAATTCAAGCCAATTTAAATTTTAAAATTAAAATAACATTTAAAAGTTTTAATTAATTAATTTTTGTATAAGTTGGTTGGTCATTTGACCTAACCGATTAGCTAAACCGTTTTCAGTGAGGAGCATTGTGAGAGTTTCAATATCTCATACTAATTATCTTAATTTTAAACATTTAGGAAAATCTCCATTAGCTAGCTAATTAATCTATGATTTATTTGATAATCCTACATCGGGAAAGAATGAAAAAGTAAATTATTTTACTTATATAAAGTGTTTTTTTTATATTTTCATTTAATATTGTAGTATTGTGCATATTTCAATTTAATATAATTTAAATTTTAAAATAAAATTTAAAAGTTTTAATTAATTAATTTTTGTGTAAGTGGGTTGGTCTTTTGACCTAGCCGATTAGGTTGAATCATTTTTTATTTGACTGATTCATTAGTTTAACCGCGATTTTATCAGTTTTATCAAAATATATTGATTAAATTTTTTGTTTGATTCGAAATAAATTAAAGATTGATCTTATTAAAAATTAAACGACTGAGGGAATACGTAAAAGAGCCGACATTAACTATTTTGGCAAATTAACTATTCAAACTCCAATTCACTTAACTACAACAGTTATTTACAAAGTCCACATGCTTCATCTTGTCACAAACTACCATCGCTTCTTGGACATTATATGTACAAATTGCTCCCTCCTCTCTAACAATCACGACTTGACAGTACACTAATCTCTTCAACTCTCCTTGAACTTCTTTGAATTTTGCATTGGTGTAGGCTTGTTGAAATTGCTTCTCGAAGCCATATATAGTTAGACAATCAAACAATTTGTGTCGAGACTTGAAGTCTGATTTCTTCTCTTTCTCTACCTTACTTCTCAATGCATGGTCATATTGTTCAGCAAATTGTTTTAATGTAGTCTTCGGGTTGACATATCCATCAAAAAAAGCATTCATGCTTTCACTTCGTTGTGTTGTTGACATGCCAGCCCAAAAAATGTCTTTAACATATACAGGAACCCATCGATGCCGCTCATGATATAGTACCCCCAACCAGTCATTATTATAAAGATTGAATTTAGTAAGCATCTCTTCCCATTTTTTCTCAAATTCATCTGTTGTCAAACAATCATAAATTGCATTTTGCATAGCCAACTTCATGGGTTCATACTGAGCATATCCTTTCAACTTCTCCGGTATTTTCTTCATTACATGCCATAAGCACCATCGATGCCGGGCCTGTGGAAAGACAATTTCTATAGCATTTTGCATAGCTCTGCACTGATCAATTATGATAGCTTTTGGAGGTTTATTTGACATGCAACTTAACCACGACTTAAATAGCCAAACAAATGTATCGGTGTCTTCACTAGATAACAATCCACAACCAAGCAAAATAGACTGTCCATAGTGATTGACTCCTACAAATGGAGCAAATGGCATGTCATATTTGTTCGTCAGATAAGTTGTGTCAAATGAAACAACATCTCCAAATGATTCATACATAGCCCGACTCCTTGCATCAGCCCAAAACAAGTTTCTAATGCGAAACTCCTCATCAACATCAATCACATAAAAGAATTCCTCACTATGTGCTTGCATCCTCATAAAATAACTTTGAAGTGATTCGGCATCACCTTCACCAAGCCTTAATCTTCTAGCTCTATTAATGTAATTCCTTGCATCTCGCTCATCAAATGTCAATGACTCGTATCCCCCCGCTTCAACAACCATTGAATGATAGTTCCTAGACACCCCAATCCCTGCTTGATCATTGATTTCTAATCTTCTCTTCACAGGAGTACAAATTTTTTTATTCATTGCAAAATGACGAGAGTCTGTGGGAATCAACTCATGATTATGCTCAAGGTTAACTGTGGTTAACATATATGTCCCATTCTTTTGTAGAGTACCTCGTACCCTTACTTTGCAACCAATTTTTGTGGACAAAGATGGCTTCAAAGGGTTCACTTCTGATTTCTTTTTTCTCTCCCCCGCTCGAGAACATTCAATTGCAAAGTTTTTTAATTCTCCATCATCTCCAAAATGTTGTGCTCTATGAGCTATAGAAAAGCCAACATGCTTAGCATATATGGCATAAAATGTGTACACTTCTTTCCTTGAGCTAAAACACATACCCTTCTTCGGTTCTTCAACTTGTTTTTGAGGGGGTCGGAAATTAGATTCAACTTGTTCACCCTCATTTACTGAAGGATTGTCACCACCATTTGAATCAACCTCCATTCTACAAGAATCAAAAATGAAATTCAAATAGAATGATTTTAGAATAATAATTTTATAAGATCAAACATCAGCTAATCAACTGTACAAACTGTTGAAATAAACCATCAAACAAATTCAAACATCTGTGATGTGTAAAACTAATCACAGATGTTTATAAGATCAAACATCAGCTAAAATATTATAAAACTAATAATAAAATTATTAAACTAATCAAACATCTAATAATAAACTTTGTTCAACATATCTGTGATGATTGAAACATTGAAAAAGTTTGCATTTTGGTTTAATTTATCATATATCAATGCTACATGCTGTTGGTGTTCTCACACAGTGCCAGTTTCTTCTCCATTTCTAATTGCATACCATGACCTATCCAGTTTTATTACGGGTTCCTATACCATATATGCAGACCCGTTGAAATTTCTTGGGGTTGAGGTAGGTGGATGTATTCAAGTCGCAACCTATGAAAGATGGATCCAAGAAATTCCAATTGGAGCAATAGTGGAATTCAGGCCTTTTATTGAATCGAGTTGTTGTGTCCAACTTTTATTCCCTCTGTTTTATCCGTATTATGCTTCCATACTTCCTGGTAGGATTCACCAGTATGGTGATAACATAATAACTTGTAATGGTAAAAAATTGGTAGTTATTTTCGCACCTTCTGTAATGTCCAAAAAGTGAATGACTACAGTCAAAAATTTCATAATCACAAACAAATTCTCTGCTTCAATTCTCGGCCAAAACAAACTGATAACATGCAGGGATGTCATCATTTGGGGTTATGAACAGATTTTATATACAACCCCAAATTATGAGCATCAACCATGACAGTTTCAACATGGTTGATGTAGATAGAGAGAGAGATGGAGAATGAGGGAGAATCAGGGGGTTTTTGAGTAACATTACCTGACAAAATGCTATGGTCGACGGAGAGCTATGGTCGACGGAGGAGAGCCATGGGGGACGCACGATGGAAGGGAAAAGGGAAGACGTTCTCGCTTTTTTTTTCCGTCTTTCTTTTCAGTATTTTTCTTGTCTTTCAGGTGTGTGTATAACACCTTCTTCATTGTGCGATTCTTCTTCAGATGCCTTCATTAGCTGCCACCTCAGAGGGGGTGGAGGGGGTCTTCAATTGAGGGGGTCTGTATCGGAATTGAAACCAAAAAGCCTTTATGGAAGTAGTCAATAATTGTTTCTGATATTAAGGTTTGTTTTGGGGGAAAAAAAAAAGTTAATTTATTGATTTTTTAAAATTTAAAAAAAAAATAAAAAGATGATAGGACTTAAACAAATTAATAAGTTAATAAATTATTATTATTATTTTTTCTATATTCTCAAAAGAGTTATAATGTGTGTTTGAAAGATTGTAAAAGGTTGACTTTTTAATTTTTTTGATTTTTTTTACTATTTTATGTGAAAAATAATATGATTCAAAATAAATAAAAAGTTAACTTTTGATTTTATTTATTTTTTTTTTAATGGGTTTCAAAAACACCCCTGTCTCTCATCAAATTATTTCTGGGAATCTTTTAAGGTCAGATCATGATAAAAACACCAAAAACAAAAAAATGATAGAAACACTGCAAAATTGGCCCCTACCCAACTTGCTTCCACGTGTACCTCGTCATTTAATTTTTCTAGTCCCAACTACCAAGGGGGTGCAACTCAAAAAAAATTTAAGTGTAATATTAGAGATTTTAAAAATTTTATTAAAATTTTTATTAAATATCTCATGTGAGTGTGAAATTTATATGATGTCAGTTTTATATTCATATGCAACGTTTGATAAAAAAAATTTAATAAATTTTATAAAATTTCTAATATTTTTTAAAATTTAAAATAAAAGTTATAAGCTTTTAGATAACATTCACCAAACAAGTCTTTAATGAAATCAATAACCAAAATTCCATATAGAATATTCTTATTTCTATTTATACGGACATAACCAACGGGTTGATTTGGCACATGAATTACTCCCTTCCCAAGTTTGATGTTTGAGAATCAGGACATTTAACTAGTAATTGTGTAGTATCTTTTATAGTGTGAAATTTCGGATACTTTTTGTGGTGATTAGTTTATTTCTCTTTTATTATGGGATTGCATTTCGTAATTGTTAAGATTGTTGGGTTAAACATACCTAACATACATATACCTAAAAAGTAAAAAAAAAAATTGAAAAAAACCTTTTAAAAATTCACTAAATATCAAAAATACAAAAAAAAAATACGAGAATTCAGTACATTTTTTGTATTTTTATGTATTTATTAATTTTTAAAAATATTTTTTCACAAATTTTTTACTTTTTAGATATATCTAAGTAAGGTGCATCTAAAAAAGTAAAAAAAATGTTTAAAATTTTAAAAATATTCACTAAAAACAATCAGTTTTCAAAAAATTTAATTCAAAAAACTCAAACCAAACACACTGAATATTTCTCAAAATATAATTACTCTTTTATAAATTGACTAAAAAAAAAAGTTTGATGTTTGAGTTCAAACTTTATTATGCAATTTTTATTTATTTTTGTTTCGGCTTTACTAAGGCCTCGTTTGGGAACTTTCCTTTTTAGCTAAAAAGTCAAAAAGTTACTAAATTAGCCAAAAAGCCAACAACCCATACCAAAAAGTCAAAGATTCTCTTTTCTCTCTACTTTTTATACATCTTTTCGTAAAAAGTCAAAAAATTATCCCAAACATACTAGTTATTTTTAGCTCATATTTTAGTCAAATAGCTAAAAAATTACTAAATTAACCTATTCCCAAACGAGGCCTAAGTGTGTAATATTCACTTATACATGCATAGACTAGTCTTGTGGTGGTAACATGTGGACCTCGAACCCTTCCGTGTTCAAAGGTTGATTTATTGAGCATAAGAAACTTCAAAGCCAACTCTTTCACACCCCCTCTCACGTGGAGTGGAGCATTTGTTTTCAATTTTTGTCAAGTTCGGCATCTATTAAATAATACAAAAAGTTAAAAAGTCACTATCCTATTTAAGTCATATTATCTTATTTAAATCACATCACCTCTCTAACACATCACATAAAACCCAACCCATATAAGCCAATAAATCAAAAAGTACACTTTTTTAGAACATATGTTGATCGATTACCATTTTATTTTGTATGGTTGTCATTCCAAAAAATAAAATAAAAAATGCTATGTTCATTTAACAAAAAAAAAAAAAAAAGAAGATTGTTTGGTTCTGATTTTCAAAAAATAGTTTTTAGAAAATTAAACTTTTTTTATTTTCCGTATTTTAATGTTTTCAATGAATTTTTTTAATATTTTAAGCAATTTTTTTTTTAATTTTTAAACACATCCAATATAAATATACTTAAAAAGTATAATATTTGTGAAAAAAAAATATTTAAAAAGTGTAAAAAAAAAAAAAGAAAATTCAGTACATTTTTTATATTTTTTGCGTATTTATTAATTTTTTAAAAATATTTTACTATTTAGATACATTTAAGTAAGGTGCATCTAAAAAAAAATTGCTTAAAATTTAAAAAATATTCACTAAAAACAAAAAAAAAAAAAAAGTGAAAAACAAAAAACAAAAAACTTAGCTTTCAAAAAACTAAAATCAGACACACTGATTGAGATGGTTTTATTGCAAATAGAAAGATTGTATATAATTATTATGAAAAATAATATGTGACTTACTGTGATGGTTCTATTTAAAAACATAATTTATAAATTTGTAACTATTGTATCATTTTGGAAGTAAATTTTGTATAAAATTTCTGATGATTTATAGAATTTTTCTTGGACACGGAGTTGATGTCTGTGAGGCTTTGTGTGGTCTTGTCTTGGGCCTATTTGATTATTCAAATAGTATATATAGTAGAGTTCATTGTATAGATCATTCATAAAAAAAATAAAGTTAATAAGACATTCGTAACCACATGGTTAAATCGTAAAATAAATACTCTATTATCAAAAATATGTTTGCCATTCATTAATTTTTTAATATTTTTTTTTAAATAGATATGATCATGTTATATGATTACAGATATTCGATTAATCTGTATTTTTTTTCATAAATGATCTTCTTGATCAATTCTATAAAATAAGCAATTTGAATCATCAAAATAGACTCGAGACAAACTTACATGAGGCTCACATCAGCAACTCCTCTTCCATTTTGCTTCATAAAAACTCAATTTCAGTGACCAACTACATAACATTATTTCAAAACTTGTTAAAAAGCTAATCAATTCCTTCCATTTTTTTGCTCCAAAGTGTGAGTGTGAGTGTGAGAGTTGCTTCATCAACATCATTGCATCAAAGAAAAAAGTAAATTGTATTTAGCTATTAAACTAACTCCTCAAAGCAAGGTTGAACTTTCTTAAACTGATGAATAGTCAATTCAATTCAAGAGTTAAGAGAGGCCATTGTTGAAAGCTAAGAGAGGCGTGGACATGTTGATCATTGCTTTTACCCAATAGTGTGTCATATTATAGGTCCCTAACACTCAATAATTAAGGTGGAATCCTATGGCCCATCATTTTTATTGCTAAGTGGTTTTATTTCTTGCTAAGTAGTGTTAATGGGCTCTTTTAGAGTCAAACAATCGAGTTCGGATTTGTTAAAATTGAAAGTATCAACTTTACAATAAAATTGATTCATTATGAGACTAATTTGGATCCACTTGATTTAAATCGTTTATTTCATATAATTAATTAAGAAAAAATTTCATATAAAAAATCAAGTTGATCAATATCATTTGTCATATTATTAGATTATTTTTATCTATACAACATACTTGTTTTTAAGAATAGACCATTCATTTGTTGTAAGATATATATGATTTGATCATGTGAGTACTTATACCCGATCAATGTAATTTTTGCATATATATTTTTTTTAACTTGTTATATAAAATGAACAATTTAAATCATTAGAACGGATATAGATTGGTCACACAATATGTCAACTTCACTTATGAAGTTGAAATCTACAACTTAACCAACTTCGAACTCTTGTGATTCTTTAAAATGTAAGAATATTCCTAAAAAATAAATTTTAAAAAAAATGTAAGAATCTTGTATTATGAGCACATAATAATTTTTTATGTCATTTCTCCCCAAAAAAATATTAATAATAATTATATGTCAGTATCTTTCAACGATGCAGTCTGATATTTTGTAAAATTGTGAAAATACTATTTGATGAGAGTTATTGTAGAGATCACGCGAACAAAATAATAATAATAATAATAATAATAATAATAATAATAATATTTGACAATATTTGCTAGCCATTTGAATTTGTAAAAATAATAATAATAATAATAATAATAGGTGAAAATATATCTTTTAAAATGTTAGAGAATTCAAATTGTTAAAGTTATTCAGATCAAATTAAGTTTTTCAAGAGTAATCTACGAAAATTCTATAAAATGTTAGGTCTTATTTAAAAAAAAAAACTTAATAATAATAATAATAATAATAATAATAATAGTGACAAAACATGATTGTACACTATTTTGACAGCACAAAAACTCAACCTGTATTATTGGCATGTACTATAGTCTATAGTGGCTTAAATAGAAATGGTACCAGGAGAAGTTATTGGGTGGTTTTCGACTATTATTCTATATCATTTTGGGTAAGATAATTGTCTTCTTAGCTCTTCAAAAGAGACACAAAAATGGTTGATCCATTGTTTTAGCCAATTAAATTTTTGAAGACACAAAAATGGTGGATCCATTGTTTTAGCCAATTAAATTCAAATTTAAACACCACGTAAATTTGTCTCTGGAGCAAAATATGTTTCATGAGAGGAGGGGACAAGTTTGCGGTGTCTCATCCCCGTCTAATCCTTTTTGAAAATTTGCAAATCATTGAGGTGACGGGTAGAGCGGGAGTAGGTATGTTAGGATAATTTGTCACACTTAAAAAGCTGATAAATACTGATGAATAATAAGAGTTAAAAAATTAAAGATAAGAGGTAGAGAGAAAATAAATAAAAATTCAATAATTTTTTAATTCTTTATTTATATTATATTTCACAAATTAAATTATATATAAATAGATATATATATGTAAAATGTATTTAATTAATATAATCAAAACGGGGCAGAGAAAATGATACAAGAAAAACAAATTCTGAACTTTTTCCTTTTTCTTATTAGGATAAGAAAAATTTGTATGAAACGAGATAGAAAATAAGGCATTTGTACAAGACAGAGAATAAAACGTTGGTACGGAGGACCAAATTTCTATCTCGATGCACGCTTAATGGTAATTTGAAGCACATTATCGGCCCTCCCACAAAAATTTTTAAAAAAAAAAAAAAAAAAAAACCCTTACAAAACGATTGTTTGGTGAGAAGTAGTAATTAAGGACTAAACATGATTCTGATTAGATACAAAATTTGCTGTTACATGTCCAAACACTGTATTAACGAATTACCCCAAAAAAAAAAAGGTCTAATCTACAAAATACCACAAAGGAATTGCACAAAGCAAAGCACCTTTTGATGGGGCAAAAAACCTTTAAAAAAATTGTCCAAGTTTCTAAAAAATCTTCTCTAATCCCTTTTTTGGCTTTGCCTTTATCCCTTCCCCTTTAACATTCTATGCCCATCCAATCCAAAATGTGTTTAAACCATTGCATTTGCATCATTTCATTCTCCACCCTTGGATTAATATATATACACACATTCATGCTCCAATACTCATTCAATGGTTGGGGAATAAGATTTTTGACATGATGTATTGCCACCTAATACAATAATAAACTAAAAAAAATCCACCAATAATGGGATTCTTCTAAGTTCTAAAATAGTTTTAACCAATTAAGGTTGTGTTTGACAATTGATTTTTTAGTAATTTTTTAAAATATTTTTAAAGATAAAGTTTTTATTAAAAAAATTAATACATCTGATAAATACAAAAAAGTTAGCTTTCGTTATGGAAAAAGTTTAAGTTCATTTTTTTTGGTCATCAGTGATTTTTTAAAAAGATTTATTTATTTATTTATTTTTACTTTTAAAATCTTTCTCGACTAGGACTTGAACATTAAAAAAAAATTATTTTTTCACATTTATTAGATAAGAAAATTGTATCTGAAAAAAAGTGACTTAAAAAGTCATTGCTAAATAAGGCCTAAATGTTGGTATCCAATTTCAAGTAATATCTAATGTATTATATTATAAGATATGAGAAATAAAATTATTAAACCAATGCATTAGCAACACACTAGCCTCCGTTTGGGAAGTGAGTTAGCTTTTTGGCTTTTTGGATTTTTTAGCTATTTTAGCCTGGGCTAAAAAGCTTGATTTGGGAAGGGTTTTTTGACTTTTTTGACTTTTTTTGTGAGAGAAGAGTGTAATAATTATGGGTTGGATGTGATGTTTTGTTTGTTTGGGCTAAAATAGTCTATTTTATCCTTTGTGACTAAAATAGCCACAAACCAACTTGTCAAACGGATTTTTTTACACTTTTCAAACTTTTGATAGAGTTTTCCTCCATTACTTTGATTTAGAGGAAAGAGAAAAGTTGACAAAGTTATGGGTAATAAAGCTTAGTCCCCACTTCTAAAAGATATATTTGTAGCATATTAGTTTACTTTCTACGGCTCTTGGGCCTCAAAAAGAACAAGATGTAGATTTATTAAATTTTGATAATTCTAGCAACATAACTCTCAATCATAGGATCGATGACACTTTTCTTATGTTTTTGCACGTAGAGTTTATATCATTGTGAGTCTCACGTGTAGGTATTATGAATTGTAATTAAATTTGCATAAATGAAATTGTTGTTTGATTTGAGTTTAAATACTTAAAGATAAAAATATTAAGTGTGAACTTAACCAATAAAAAAAAGTACCTTTTTTAGTTTGGTTGAGTTTGAATTAGCAAATTATCAATAGAATTGACCAAAAGTTGCTACCCCCATTATTTGATTGCAAAGTCATTTGTTGATTGAAATAGACACCATAGAGGTACAAATTTCAAAACATGAGATAAGATATATATGTAAAGTGTTTATTTTATTTATTTTTATTTTCTTTTTATTACTTCATGGAAAAGCACATCTACTTGGCATATTTTGTTATACTTATTATATTGTTACACTTAATCATGTATTAAAAAAAATATTAAAGTTTAGTTTATTTTTATTTTTTATAAGTTGAAAGTTGATAATAAAAAAATAGAAATTCTAAACATATATTCTCTAATTTCTCAATAATCAATCTTTCAAATTCTTTAAAAATTATAAAATAAAAGTTAGAACTAACTCCAATAAATTGCATAAAATAATGCTATAATATTGAAGTGTTGATTTCACAGGATTGATGAAAACTAAAATAAAATGGAAGCATCAATTCCTTTTTGTGACATTTGGGATACTTATTATTATATTAAATAAAATTTACTTTTAATCAAAGTACAAGTCCAAAAGATTTTCATTAAAAAAAAAAAAACAATATTAAAGCAAAGGTCCCAATTCCAACTGCCAAATCTAAAATGGAAAGAGGGAAAATAGAATCTTTAGATCTTCAACAATTTTAATTATTATGAAAACTTTAAAAAAAAAATATTTATATATTTTACTTTTAAATATATATATTTTTTATTGTATGAATGATATGACCCATTAAACTAGTAATACAATATGATAAAATAAAATAAAATTATTGTTAGTGAAGTTGACTAGCGGACCAACATTTTGTTATTAGAATAGAATGAAAATTCGTCACAATACGTAGCATTTGCACAAGGTAATCTAATAATTCATTTCTTTTATTTTTTAAAAATAGAAGCATAGAATATAGAGAAACTTTATTGTGTAATAATAAGAATCAAATTAAAATATTATTATATTTAATATAAAAAACACCTACTAGTTCTATTCTTAAGTTGAATAATTTATTTAATTTTTGGATAAATTACAAATACACCTTCTGAGGTTTGCTTAAAATACAGATTGCTCCCTGTGATTTGAAAAATTACAAATACCCCCTTATTAGAATTTTTTGTATTTAACATAATTAACTAAAAAATTGAAATTCATAATTGTTCTCCTATATAATAATAAAATTACCTAAATTATTAATTGAAACATATTTTTAACATCATTAAAAACTGTTAATTGACTTGGTGATTTATTAATAAAATAGACGATTTGTTATGAAATTAGAAACTTCGAAGGGCGGAATGTAACTTTCAAAATCGCAGAGAACGATTCGTATTTTAATCAAATCTCAGGAGGTGTATTTGTAATCAGTTCCGTTTTGTAGCTCGAATTTCTTTTGGCTCGAGTGGCTCAACTACCCAAAACGATGTTGTTTTGGGCATTTTTTTTTTCTCCCTCTTTTCTCTCTGCAGATGAAGAAGAAGAATAAGAAAAAGGAAGAGGAGGAAGAGGGAGCTATGCGAGAGAGAGAGCATATCATCATCATCATCAACAACATTATCATCAACACGTTTTGGCATCAACAACAAACAACACCACATCTTCTGTTCTTTTTTTTCTTTTTTTTTTTTTTAGATAACTCAGAACAGAAAGAGAGAGATAAATCTATACACACACACAAAGAAAGAGAGATACACAGATTTGTTGATGATGGCGCCGGTGATGGCGGTGATGCCTCTTTCCTCACTGTTCCCTCTTCTTCTCTCTTCTCTCTCTCTCTTTTTCTTCTTCTCTCTTCTCTCTCTTCCTCCCTCTATTTCAAAATATAAAAGGAAAAAAAAAAAAAAACTGTCCAAAACGATGTCATTTTGAGCAATTGAGTCACTCGGGTCAAAGAAATTTTGAGTTACCAAAGGTTATTCATTTGTAATTTACCTTTAATTTTTTAATTTGGTGAATAGTCCACGTGGAGGTACCAATAAGACAGAACAAATGATTATAAGCTAACCGTTGGAATTAAATAAAAATAAAAATAAAAGTGGAAGCTGTCGTGACACGTGGACATAGTGGTATCCAATGAGAATGTCAAAGACCTGTTTTTGGACTAAAAATTGGCCCACTTGCCACGTAAACACCAATCAAATAAAAGGATAGAGATGAATCAATTCATATTTAAGTTCATTTACTAAAGTTATTAAAAAAAATTACCAAGTAACTTTATTTTAAAATTATTTTATTTTACTCCTAGAAAATCTTAAGCAAATCACCTTAATAATGATTTTTCACATTAACTTAATTTTATAGTAGAATATATTCTCAACTCTGAAATGAATAAAACGATTTGTAGACAATAACATATTATTATATACTTAACATTGTTTTTTAAAAATTTGATCATCTATAAAAGACGCATGTATATACATATTGAATGTAACATCAAATTTTCATGCATGATCTTAGTAAATCTTTATTATATTCACAAGTTATGTATAAAATGTTACATTTCAATATATATATTTAAGTAGAAAATACATTTTTAAATGAATTTTTCTTTCTTCAAATTTCAGCTCATAGCATGGGTTAATCCCTTATTTTAAAAAAATAAGAAGGGCAAGTTGTGCTAAAAAGATGGTACTTTAGTGATCTTGGGTGATTCTTGTTTAAAGGTTTATTTGAACTTTGCATTGAATTGTAAGTTGTAACCTAATTAGATGACACAAATTCAAGGGATGTTCCATCACATGATAACAAATCATATACTTTTAACCAAATGATGCAATCAATCCCATAATGCCCATTCTTTTTACCTTATGATATCAAATCCAATTAGGGATTAGTTCCCAATTGAGATTTTTGAGTTGTTTATGTTTGATATTTTTGGTTCAAAGAGATCTTCTAGTGGGTCCAATGTTGGACAAGATGATGATATTTGTTTATCACTATCACTTAGATGATTCATTGAATAGAAACATAAAAGTATATAAAATGACAGCGAGAGACTCCAAATAATCTATCAAATGTTTTACCAAATATCTCACATGGGTATAGGACCCACACAAATTCTATCAAATGTTTTACCAAATCTCTCACATGGGTGTGGGACCCACATCCACACCCATGTGAGAGATTTGATAAAACATTTGATAGATTATTTGAAGTTCATAGTATTTTTCAAAATGATATGATTATATTAGAATAAAATATTCATTTAAATGATATTTAAATATTCAAATGTCACAAATATATCATTATGATAACAAATTTTATATAAAAATCCTGTATGAATAGTATTTTTTAATTAAATAAGTTTTCATTTATATAATCAACTAGTCCATTCTTTTTTATGGTGTTTATCTTTTAAGTCCAACCTTCATCCAGTCACACACTAAAAATATGACCAAAAATATAAAAAAAAAAAGTCAGACATAAAAAATAAAATAAAAAAATAAATGATGGAGAGAGACAATAATGTGGATGGTCAAAGCACACAACAAGAATAGATGAAAAACACAATTTTCAACTCATGGGAAATTAGTTGTAACCATAATGATGAGGACTATGGTAAATGATGACAATGTCACCCACATGGAAGGTTCAACCCACTTACATTTCTTTTTTTCTTTTTATTTTTCATTTTTTAATAAATAAGGAGAGGATTGGATTGGGTGACAATGGTACCATCATCTTCAGTTTGACCATAGATTATTTTCTGTCACTATAATGACTTTAAATTATGAATTTGAGTTTGATGGTCTCACAACTTTTGATTTTTTTATTTTATATAATAAAAAAAGCAATCACTTCTCATACAAAATATTGTTTCTCTTATCTTCTTATTATCTCATTTATCATGGAAAAAATCATTTTGACAAGGGGAAAAAAAAAAAAACTTATAGAATCATTGGTGATTATATTTTTGAAATTGAGCTAGCTTTTTTTTGGATTAGTGATTTGTTTTGAAATGAATAATTTTAGTTTCATCACATCTAAGAAAAAGTTTTTGATTAATATTTTTGTTATAAACCATTATTTAACTTGTTTATTATTTAGAATCTTATGGTTATGATGTATATGTCAATTTTTTAGTTATTTATTTTTATTTTTTAGACGCGATTGATGAAAGGAAACAATTTTCAAGCAACAACTTTTTTTTTTTTTACAACAAGAATATAAAAACTTATGCTTTGTATTTTTTTATTTTTGATTTTTTTTTTCCTCATGAGAGATATAACCAAAAACTTAGAATTTTTTTATGATAAACTTAGAGTTAGTTGAATCTGTTTTTAATTTTTTTTAAAAATAAATTAAAAATAAATTTGACAAAAATAAATACAAAAAAAATTATTTTTGTATTTTAAAAGTTATTTTTATCCCAACGAAAGAGAAAATTATATAAAAATAGTAATTTGTTTATTTTTAAAAAAATAATCAAATTAAATTTTGAATTTTTTTTCAAAAACAGATTGAAAACTCAACCAAAAGTTTATAAAGAGATGTTTGCATGGAGTTCGCCTTTATAAAAAAAACATTAAACGTAAATATATATAAATATATACTAGGTACTTGCGATGTGTGTAAAGCTTAAAAAAATAATAATAATATAATAACAATGACAAATAAAATTATACACATAATATGTGTTATTCAAGTAATAAGTATTTTATTTATCAAACTCATCATCTCTGTTTAAAAAAAAAATATATATATATATATATATTGTGTTTGCTTTCAATTTTTTGAACTCAATATTTTAGAAATTGAATTTTTTATTTTTCATTTTTTTAAATTTTTAGTGAATATTTTTAAAATTTTAAGTAATTTTTGTACTTTCTTAGATACACCTTACTCAGATGTATCTAACAAGTAAAATATTTATAAAAAATTAATAAATACACAAGAATATAAAAAATATACTAAATTCTCTTATTTTTTTGTACTTTTGATATTTAGTGAATTTTTTTTCAAAAAATTTCATAAATATTATAATTTTTAAGTGTATTTATGTTAGGTATATCTAAAAATTAAAAAAATTCAGTGAAAACAAAAAAAATATGAAACAAAAAAATGCGAAAAAAAAAAAAAAATTAGGCCATGTTTGGTTTGCCTTTGGAATCACATGATTCCAAGAGGCAAAATTTTCAAAACACTTTTCAAAATTCATAACAAAACACACAACTCAAAATTACATAAAACCCTTTTAGAAATTAATTTCAAAACTTACAACCAAACACACAATACAAAACTCAATTCAAAACTTTTTTGATAATAAAATGTTGAAAATGGTTAGTGATTGGATTGTTAAATTATTTTTATAAAAAATTTTAAAAAATAATTTCTATATTTATAAAATATCTAAAACAAATATATATATATTTTTTTGTTCAAATAAATGATTGCAATTGCAAAAAAAAATAAAATAATAATCACTGTTCCAGTCAAATGGCAGGACGAACGACTAGGTAAACCGAATTCACTCTTTTCAAAATTTAAAATTCAAAAACACCCTTCAAAACTTATAACCAAAAAAAATTTCTCTTTTCAAAACTCAACTCACAATTCCAGACTCAAATCACAACTCCAAAAAGAGAATCACAATTCCAAACTAAACCAAACACAACCTTAATTTTTTGAAAAGTGAATCCTGAAAGAATAATGTTTGGTAGCTTGAGAGTTTGCCCCCCCGAATCCACCTAATGCCCAAAACGACGTCGTTTTGGGCATTAGCTTTTTCTTTTCTTTTTTTCTTTTTTTTCTGCCATTTTCGACCATTTTCGAGCTCAAACACAAGGGGAAGAGGGAGAGGGAGGGGGAGAGGGAGAGAGAGAGAGAGAGAGGGAGAGCGAGGGAGAGAAGAGAGAAGAGGGAATGGAGACACACACACACAGAGGCCCCTGCATTCCGGTCGATCGTCCGATCGTCGCAGCTCCGCCCCGCCGCTGTCGCCTCCGCCTCTGCCTCTGCCTCTGCCTTCTTCTCTTCTTCTTCTCTTCTTCTTTCTTTCTTCTTCTCTTCTTCCCTTCTTCCCTTCGTCTGCTTCTTCTTCTCTGATTGAACCGGGAAAAAAAAAAAAAAAAAAAAATTCAAAAACGTCGAAACGACGTCATTTCTCGTTTCACGGATTAGGGGGGACGCTCTTTCGAGCTACGTAGCACGACCCATCCTGAAAAATCAAACCAAACAAGCTTACTATTCAAATGTAAAAGTTAGATTCAATTTTTAAACCCATGTGGTAATCAATTAGATATCTAAGGTCTCATTTAGCATGTGTCTGTTTTAGTGTAAAAGTAAAAAAGTTATTAAAAAAATTAAAAAATCTATAACTTATACAAAAAAGTTGAAAATTTCATTTTCTCTCTACTTTTTGCAGATTGGAGTGGCTGATGTGTGGGGTGCATAGCAGCCACTATTGTGCAGTCAAATGGGCCCATTTCGGGGCCATTTCGATAATCCGAACCATTCACATTTTAAAATATATAGAGTAGAATATACCTATAAAAAATCAAGTTAATCTGATATTATTTACCCATTTATCCACTCACATTTGTATTTACAAAAATAAATAACAATTGTGATTTAAAGTATTAAAATGAATACGAAGGTTGGTGGATGAAAGGGTAAACAATATCGTGGTTGTTGTGCACAACCGTGGTTGTTGTGCATCCCGCACAACAGCCATCCCAAATCCACTTTTTACACATCTTTTTGTAAAAAATTAAAAAATCATTTCGAACATATTAATTTTTTTTTATCTCATATTTTATTCAAAAAATTAAAAAATTATAAAAATAACATATTCTCATATGAGACTAAAACAACCCTCTCTTCCAAATTAATTATATCATTTAAATATCATTAGATCTAAAAAAATAAATCTAAAAAATAGATTTCGATATCATTTTTCACAAAGAAATTAGGACCATAAGTTCATTTTGGGACAGCCAAACTAAACTATACGTAACTTTTCCAAATTTTTGTTTTTGCTCCTACTCTCTCATGTAATGTAACTATCAACTCCTTTATTATATATATATAGTATATACACACAATTATCTGTTTTTCAATTCCCAATCTCTACTCTCTCTCTCTGTCTCTCTCTCTCCAAGAATCTTGCAGTTGGAGACGTGATTGCATCTTCCTTTTGTCCCCCTAACGACACCTCCGGCGGTTCTCACGCGCCTCCCTCTCCTTCCCGGCGATCCATTTCCACCGCCGTAAGCACCTACTCTCTCTCTCTCTAGAATTAATATGTTTATCAATATTCATCTCTCTCTGTTCTAGAATATATGCGTATATGTTATACGTGCACATATATATATATATATATACAAAACATGATGTGGAATCAATTTACATATATACGTGTTGTTAAACTTTGCTTTGTGGTTGTTGCTTTCTCAGGAATGTGATTGATGTAACAGTTGTGCGAGGATTTAAAATATATATATATATTTGAAAGTAGTTTTGATATTACAGATTGAAGAGAAGAGAAGAGAAGAGAAGAGATCCAAAAAGCTACTTGTTGTCTGTCTGTGATCGAAACAGCAAAAAAATGTTGTTACAGAGATTTTTATATGTAGCTATAGTTGTAATTGGAACAGTTTTAGCTAATTTCTACGCGGTCAACGGTGGTGGTGGTGGTCGGCCTCATCGGATTCTTTTGGATACAGATGTCGATACTGACGATTTCTTCGCTCTCTTGTACCTCTTGAAGCTTAACCGATCTGAATTCGACTTGCAGGTATCTCATTGGCTTTGCTTATTAAATTTTGTATATACGTTTGATGTGTCTTTGAAGACTCCACAGGAGTTGAATATCAAAGAGTTTGATATGAATTTTATATTGCAATTTGAATTTTATATTGCAATTTGACAATTGAGGTTTTGTTAATTATTAGCTAATAGCTATTGCTTGGAATGAATGTATTTTTTATTTCGATTGGTTGAATGAGCTCTGGTGTCAACTACAATTAAGATTTGAGTCAACTAGTCATATATATATATATATATATTATATATATAATAGAGTTATGATCAGTGAAATGTTCGTCTTTGATTGGCTTTGTCTGGATGATATGGTTAAGATTTCTACTAATCCTTCATGACCGATGCAAATGATTATTATATTTTTATTGTATATATATAAAAAAAAAGCTCAAGATCTGGAAATGATTGAATTGACCGTGATCCTCTGTTGTAAAAGATGTTTGTCCCCAATTTCATTTGATTTTTAATTAATTTTAAATTAAAAAAAATTAAATCATATAGTTATAAATGATGAGACAAAGAGACGGACACCTCTTTTTGGGACAAAGAATCCCAACCCATTGAAAATCTGAGAAATTTTTATTGTTCCTCATTTCTAGAATGTTAAAAACTACAGGCGCATGTCATAAAAGTGTGTGAGATTTACTTTTGCTTCTTGTTGAACCCTAACATTCTGTGATATATTAAGAAAAATACCTGAGGTGGCCCTTGTTTATTGGAAATTTTAGTTAGTTAATTAAATGTGGTTTAGTTTGAGATTTTTGTTGATTTTTAGTTGTAATTGCTACCCGTGATTGTCTCAGTTTACAACTATAATTCAGACAAACTGTGACTCTTGATATTACCTCTACAGGCTGTAACTATTAACACAAATGCATGGACAAATGCTGGGCATGCTGTGAATCAAATTTACGACATTCTTTACATGATGGGTCGCGATGACATTGTCGTTGGAGTGGGAGGTGAAGGTGGAATACTTGAAGATGGTACCATACTACCAAATGTTGGTGGATATCTCCCTATAATTGATCAGGTGCATAGGAATATCCTGTTTTCTTGTGTCCAACTAACAGATGAAAATTTATTCAGTTGTTCGGAGCACTCCAATGATATATGCATGTACTATTTCCATTCAATGAGGTTATGTAAAAGAGGATGAATGAGGCCGACATTGTCTTTTACCAGCCGACCAAGGTGGATCAAGTCAGCTCCACATATCCCATGACTACAGTTCTTAATGATTTGGAAACTAATAAATGCAATTTTTTTAGGAACAAAATTGAACATTTAGGCCTTTACTTATGCCATTACATGGTATCATTTTGCGATCAGTTGTGTCTAGAACATTAACCAAACATTTGGAATTCATTTCAAAATCTTTTTCTTTTTTTTTTAGTTGACGGGAATTATGATTCTAATATATTAGTTCTTCTTATCAGGGGATTGGTACAGCTGGATATTGTAGATATAGACAAGCAATTCCTGTTGGTCAGGGAGGACGATTAGATATTGATAGCAACTATGGCTGTCGAAAAAGCTTCCTTCCACAGGTATGAAAAATTTATCGAAATCATTAGGAGGTGTTCCTCCTGAATTCATACGCAAATTGTATAGTGGAACAGAATGTGGCTGTTCTCTTTGTAGTTCTGCTTTCTAAATTCCACTAATGTATTGTTTGTTATCACACATATGATCAAATCCGTGAGCATTCTGATCATTCATGTATGGCAAACAAGCGCATTACTCTTTTCTTGGTTTCCCTTGCACATTATAATTTGTAATATGCAATATATCATTATTTATTTGCAATGTACACCACAATAGAGAGAGGATTGTCCAACAGAAGCAATTTTTTGGCTTCCTTGGTAGCACGGGGTCAAGTTATGGAAAGTCCAAAAAATGGATATAAGTCTGCATATATTTTGTCTTCCTCAAACCTCATATTAGCAGGAATCCCGTGCACTAGGACACCATTTTTTTTAATATTAATTTCATGTTGGGAGAAAGTTAGGGCCATCAGGATCCAATGGTTTATCATCTTAATGAAGGTGTACAGCTTGAAAATAAAAGCAGCTGTAGTGGCTTGACTGCAATATTCTAAAGTTGGAATATAAGAAGAAGATTTTTTCTGACATAATATCTCAGTTCTCTCTCTCTTTCTATCCCTTTTTTTTTAGATGGGTCTCTTTCTATCCTTTGATTATGCCACCTTCGTGTTTGCAACATACGTATCACAACTTCACATGGCATTGTTCAGTCTTCACATGTGCCTGTTAAGATCATTTCTGGTTGTACTATTTATGTACAATGCTCACTATTTTGATCATGAAATTACAGGGGAGCAGGAAATACTCTCCACTTAGGCAGCCCACTGCTCAGCAAGTAATGATTGACAAAATATCTGCCGGTCCCATTACTGTTTTTCTTATTGGAGCACATACAAATTTTGGTATTTTTCTTATGAAAAATCCACATTTAAAGAAAAATATTGAGCATGTTTACATCATGGGTGGTGGTGTGAGGTCAAAGAACCCAACTGGTTGCTGCCCCCAAAATGCCAGCTCATCTTGCCAGCCTCGGCAGTGTGGCGACAGTGGCAATTTGTTCACAGACTACACGAGTAATCCTTATGCTGAGTTCAATATTTTTGGAGATCCTTTTGCTGCATACCAGGTAATCAATACACTTGTTTTAGTACGCTGACCCCCTCAGTTCTAAAATAATGTTTGAGAATTGTCTTATTAAATTAACATAACATTTCAGGCCTCGTAAAAAGTTTAAATTGACACTGTTTTATTATATTGTAGGTAATCCATTCTGGGATTCCTGTTACACTTGTTCCACTGGATGCAACAAACACTATTCCCATAAGTGAAATGTTTTTCAAGGCATTTGAGCAGAGTCAGGATACCTATGAGGCACAATACTGCTTCATGTCCTTGAAAATGGCTCGTGATACTTGGTTTGATGATCAATTTTACACGGTAATATTTCAAAAAATTAATGAAGTTTTATAATTTTCTGTTTTTTGAGAATTTCAACTCATTTCTGTGACTTTACTCTATGCAATGCAGAGTTATTTTATGTGGGACTCATTTACGTCTGGTGTAGCTACTTCCATCATGCGTCTTGGCCATAGTGGCGAAAATGAATTTGCTGAAATGGAGATCATGAATATAACTGTAGTTACTTCAAACAAACCGTATGGGGTATCTGATGGCTCAAATCCATTCTTTGATGGTCATAAAACTCCAAAATTCAATTTAAAGAAAGGTGGCGTTCACAGCGGTCACGTTCAGACTAAACACCGAGACCCATTTTGCATTGTCAAGAATGGGAAAGGGAGGTGCAAGGTAATTTCCATACTTCTCATGGGTGACATCTAAAATATGTTTTCTTGTCTGCAGTTGAAGCAAAAAGGAAGTTCTTAGTATTTTGATGGCTACTCACATTTTTTTTTAACATCTGCCTACTTATTCAATCTGTTCAAATCAGGATGGTTATACGATGGAGGTAACTGGTCCAGAAGCAGTGCCTGTGCTTGTTGCTACAAAAGCAAAACCGAATCACAACAAAAACAGCTCTCTAAACAGAGAATTTTTTATAAGTTTCTTGGATGTAAGTTCATCTAGGTCTTGGTCCAATGACAAATCCTTCATTTTTTTGCTATATATCTCCAGATGTAATATGCAGAGGTTAGGATGTCATGTGTACATATTCCATATTTATCACACTAATACCACCATATCAATCATGGGTTACAGGTTCTGAACCGCCCTCAACATACTGGAAAGTTCAATTTTTCGACACAGTTTCCTTACTACAAAGAGGTTCTTCACAAACCAGACTTTGGAGGGAAGAGACTTGGGAAAAATGTTGTGTTTGACATGGATATGAGTGCAGGAGATTTTCTGGCTCTGTTTTATCTACTTAAATTACCCGTGGAAGTCATCAACCTCAAGGTAAGCTGATTTCCCTTTTTTTTTTTCCAGTTGCATTGTGAGATTGTTGTGATTGGCAAAGTTTTCAAATCTATTTTGTGAATTATTTTTAAAAAAAATAAAAACTAGTTTGGTGAACTAAAATAAAAATTTCAAAAAACTCATCCTTTTCATATTGTTTTCAAAGTAGTTTGATGTTACTTTTGCCAAACTAACTTCATGTACTCTATTTGTTTCTGATCCTAAGAACCTCTAGCCTCCTCCATTTTAAACCAAAAATCAGATCCCACTTGAATGAATAAGAGAACTGACAATTATTGAAAAGCAATTTCAATGTGCATTGTATTTCTCTTTTAATCCAGGCAATATTAGTGAGTCCAACTGGCTGGGCAAATGCCGCAACGATAGATATCATTTATGATCTACTGCATATGATGGGTCGTGACGACATTCCTGTTGGTTTAGGAGATGTATTTGCAATGAACCAGTCTGATTCTGTTTTCTCTGCTGTTGGAAACTGCAAGTACTTGAAGGCTATCCCACATGGTAGTGGTGGATTTTTGGACTCCGATACTCTCTATGGATTTGCTCGTGATTTGCCACGAAGTCCCCGGAGGTACTCTGCAGATTTACTCATATTTTTCAAGAAAAATGCATTCAGAGAGTATTCTTAAAACATGTTATTACTTGCAAACATTCACATACCTGCAGGACTTATTAATCTACATGTAAAATTTCCGGCATTGTATTCATCTCATCTGCTAAATTACTTGCACATTCACTTTGAATTTTTTATTACTTGCATACATTTTTTGCTGGGTAGTAGGCTAGGACTGAAGCTTGAGTTTTATTCCAGGTATACTGCAGAGAACTCTGTAAAATTTGGAGCTCCTCGGGATACCGATCACCCTGAACTGAGACAACCACGAACACTGGAAATTTGGGAGTCTGTTTTGAAATCGCTAGATTCAGGATCTAAGATTACCATCTTGACCAACGGTCCCTTGACCAATTTAGCAAAGATAATTCTTTCTAGCAAAAACACAAGCTCTCTAATTCAGGTTAGTTCCTTCAATTTATGTTTTACAGATAATGCATTCTTCAATTGACATCTTCTGATAGTACTTTTGCTTCATTTTCTAGGCCTGTCACTGTAAAATTTTCATTTTAACAGTCACATTATGAGCAGTTTGGATCTTTTTTATTGTGTTTTTCACGATAACAGAGTGTGTGTGGTTTGAGTTTTCTGGATTAAGTTTTTTTAAAATTGACATTTTTGGTTTTCGTGTTTTTTTGTTTTTAGTGAATATTTTTTAAATTTTAAACATTTTTTTTACTTTTTTAGATGCACCTTACTTAGATGTATCTAAAAAGTAAAAAAATTGTGAAAAAATATTTTAAAAAATTAATAAATACATAAAAATACAAAAAAGTACTGAATTCTTATATTTTTTTTGTATTTTTGGTATTTAGTGAATTTTTAAAAGATTTTTTTTATAATTTTTTTACTTTTTAGGTGTATTTATGTTAAGTGTGTCTAAAAAGTAAAAAAAATTGCTTAAAATATTTTAAAAAATCAGTAAAAACAAAAAAACACGAAAAATAAGAAAGTAGAATTTTCTGAAAAATATTTTTTGAAAAGTGGAAACAAGCAAGGTAACATAACCGACGGTTTTGGAACTCAATGCAGGATGTGTTTATAGTGGGGGGACACATCAACCGTGATAACACAGAAAAAGGAAATGTCTTCACCATTCCTTCAAATGAATATGCTGAATTCAACATATTTCTTGACCCGTTTGCTGCAAAGACTGTATTCGATTCAGGACTTGACATCACTCTCATTCCACTTGGCGTTCAGCGTAAAGTCAGTGCATTTCCTAAGATTCTAGATAGGCTTCACCTGACGAAAAAGACCCCCGAAGCTATGTTTGCAAGGCGTTTGTTATCAAGGCTACACCGCTTGCAACAAAAGAATCATAGATATCAACACATGGTATGTTTGATTAAATTGTCAATCTAACTGGACAAATTTCAACAAGCTTTGATGATTTCTGCAATGCAGAAATTTGTTTTCACCATTTTTTTTTCCAAATGTTTATTCGTTGTAGGATGCATTTTTGGGGGAAATTATTGGCGCTGTAATCTTGGGTGGTGATCATTCCATCATGAATTCATTGTTTCAAGCAAAGCGCGTGAAAGTAATTGCGACGGGTATTGAATCCGAAGATGGACAAATGATGATTGATGAAAACAGTGGAAAATCAATAAAAATACTAGAAAGTGTGGATCCTATGGCATATTATGATCTTTTTGCAAATCGACTTGGAAATGAGCAACAGTCTGCGGTCGTTGGAAGTTTTGACGAGCAGAGAAGAATTTGGAGCACGCCGCCAAAATGATGCAACGGTTTCATTTGTATTTATAGTTTTCATTAGTTAGATAGAAATTGCTACTTACCCACATTACAGGTATATGGCAGTCACAATTTAATGTACTTAAACACATCTATAAAAGCAATACAAAGAGATTGAAAGAAACACTTGAACCAGCAAGCACTTCCGGCCACTACCTCCTGGTGCCAACAACCATCTCTCACTCGCAACCACTTCTTCTCACTTGCAACCACTTCCAACCACTGTCTCTCACTTGTTTTCAAATCAAAATTTTAAAACATGTGTAACAAATATGTTTTTGTTTTTACCAATAATAAATATAAACATGTTTATGTTGTTTATAAAACAAAGGAAAATGCTAGACTTCAGGAAAATTTTTCAGGAAAAGCTTCAGGAAAATGGAGGAGGAGGAGGAACTGGAGGGGCTCGGTGGCCGATCGTCGGTCGTCGGCTGATCGTCGCAGCCGTCGTCGGTCGTCTGCCCAGCCCCGCCGTCGCACGCCTCCGCCTCTGCCCAGCCCCGCCTCCGCCTCCGCCTCCGCCTCCTTCCATTTTGATGGCCCCCTCCAGTTCCTCCTCCTCCTCCTCCTCCTCCTCCTCCTCCTCCATTTTCCTGAAGCTTTTCCTGAAATATTTTCCTGAAGCCTAGCATGACTCTAAAACAAAAAGTAATAAATTGTAAACGTTACCAAGGGACACCTAGGCTCTGTTTAGAACAATTTTCAAACGTTGATTCTATTCCCACATTTGAATATGATGTTTGGATAAGTATTGGAATTAATTTTTTACGACTCTACAAAAAACTCTGTTTGAGAGCGCGATTTTCAAAAAAAAAAAATTTTGAAATTTGACCTAACCGGTCGCCCGGCAAGTTGATCGGAACGGTACAAATTTTTTTTTTTTTTTTTGGCAATTGATATGTTAATTTTTATATATTCGAAAAAAATATTTTCCGAATTTTTTAAAATTTTTTATGTGCTTTAATAGAATTTTGAGTTATATGTTTGGTTATGAATTGTAAGTTTTTGTATCAAATATCATCTGTCACATCAAAAATTCTCCATTCAATCAAAACTCTTTTCAAAACTCTTTTACCAAACAAATTTTCTACACTCAAATCATAATTCTAAAACTCACAAACTCAAAATACAATTCCTACTCTCAAATCATATTTAAAAAACTCTACCAAACGCAACCCTAATGTTTCTTTTGCCATTAGTCTCACGCCACCCATGCAGAAGCCATTTTAACATTACATTATTAGTAGCTTATCGTTTTCTAAAAATGGTTCCTTTCCATCAGAAATCTAGTTGATTTTTACTTGTGGGGATGCCGACACCATACTGGAATGTGATTCTGTTCTAAAGTTGCTTAAAAGTGCTTATCGGATACTCCACTATTGCTTTTAGTTAGGTATTATGTTCTTGCTCTTGAGAGTTTCATTGACACCATTATTACTGATTCATCATCCCATGGCACTGGAGCAACAATTTTTGTATCCAATTTTTATATATAATACCCATTTGAAATTTCTTCTCTATAACAAAATTTACCAGGTTTCAATTGAACAGAGCAACAGCTCAAGTTCCATCGATAGCATTTGACTAGGAAAAAATTGTTTGGCAAATTGTTTCCAAATATTTTTCTTGAGTTTTTTTTTTTTTTGGGTAGAACCCATTGTTTAACAAATGAAAAGATATGAAAATGGTGGCTGTTTTTGAACTTTTCTTTGTTCTTGTATTCGAAAAAACAAGAAATGAAAACATCGAAAATGTAAACTATACCAAACAGGCCCTCATTTCAAAACTCTCGAAATTTATTTTTCGCACTTGAGGAGGAAACTTTCTCCTTTTCCTCTACAACAACCACAGCTTAAGTAACCATCCCTTCCCGCAAGTTGTATCAGATCGGTTTGTAGAATCCGACTTTTATTTTTTATTTTCTTTACTACTATAAAATATGTTCAATTTAGCTGTCAAGCCAGCACCTTTGACAACCAAACAGGGCATTATTTTAAATAAATATGGTTCTGATTACATCTTATTAAAATTGAGCTTAGGGAATCATATCTCTGCAATAATGATATCATTGTTTTCTTCACTAATCTTAGTCTTTTTTACTTTTTTTTTTTGGATTTCTGTTTTTTGTTGGGATTGATCAAGAATGGTTCTTTCCTAGAAGACCTTCTCATCTATCTAGCCACATGCTTTGGCCAAATTAAGGTACTCTGTTTTGTTCTGTTACTACAATGAACTGCAAAGATCATGTGTGACCGAATACTTTGCCCCCATAACCGAATACTTTGTCTGTAAATATTGCATATTTGATTCTATCCATAAAATCTATTTTCTTCACTACGAATTCTAGCCTCAATAAAGAATGCTAGTTCTTGTTGTTCATATATGTTATGATATGAATATATACACCACATCAATTCATAGATGGGTGACAAGATTCCATTGAGACAGAGTCAATTCCAATAAACTTATTGATGTGTCCCATTGGCGTGCATTCGCCAATTACAAGGACCAATTCAATATATGTGTGTATACTTTGAAATATATTGTGCATGTACACAAGTGTGTTCTGTATACACTTGGGAACCCTGATGCCAACTCATGGACTCATGTGCTTTGTACACATAGAATCATATATATAATATTATGTACATATTTATTTTTTAGAATCATTCGGCCAAGTCGTGCCAAAATCCAAGCGTTGTCAAATATTTATTTTTCAGACTAAATTAATGCCAAATCTCCGGCTAAGTGCTCTCTCAATTGATCTATGCATGTATATTTGTATTTTTCTCTTATGAGTAGCCATCTAAGAGACGTAGAGTAACAAACAACAAACCAAAGACATTTTTTTTTTTCTTCATTTCTTTGATTAGTAATAAACCAAAGAGACTCTGCCAAGACCCACTTATGTTTTCGTAGGTTAAGAGATGTAAACAGTTCAGTTTTTTTTGTTTTTCTTTTCAATTTAAAATTTTGGGAAGAATAAAATAATTTGTCTTAGAAGGGAAATTTTGGGGATCAGATTTTGTTTATTCTTGTTTTCATCACTGCGTATTTGAGTTATTGTCGTTCTTTCGCTTTCTTTCTTAATCTTGCAGCCTTTGTTCATTGCTTATTTAACTTCAAATCTCTCTTTGATCTTTTCATGTGAGTGGTTTATAATGTTGGGTTAAGGTTATTGCCATTAATATGATGCGGAATAAGACAATACTTTTGTATTTTACACGGTAGGTGTTTATCGTTTTTCACAAAGCCACTGCATCAAAAATCTAGAACAATTTGAATTCCAAGCATTGAGAATTTTCCATTAATCAAGCGGAAAATGGATGAAATAACTTAACATCATATAGCGAATTAGGTCATCAAATAGCTAATTCATTAAAAAGCTGTTCTTAAAATTCATACAAGCACAAGCTCAGTAGCTTATAGAACCATTGATTAGGTCAAGTGAACATTTGAAAAACAACTAACAAAAGCTTCATAACACCACCACCCCGAATTTTACTCACATTGACTGTATTTTTGCAACCTTGAAAATCGCTCATTCCATCATGGGAACTGATCCACCAGCAGCCAAAATTTGTTGCTCAAGCTGCAAATCGAAAAAGGAACCTTTAATCTTGGGAGTATGCTAAAATGCAACGATTTTGTTTTCGTTTTATTTTTATTTTTTTGTTCTCCAAAACAGAGAAAAACGAAAACTGATACAAAAAACTTGTTTAGCAAACTGTTTTGAAATTGCTTTTAGAAATGGAAATTAAAATGAAATGATGGTTTTTCCGAACTTTTCATTATTTTTATTCTTGATAACACAAAAAAATATATGTTATGAGAAAGAAACTTGCGTTATGTTTGGTTGGGAATTTGAGAAAGGATTTAGAAAGGGAAATAGGAAAGATGTGTGAAATTAAGTAAAATATAGATATATTTTATTTACATTTCACCTACCTTTACCATTTCTCTTTCCGAATCTATTCTCAAATTTTTTAACCAAACAAAGCATTAATGTACTCACCCTGAATAAAGTTTCAAGCTTGTTTTTCACAAGCACGTACTCTTGTTTCACTTGTTGCAGGCATCCAAAGCACCTGTATGCACCCAACACTCTTAATAAGAACATCAAAAAATTTATGGATGTGGCCCGGTAAGTACTAATTCCAAATTTCAGATTGACTTAACACAATCAATCTAAAAAACAGGAATCAAAACAAAATCTTGGGTATCAAATCGAGTAAAATAAAAGAGAAATAAAATAATATGAGTAACAACAATACTTACGCTTCAGTGTTCTGTTCCTCACAATAGTTGCGAAAGGCAACGCACGCATTTTTAACCCTATTTGCACCTATGCTGTTACAAAATTCATTTCAATCTCATCAAAACATTATGGACTAGAAAATGAAAAAAAAAACTTGTGTTTCTTAATTTTCATATTAATAAACCTGCGTCTTAGTTTCTCTATACACCCGTTTAAAAATACACCCACTTAATTTATCTCTGTACCCGTCACATGCATTGCAAATCTTGTACGTTATGCAAAAACACTTGTACATGTAGGCTCGGAGAAAAGGTGAAAATGATTTATGTGCATACCTGGAGCTGCTACCCTTCAACTGGTGAACGTTGCCATCAACCTTCCTGAAATCCACACCCTTCTGATCTCTGTGTAAAGAAAGAGAGATTAAGGGTGAACATGGAAGAAATCTTATGTTGCCCTTTCAAGCCATCCTAAACTAAACCATACCCAGAAACACTGTTTGGTTTTTTGTTTTCGTTTTCTTTAATGTTGTTTTCATGTTTTCGGAAAGAAAAAATGAAAAATCAAAAACACCTTTTTTTTTTTTGGTGCGAAAACAGTCTTTGAAAATTTAAAAACTAACTTTTTGAGATTTCTTAAAAGAGGGTTGTTTCCAAAAAAAAAAAAATCAGAAACAGTTTGACAAACAAAATTTTCTGAAAAATAAAACAGGACACAAGAGTACAACAAAATAGGCCCCAATAATCCAACAGGACACAACAGTTTGCCAAATATATATATATATATATTTTATAAAGGAAATCAGAAAAACAAAACATGCCCCAGCAATCCAAGAAAGAAGGGGGGGGGGGGGGGGGGGGGGGGGTCAGTTTTCGAAAACAGTTCGCCACACCAATTTTATAAAAACAAAAAACAAAAACAGGCCCTAATAATCCAAGAAAGAAAAGGTTTCAGTTTTCAGAAACAGTCAGCCAAACAAATTTTCTGGAAAAATAAAAAAATAAAATAAAATACAATATGCAATTCAAGAAAGAGAACAGGGTCCTCACAGAGCTTTGTTGAGATCATTGAGAAGCCTTTCAGAATCTTCAAAGAAGAGAGACACCACTTCCACCACAAAATCAGGGTTACTCTCATCTTGCAGTTGCTGGAGCTGTGTGAACTGACTATCAAGAAACCCCTTCAACCCAACAACACAACCACAACACAACAACAAATCAACAAAAATTAACCCAAAACAACAAAAATAAAAACAAACCAATATACTATATAAAAATCATTCATTTACGTGTTCATTTTTTATTACCTCACGAAACAACGATGTTGTGTACTCAACATACTGTCTCTGCAACTGACCCACCTCCATGCTTTGCTTGCTTTCTTGGTTCTCTTCTTCTTCTTCTCTCTTCACAGAGACAAATGAACAAGCCTCTCTCTGGCTTCTTAAAGCAGTGACACCCAATAAAAGCTGTGGTGGGTTGGCTGATATTGCAGATCTTGGTGGAATAATTGTTCAATCAAAGGCCTTTATATATAAATCCTGGAAGGGGATTTGATGAATTTAATGTGCAGATGAGAGAGAGTGTAAGAGAGAGAAGGGATTTGGTGAATTTAATGTGCAGATGAGAGAGAGTGTGAGAGAGAGCAAAAAGTAGTGTGTATTTGCTACCTTTTTAATGTTACTTTCCTTATCTGGATTTTGGTGCTCTGTTTTGTCACAGAGAATCAGAATGGCCCTCCCTCCCTATCCCATCATTTATGAGCCTCTCTGACCCAATCAGATCTTATGTCATGATCAATTTAACGGTTTAGATTTAAAGTTAAAATAAAAAAAATTACTTTTATTTTTTTTAATAAATTACAAATATACTATTTAGATTTATATTTTATTTTATATAATTTTGAAAAATACAAATATCCTCTTATTAAAATTTTTTATTTAACAAAAAAAATAAAAATTCATAACTACTCTACTATGCAATAATAAAATTATCAAAATTATTGATTGAAATATAATTCTAATATTATTAAAAATTATTAATTTACTAAATGGTGTATTAATAAAATGGACCATCTGTTATGCAATTACAAATTTAAAAAGGTGATGTATAATTTTCAAAATTACAGGAGATAATTTATATTTTAAACAAATCTCAAAAAGTATATTTATATTTTTTTAGATGTAAGATTTAAATATATATGTATATTTATATATATATATATATATAGTATTTTGATACATTTCTATTTGAATTTAAACTCTATTTATTCAATTATTGTATTTTGTTGACTTGTTTTGTAAGAAAACCATGGAAGAAGAATAGTTAAAATTCATATTAGGTATGCTTTTAAGTTTTAACTGAAATAGAGTATGTGATATATATATTTTTTTAAGTTATTAGGTTATATACTTTATTGACTTATTTTATTATGATAAAAAAAAAATACAATAAAAATTAAGATAAATTACTTTTGCTTCTCTTGAAGTCTGAGACAAATACAATTAGTATCACAAGTTTAACATAATTACAATAATCTCCTTTTTAATAAAATTAAAACTGTCAAAACTAATGTAGATGGTGGATAAATATTAAAATAAACAAAAGTAAATATACAATTTTAGTAGATTATATATGATAATATTATTTTTTCATTCATACGACTTATGAGTTATTGATGAAAAAAAAAAATTTAAGTGGTACGTGAATTAAAACATAGAAGGAGATAGGTGTAAATGTAATTATGTTAAAAGTGAGGGTTAAGTGTATTTTTTAAAAAATTTTGAGAGACGTGAGTATAATTTACCTTAAAAAATGATTATTAAAAAGCTATGACAAAAGATTCTTATCCTCTTCGAACTCCCTAAAGTTCACTTTTGGGGTGGGAAAAAAAATTGAAAATTAAAATTAGGTATGCTTTTTAACTTAAAATTAGGTATGCTTTTTAACTAAAAATGAGAGTCATGCATTAAAATTGACATTTGATCAATCAAAAACTGATATCACGTAACTCTTCCCCAAATAAATGTATTAAGAACTTTGTGGAGTGTGTTTTAAAAGTTTCAATCTCATGTGGTCAGTACAGTTTGTAAATATTTCAGTTTTCAAAATCAAAAATTGTTTTTGCGGATAATAGTTTTGATCCAAAAGTTCAACATTTGGTTGACTTGACTTGGAAGTTTACCTCAAGTCAGTCATGCTTGTTTTTCCATGATTGTAGAAAATTTGTGTTATGTTTGGTCGTCTATTTTTGTAGAGAATTTTTTTTTTTTTATTTTTTAAAGGGAATAGAGGAAAAAAATTTGCATAACATATAGTAATAAAGCTCAAATCCCAATACACAACTGGTAATTTACTCCATCACCATGCAGTGGCAGTCTGTCTTTTAAGTTAAATCATTTCCTAAGACGACTCCTCTTATGCTATAATAATCCAAGTTACAACTCTACAAATTTGCTTGAAACTAAGGGCTCATTTGCAAATATGCTATTTTAGTAATGTTTTAACTTTTTATGCAAAGATATGAAGAAAAATAGATAGAGTAATGTGACAACTTATAGTAACTTTTTAGATTTTTAGTTAAAATATATAGTTAACAAACGAGACTTAAGAGAGTACTTTATCCACTCGACACAAAATCTCTTACAATTTATTTAATTTTGAGAATAAACAATCTATTATAAACTCTCAAAAATAAAAATCCGAGTTTATAACTAGGAATGCTCTCCCACATTATCAATGAAGGTTTCAATCCCTTCTTGTTTAAGTTTAGGAGTAATTTTTAAACCTCAAAGTCAAAAAGTTCCTCTCGTATTCTTGTATTCTTGATCAGTAAAAAAACAATATCTAATAATATGACCATGTTTATTCATGAGTAAAAAGCTTGATTATATTCTACAATTCCTCCTTAACCTTTTCATTGAACTTACCACTCCATGTGTCACATCACACTTTTTCAATTTATTTTCATTGAATCTTATACCACATGCTTGTTATAATGTTTGCTTTTTAATTTTTTTTTTTTAATTTATTAAAAGTCCTTCAATAACAAAGAAGGAAACAATTCAAAAATGTCTTTCTAACCTTTTTTTTTTTTTTTTCTTTCTTTTTTGCTATGGTGTTTGGTTTGGTCTTCTCTCTTTGAGACACCTACACCATAAACATAGACAGAGAATTATATTATTATTTGATTAATTTTCTATGTTTGTGGCTCCAATGAGTTAGTTGTGAGTCTAATGTTCTTCCCTTTTCTTTAATTGGAGACATTACAATATTGTATTCTTCATGTTGAGTTGGAATGAAGATTCTGTCTCATATTGATAGACCAATTATGAAATTTTAAAATTAAAAAGAATATGTACTAGTCTTTTAAAAGCCCTTATAGTAATTGATCAAGCCATGCCTTATTATGAGAGCTGGCTTCGAAACAATGATAAGATTATTCTATTTATGAGTCACAATAACGAGTGTTTTATCTTGAAATTACTAAATTACAGAAAGTCATATTATTCTGTATGAAACTCTAAACCCTAAATTTCATACAAAAATTCTAATTATATATAATTTACCCCCTTAGAATAATAGGATGTGAGGAATGTGTCATGTTGCCTTTAAACTTTATCTTCATACATTGCGTTAGATATAAGAGAATCAATTGTCATTGTTTAAGAGCACTACTCTCTCGGCTCAACCATCACTATATCTTGTCATATACCATTCAGGGTTAGATTTTTCACACATCTATGAGTTATCTCAACAAGGGTAATTTAGTCATTTTATCAAGAAAGCCTTGGATGATTTATCTTGGGTCACAAAACGTGAATCAAATGTGGGATAATTTTATCCCAAAAGAAATAATCCTATCCTATCCCGCCCCTTAATCAGTGAAGCAAACATGGCTTAGTGGATTGCCCCAGTAAAACAACATAAAAAAGGTTGGTGAACAAGGTTAAAACCATTGACAAAACAAGACACATAAATTTGAAGCATACCCACAAAGATATCTCCAACCCCATGGGTATGCTATTTTAAGGGACATTCTTAGCGGTCCTACAGGATTTCGCTAGTGCAGGTCAAAAAACCCTCCAACAAATAGGGCTGCAAACAAGCTGAATTGAACTGAGCACTGGGTTGCTCAGTTCAATTCAGCTTGTGTTAACCCTGGAGCTGCTATATTGGATGATAAGAGACTACGACTGGACCGTATGGCACATAAAAATGCTAACATTTCACATCATTAGTTTCACATCAAAACTATCCAAATTTCAGGTCACAAATCTCTGCACCATCTCAATAAGGGGGGAAGATGGTTCAAAACCAAAATGAACAGGAATTAACATGCTTGGTGCAAAAAAAAAAAAAAAAAAAAAAAGGCTTATAACGGCAAGGATTGCTAACATTTCAAAATGAGTAACAATGACAGCTTTCACAGAGGAACAAAATTTGAGTTAAGAATGAAAAGTGGAATACAACAGACAGTTGTACCTCGAAAGCATGGATTCACAGGCTAACATATCCTGCAGCTCCTCCTGCAGTATCCTGGAAGTTCCGGAGTTCCCACCATGTACTCTGGATTCTTGGTGCATTCCCCTAAGGCAGCCCATCTCTCACAATTCTCATTCCCATCCGTGCAATTACCTCCGTGTCTCACGACCTTGTCAAAAGAATCTACGTGGATCCATTTTGTTGCTGACCACTTCTCACCTTCTATCACTGGGCATCCTCCATGAAGACTCAGAGGATCTGGAATAGCAGTTGGGTGGAGACTGAAGAAAAGGAGAGCATCCCCTTTTCGTGGTTTTACTGGGTGTTTCCAAATTAAAAATTAAAAAAATAAAAAAAAAAAAGAAGAAGAAGGGAAGAGGAAGAAGAAGAAGAATAAGAAGAGGAGGTGTGTCAAGTAGTTGAAAATGCAGCAGCAGAATTCATAAAAAGCAATTATGATGTGTTGAAGTGACCCACCTGCAATACCCTTCTTTGCACACTCAGACAAATCGTCATCTGATGTAGAACTGTGATGAGGAGCCTCCTGTTGACAGTTTATAATTTATCATTAAAGTTACATTCGATAAAAACACAGAGCAACAGGTCCTGGTAATGGTGCCTTGCATGCATTACTATAAGGTCCAGAAAAATGCATCGTAGAACAAAGAATAACAAGATTGTCATAGATAAATAAAAATGAACTGACAAGCAGTGATACCCATAGAACAGAATTATGGTATTTTGAGATACACACACACACACACTTCTCTTTGCGCTTCCACAAGGAGCACCTGAGAAGGCGTGACCCATGCACTCGCAAAGTATACAAAGACCAGAAGACAACCTTAGGCCCAAATCTAAACCTTCAAACCAAAATGGAGAGTTTCTACTCAAAAACCACAAAATCAAAACCTGAGCAAAAATCACACATATAGGCGGTGTTTGGAAACTTGATTTTTGGGTTTTTTTTTTGATTTTTTTACTACAAGACAAATGTTTTACAAAACCAAAAAAAAAAACAAATCCAAACAAAATATCACATCAAACCCCATAATCATTTCACTTTTTCTCTCACAAACATCACATCCAACCACAAAAGAACCCAACTATCTTCCCAAACAAAAAAAAAAATTTCTCCAATAATATCCTACAACTAAAAAAACCCACTTCCCAAACACCCACAAAGAATCTACCACTAATTGACTACCCAAACAACCAACTACCCTACAACCAGCAAGCACATATGCTTCCACAAAGCTGGCCAAACTGATGTAATGGGGGATCAATGAGGAGGAATAAAAATGTATCCTGGGGGGGGCAAGAGGCAACACCTGAAAGATTAGGAATTTGATTAGGAAATAAAAAGTTTTGTTTAAATTTTTAAGTTTCCTTGATGGATTCTTTTCAAGTTTATTTCTATTTCCTCATTGGTATGATCCATTCCAAAGAAGACACCTACGCCCTTAACGCCCTTTTAATTCAGATTTTGCCAACTCACTGTCACGATTTTCTTACCTAGCAAAACCAGCTTTTCACTGGAATGTACTGCAAAATCCATAACCCTTCAAATGATAATATAAAATGCAGGCTACCGGATCCAATGTTTGGGTCATTGCTCATGCAATCAGCAATCTAAAACAGGACAAGCAGATCCACAAGCATATAATTAAGGAAATCAACTAAAATATGCTATGTAATACACTGTTTTATATTTATAAGCAAATTTTATTTTCACTTTAACAGGAAAAATAAGAAGAATAAGCAAACAAAATTTCAGGATAAGTGAATGACTGGATATTGAGAAGAGGAGCTGGTTGGAGTTTTAATGAAATACTATCAGTCATGTTCAACTGAAATCAGGACGAATTTTGAACTAACCTCTGCCGAGGGGAACACTGTTTCACCACCTTTTGCCACATCACTAAGATACATTAGCACAGTTGCTATGCGATGTCCACCCCTTGCAACATTAACCTTGTCAAGAAAATAATCGTAGTGTGGGTCATATTTCTGGCCATGCTCATATCTCAAAACTTGTATTGCTTCCCCATTTTCTGGCAAAAAGCAACACAAATCAAACTTTGCACCATGAAGACAATGATACATCTCTTCTCAGTTCTCAAGTTCAGCTTCATTTAGTTGTTTGTTTTTACAGACATGGTCTGAAACATTTTCAATTTGGCCATTCAATTTCAGAATTTTCATCCAAGTAGTTACATTTTTAGTCAATTCTAATTTGCCACGGCAGCATTTGTCGCATAACAGCAACATACTTTAGCAGTATGCAAATAAGCACGATAAGCCATTACCTAGCTTTGTTTGTGCTATCTTCCCATTTTTAATTACATGACATAGACATATTGTACTGCCAACTATCAGAACTTTATGGCCAAGGCAAAGATATAAGTGCTGCCATTTAGACAGCAGATATACCCAACTAGCAGGCTATTGGAAAGAAAAGCTTTTGCAATGATAACATGCAGGCATTCTGATATACAAAGTATTTGATTCAAAAACAGAAATCAACATGAAAATATCTCCTCTCATGCAGCATCACTACCTAAAACAGCATATATGACAGAGAGAAAGCTACAGAATAACTGATACAAGAATCTATAATGTTCATATAATTTTCAGACCAGTACCCAAGTAGGCAGCTGGAGTGTCAAAGCTTCTTCCAGCATCCACTGGTTGAGAAACTCAGATTTCCATATATTTTATTGTAGCAACTTTAAAATTGTAAAATTGGATAAACCATGAACATTTAAAAGTAAGTTCAACGGGGAGAAAATGGATCCATGGTGCCAGCTCCGAGAGACGGCATCGAACTCCTGATTAAATAACATGCTATTTCTATAAAGAAAGGAATTTCAGTGGACTTCAATAAAGGAATAAATAATACTTTTTTAGTATTAGTCTCTTTGCTGAATAAATCCTTGCTTACCACAACCCCCCAAAGAAGAAGAAATTGAATTACATAAAATAAAAACCATTACGCATATGGTAAGGCACCAAATTAAGCATCAGTTTATAACGAATTGGACTGTTGAATTTTACAAAATTATCCACGAGTGATGACTTACAAAGAAAATTCTGCTTGAATCAAGTATTTGTTATCAGCATATGGCTTACCTTTAGGTAGGAAGGTCCACATTGCAATCTTCTCCTCTATTCCAGAAACAATAGGATCCTACAATCAGATAACATTTATACACAAAATTGAAAAAAAGTGTGTGAGAAAGAGAGAGAGAGAGAGAGAGATGCCTCCAAAAGAATCTATTTAGTATTCAATTTAACAACCTAATGCTTTTAAAGAGCTGCACTAAACTTTCAACGTCAAACTTTCTTGGCTTAGACCTTAGAGCAACTCGAATGCATAGGTGCCAAAGCCAAATTTTGGCAATTGAACAAAAAAAAAACCACTCCAATGATGTGCCAAAATTTGGCATTGTACCACCAAGTATAGCACAATGCCAAATTCTGGCAGCTTTGGCCGGTTGACTTTCTGCCTAAAATTACAATTACACATACACGATCACTTTGGACAGTGAAGATTATATTATAGGGTGATTGTGCCAAAATATGACTACAATACCATTGGACGAACATTACTAAAATTTGGTTATTTTGGCACTATAGCATCGCCAAAAAATAGCATTGGAAATGCTCTCTTGCTCTTCTTCGCACATGTTCACAACAACAACCATTTCCCCTTATTTCAAAGTTTCTATCTAAGTGTGCCGATCAAAAACTTCAACTAAGTTCAAAAAGAAGTCACAAGAGCGATTATGCATAAGATCCAATGACCAATACAAAAATAGCAAAAAAAATTAGATCAAAGTGCACAAAGAACAAACCTTTGCTTTACTGATGAACATCCCAGAGCTAGTTCGAACCTGGCTGAGCTTGCTCTTTCCCGAAACATTATCAGCAACCGATGATCTTTTCAGCTCCGTTTTCGCCTAGTGCATTCCCAAATCCCAAACATGATTCACATTACGATCAGCTCAGAATTAATACAAATGCACATAAATCGACAAGAATTTATAATAACACTCACTATAGATATCAAATGATTGCACTCTTCGTCTGTGAGAAAACCCTCGTAGACAAAAGCTCTGCAAATCATCAATTGAGCCGAGTTGATTGATGGAATTACGTAAAACACGAGATTCGAATTCGAGTTCTTTTTTCTTTCCTATATTTTCTCAGAAACCAAACAGAGGGCGGAAAATGAAACAATGGGGATCGGAGAGAATGAGTACCTGGGTTTCCATGAAACTTGCTTGGCTTTAGAGGGATTGATGATCGAGGAGCTCGAAGATTCATAGATAATCGACGAGATCGAGATCAATAAGATTAGCGAAAATCGAAACATTTTTAAAAGATGAATTTCGGAGGAGAAAGGAATGGGCAGAAAGGAAAAACTTTCTTGTTAATTTTCTCGGGAAAATTTTGCATATAACTGTCAGTGCGAAATAGTCAGAGTTTTGACGCCGACGCATCGTGTTCGGCGATAGCATGTTGGGGGATCAAAACGACGCCGTTGCTTTTCGATTTGCTATGAAAAATAACTGAATTTTGAAATTTTAATTTGTACAATGTTTTTTTTTAAAAATAATTTATGAGTTTAAATATATAATTTTAATGTTGATGAATAAGATTAATAATAATATAGTAAGTCCTCTCTTATTTTTTTTCTTCTAAGGATCCAAAAGAGGAAGAGAGAGCTGGCCTGTAGGGTCTAGTACTTTGCCAATTGTCTTAGCCACTCATTCATAATTTTGTTTTGATTATTTTTTTATTTTTGTAAAAACCATTGTTTGAAAAAAAATTTATAATTTTATGTTTAGTGTTGGGAAAAGAATATGCACCTTATAATTACAAAAAAAATGATATAATTATATATTTTCTAAGTTATAACTAAAATAAATAACTAAAAGTCATAAACAATTATCTCAAAATAATGTCATAATTAAAGAAGAAAATTTGTCCTAATTAAAGAAAAAAATAACATAACTAAATGTGCATATGGTAGGTGGGTGTGTATAATAGAATTCTCTTTAGTTGTGACATTGAAAAATGAGGTGAAAATAAATTTTATTGTTTAGCTCAAATGAGAAATTATTAATATTTTATATAATTCAAATAATTTAAAAAAAATAATTTTTATTCACAACATTAACAAATAAAAGTAATTAAAAAATGAACCTTATTTTTTTCTTCTTTTTGAATACATATTTGTAAAGTAGGGTTATAATTTTCATGGGAGTGATGTTGATAAGATTATTCACCCAAAAAAGTGATGATGATAAGATGAGGGTGATTATGGGGTAGTGGATTGATGGTGGTGGTGTGGTATAGAGTCTTGCATAATTTTTCAATTAAATCTTGTTTTTTTTTTTTTTTTTTTTTTTTTTTGGAGGGGGGCAAATTACAAATAAAATCTAAAGGTTTAGTGTGTTTTGCAAATTAAATCCTAGATTTTTACAAATTAAATCCCAGGTTTTTAATTTTAACAATTAAAATCCTGTAATTCATTCTGTGTCACAATGTAAGCCTCCCGTTCATCTCCGTTTCATGAAGTAACGGAGAAAGCCATTTTTGGCACCTAAACCAACCAAAAACGACGTCGTTCCTCATTAGACCCATATAAAAGCCCCCAAATCTTGAATTTCACCAATTAGGGCTACAATTTGCCTCAATTTCTTCGATTTCGTCGATTTAGGACAAAGGGGTTGCTGTGATTTGGAAGAAAATTTGGACCAAGGTTTGAAGTACTGCTAGTTACTGTTATTTGGAGTGTTAGTAAGTGATTTATACGATTTGTTTTGTTTCTTTCTTCTTGTAATTTGTATATGAAGTTTTGTTTTTTCTTTTTATGATTCTGTGAATAAAGTAATGGCAAACTCTGTGTTTGTATCTTACTTTATTGCAGGGATATGTGTGTGTTGGTTACTTTAATGTCTTGGATGCTTTATGAAATTTTTTATCTCCATTAATGGACCACTGCATTAATTGAGTGGTTGGACCACTGCATTGATTGAACGATGGACTACTGATTTATCAAATTTTTTATCTCCATTTTTGGTCCCATGCCACTTGTTCAGTTCACTAATTTTTTATGCATTTTTTTTTTTTTTTGGTGTGATATATTTGTTTATTTGTGAATGTAGCAATGGATGATATAAATGTAAAATTGGTTTTACATCATAGTGGGTATTTTATAGATAGTGATGGTGGGCCTAAGAGTTACTTTAGGGGTAAAGTACATGTGTTTGATATTGTTGATGTTGATACATTTTCTGTGCCTGAGCTGATATATATGGTGAAAAAGTTAGGGATATGTGATTACAAACAGTTTTTTTTTAGGATTCCCACAGAAGATCTGGTTAGAGGGTTAAGAAGATTAGGTACTGACTAAGATGTTTTAGAAATGTTTCAATATCTAGGCTCTGCAAACACATTAAAATTATTTGTTGAGCATCATGTGTCACACAATGTAAACACCCCTCACCCTGTTTTGTTCCTTACTGATGTCTCTATAAATGATGATGAAAATGCTCAACATCCTCAGTCTCATGACTATGAAGATGAGAAAAATGATGACTCATCAGATAGTGATTTCTTAGCTAGTACTGAGGGTGAGGATGACCCTACTGATGATGATATCATGTTTGATGGTAATGTAGAGAAGGAACCAAATGGAGAATGAGGCAATGCATTTGAGGAATATGTTGTGAATGATGAGGATTCATCTGAGAAGGAATTATTAATCCCTAAAGGATCTGATGAGGAGGGTAATGGGAAGCCAAAGTACCCTGAATTTAGGCCTGAGGTTGATATGGCTAAGTTTGAATTTAAAATTGAAATGTTATTTAATAATGCCATTGAATTTAAAGATGTTGTAAGGGAATATGCAGTGAAAATGGGCTATGATGTCAAATTCACTAAAAGTCAGACATGGAAGGTTCAAGTCAACTGTAGTGATGGGTGTGAGTAGAGGCTTTATGCCTCTAAGATGAGTAGAGAAAACACATTACAACTTAAGACATACAAATCTACACACACTTGCAACAGAAGTTACAAGAAAAGACAAGTAACTAGTGCATTTTTGGCATCTAAGTATGTGAACAAATTCAGGACCACCTCTTACCTGGAAAATAAATTAATTTAAATACACTATGAAAGATAAGTGTGTTGTAGAAGTATCCAAAATGAAATGTTACAGAGCTAGGAAACAAGCATTGGTACAACTTGAGGAAACAAATGCTGAACAATATACAAAACTGTGGGATTATGCTACTGAGTTGATAAAGACAAATCCAGGTTCAAGAGTTAACATCAATGTATGAAGGCCTCAACTTCAAATTAAGCCTAGGTTCCAGAGAATGTTTGTGTGCTTTGATGGAATCAGAAGAGGGTTTTTAGCTAGTGTGAGGCCATTGATTGGCTATGCTTGTCATTTGAAAGGACCTTGTCAAGGACAATTGTTTGTTGCTGTGGGATGGGATGGAAACAACATGATGTATCCAATTGCTTATGCAGTGGCTGAGAGTGAGAATAAAGAAAGTTAGACTTGGTTTGTAGAGAATTTGTTTGAATGTATTGGCACAAGTGCAGAGCATGGATGGACCTTCATCACTGATCAACAAAAGGTATATTTATGTTTAATGGTTTTTTCATTATTCTGTTATGTTCCTTAATGTTTTTCATTATTCATGATTTTGACATTTATGTTTTGCAGGGACTAGTTCCAACTCTTGAAGAATTGTGCCCTGAAGGCCATTATAGGTTTTGTGTCAGACATCTTTATGCAAATTTTAAAAAGGAGTTTAGAGGAAAGGAGCTAAAGAGTTGTGTATGGAAAGTTGCAAAGGCATATACAAGGATTGATTGGGAGAAGCATATGACTAAGTTGCATAGTATAGACAGTAGAGCATATGATTGGATAATGAGACTTAATCCAGCTCAGTGGTGTAGGCATGCATTCAATCCCAGAACAAAGTGTAATAGATTGTTGAACAATATTTCAAAGTCTTTTAACAATGGGTCTTACCAGCTAAAGATAGATCCATTCTCACCATGTTAGAGTGGATTAGGAGGGCTTTGATGGTGAGGCTACATGAATGTAGGGACAAAATGATGAAGTACCAATGGCCAATTGTGCAAATATACAAACTAAGATTGAGAGGTCAAAGGTAAAATCTAGAGTATGAATACCTACTTGGTCGGGGGGTGCTCTATTTGAAGTTAGATATGGAGTAAGTGGTTATGTTTCAACTTAGAGAATAGGACATGTACTTGTTTCAAGTGGGATCTAACTAGAATCCCTTGTCCTCATGCTGTGGCTGCTATTTTCTTTCAAAAAGAGAGAGTTGAGGATTATGTGCATGTAGCTTTCAAAAAAGAGACCTACTTGAGAACTTATGAGGCACTGATAAATCCACTTAATGGCCAAGATCAGTGGCCTAAGACAGGTTGTGAGCCTTTACTTCCTTCTAAGTTGAAAAGGTCAACTGGTAGGCCTCAAAAGCAAAGAATTAAAGACCCAGATAAGCCTCAAAACCCATTCAAGTTGTAGAGGAATTGTACCAGCCTGAAATGCTCCAAGTGTGGTGTACATGGTCATAATCAAAGAACATGCAAGGGGCCTGTCAAGGGTAAAAAGAATGGAGCTGCAAGTTCATCAAAGAATGTAAGTAATGTATTAGTATGTTCTACTTGTAATTGATCTCCATATATGCTCAAACTGTGATTTAACAATTTTTTGTTAATAGGTGAGGACTCAACAAACTTTCGCATCAACTGGTGGACAATATGGACAACAGCAACAGCCACCACAGATGGCATCAACAAGGAGGACATCAACACCAATAGCAACCATGAAAAGTGATGAAGTTGAACAGGTCTTAGGTAGTCAGGCTAGTGTTAATAGAGGCATGGTGAACTAAATGTTGTAATTATGAATTGGTTTTTTTTGTAATGCTCATGTGACCTGAAGACAGATTATGGATGGTGAACTACTTCTTTTTGTAATAATGAAAGATGTATATTGGTTTAGAGCAATATATGGATGGTTATTATACATGCTTATTACACATGGTTGACATCAATGATGTACCAATTGGATGGTTATTATATATGCTTGGAATGTGCTGTAATTGGTTATTGAACAATGGTTACAATGTTTTTTACTGCTTGGTTTTTACATGCTTGGAACAAGTTGAATTGGAACGGGTGGTTGTGTTGTCTATTGGTTTGAAACAGGTTCAACAATGGCTTTTAATCTGTCTTTTACAAGCTTGTAATCTGTTTTTCCTTCACTTGGACATTTTGTCAAACAGATTCAGAGCATTGGCTTTGCAAATGCATCAAATTCATTACAAAATGTATATAACCAAACAAACATTACCACAATCCAAACACACATTACAAACAAAACAAGGATTTATCATTTCGTTCAAAATTATACATTAAGTTCACATTGCCAAGTGCATAGTTGCATTACATTTCTAAACTAGAAATGCTAACTACCTAGCTAACTAACTAACTAACCTACATTCCCAAATTGCTCACTGTTAACTTTCCAATTACAATCACTGCAACAATCAATCCACCGACAATCCATTTCTGTCTACAGCGATAAGTTTGAACATTCTTCTTCAATCTTGCAATCTTAGTTACCATTTCCTCTAAGCTTGCAACCTTGTCCACCAACTTCGGCAACACTTGTCTACGACGAGGACAAGTAGGTGGATCATACCAATAGAAGAAGCCACAAGCCCGTTTTTTCTGGAATAAATAAATAAATAAATAAATAAATAAAATTAAATAAATAAAGTAAATAAATTACAAACTACTAATCAAAGTCAAGTTTTAGGGAATAACAATATACACAAATTTCATATTATTCACAGGATTAGGAAACTTACTCCATAATTTGGACAACCAAGAAACCTCCTAGTTGGGTTCGCATGGGTTCATGAAGTTCGGATTCTTGCTCTCATTCCACAACTGCAACGAGTCGATTCACCCCAATTATTTCCACCCCAGTTGTTTCCTTCACTCATATTTCGTAATGGCTGAAAATGGAGCTTCATTCAACAATGGATTTGTCGTTCGTATTGCCCTAAATTGATGAAATCGAAGAAATTAGGACAAATTGTAGCCCTAATTGGTGAAATTCAGGATTTGGGGGCTTTTATATGGGTCTAATAAGGAACAACGTTGTTTTGGATTGGTTTAGGCACCAAAAATAGCTTTCTCCGTTACTTCATGAAATGGAGATGGACGGGGGGCTAACATTGTGACACGGAATGATTTACAGGGTTTTAATTGTCAAATTAAAAACCTGGAATTTAATTTACAAAACACGCTAAACCTTGGATTTTTATCTGTAATTGACCCTTTTTTTTTTTTTAATAATCTTTTTTACTCCCTATTTGTTGATTCAAAAGGTAACGATAGACAAGCCACTGAGGGGTTTTTCTTTTCTCTATAAACCCTCTAATCAAGGAGAAGACGAAAACTTTAAAAATTAGTAATGAATGGAAAAAGTACCAAAAGCATCAACATCTCCCCAATTCACTCTAATTGACAGCCCATGGAGTGTAGCTAGTCATGGCCATGTAGCATGGTAAAATTGGTCCCAACCCTAACGATAATTAATACCCAAGTCATGGAGTCGCTATCAAGGATCTCAACAAAGACATGATAATCTTATCTTTATAATTGTTCCTTGAAAAGTTACATTAAAGAAAGACTTCCTTTTCAGTCGCATCCTTGATCATATTAAGGGAAGCCTCTCTCTAATAGCATATATTATTCAATATAGTATCAAAACAAGTAACAAATCATATATTAAAAGGTTCACGCCATTCAATATTTATAATATTTGCACATGTTTAGTCCATTTCAAAAAAAAAAAAAAGTGTGTGAATGAGCGTATTGAGAATTTAAATAATTAAGTTGTCTCTCTCTCTCTCTTTCTCTAATGACTTAAACTTTTAAATAATGGTCCACAATTCAACAATAACAATGCATTTAGATGTACATCATTGTCAAACCAAGGATCTCAATAAAAACATAATGATCTCAATAAAGACGTAATGATCTTATCTTTATAATTGTTCCCCGAAGAGTTACACTAAGGAAAGACTTCCTTTCTGGTCGCACCCTTGATCATATAGGGAAGCCTCTCTCTAATAACATAAATTATTCAATATAGTGTCAAAACAAGTAACAAATCATAAATTAAAAGCTTCACACCATCCAATATTTATAATATTTGCACGTGTTTAGCTCACTTAAAAAAAGTGTGTAAATGAGCGTATTGAGAATTTAAATAATTAAGTTATCTCTCTCTCTCTCTTTCTCTAACGGCTTAAACTTTTAAATAATGGTCCACAATTCAACAATAACAATGCATTTAGATGTACATCATTGTCAAAGCAGCATGCAAATACATCTCTGTGCTAAACTCTCTTTTGGTTTCCATATACCTCACTTGTGATCATCATCAAGAATGTTACATAGATAAAAACACAACACCCCATATTTGAAGGGCTGTGGAAGAATGCAAACTCATTCTTGACTATCAAACCTTTGGTTTTCACAGTCTTTCACAGCTACAGAGCCATCTGCATTGGTTGATTACCATTCAAGTACTTGCTTGTGCTATGATCTTCTGCATCGTAAACCCCTACCGAAAATGTCCTCTTGAGGACGGGCCTTCTTTGGAACTTCTTTTCCCTCTCTGAACTACCTTTGATCTCGCCTTTTAGCATCTTTACAACCTGTAACATAGGCAAACTTAAAAATAAATTTAACGAAAACATATGCACACACATGTATATACATATGTGTTTGTTCCACTCTGCTCTATGATTATTGAATTCATTAAATCTTTCATTAACACTATGTTTGATTCTTGGATTGTCTACAGATGTTCATTTTTTTTATTATATTTAAGGCTCTGTTTGGTTCTTGAAGATAATGACAGGGAAGAAAAGAAAATTGGAAAAAAATGGTAAGCACATGCCTTGCTCATTTGAGGCCGTTCAGTTGAACATTCATGTAAGCACAAAGCAGCAATCAGGGCCATACAATTCAACTGCTCTGAATTGTAGACACCGGCAAGGGATGGATCAACAAGCTCGCTGAAACTATTCTTCATGAGCAAAGGTCTAGCCTGCAACAAATTATTGAAACAGCTTTAGCTTTAGTCTTTTTTTATCAAAGTTTCTCAAGTCTCTCTCTCTCTCTCTCTCTCTCTGTTGAGACAACTAAATTTGATAGTCTACAATAAAATAGACAGGATAACATACCCACATCACAAGACTTTTCTGTGACTTATCCAAAGCTAGGCGTCCAGTGATGATCTCTAACAATACAACCCCATAGGCATAGACATCGGTTTTCTCATCTACCATGCCATGCATGAAAAACTCGGGAGGAAGGTAGCTGTCATGATTTGAAAAGAAGAAGAAGAAGAAGAAGAAGAAGAAGAAGAAAAGGTTAAAGAGCAAAAAACATAATGCTTTTAAGTATCAGGAATCAAAAGCAGGTCTCCCATTTACAAATTGCAAATTACCCAAATGTGCCTTCAAATTGTGATACTGTGAGATGAGTCCATTGCTCTGGGAGCCACTTTGCAAGCCCAAAATCAGAAACCTAGGCAAAACTAAAAGTTAAAGCTTTTCCAAAAAAAGGAAAAAATTCAATAAACAAAAATATAGATCTCACTTCTGTTGCTCACAGATCACAAAACAGGGGATTAGTGTAGAAATAATCTATATATATATGTCCATATATACATATATAATGAGAGACTAATATAGTTTACACCAACTGCAGTCCCACAAATACTCTTAAATGTCAAAAACACGTGAGTGACTGTTTTATGTCATTTCAAGTTCAATTTAGAAGTTTGCTGCAAGTAGAGCAGCAATGAAATATTGAATAAATTTTTTTTTCTTCAATCAGTTGGATAATTGAGGCACTCATTATTAAACTACAATATTTGAAGAAGTGTTTCATTTGACCATCCATAGATTCAAAGGGATACCTGAGGCTCAAAATCCTCTCTAAGCAAAATGTTAGCAGCCTTGATGTCTCTATGGATAATTCTTCGCTGGCACCCCTCATGAAGATACGAAAGGCCCTCAGCTATGCCTATAGCAATCTTAAATCTGTTGCCCCATTCTAATTTCTCCTTAGCACCTGAAAATAGAGGCACAAAAAAAAGGGGTAAATTTTGTTGGTTGGAAGGTTGTAGAAATTAAACTTTCGAAGTGTCATAATGATGAAGAAACCTGTAAGCAAAGATGCTAAGCTCCCATGGGGAGACAAATGAAGAACAAGGTGCATTCCCCCTTCAACCCCATATCCGATAACATTAGCAATGTTGGGATGGTTGGCATGGACTAAAATCCCGAGCTCAGATAAGAAGTCCGCTGTCATCTCTTCTGGGGATCCCCTGGTCAGTCGTTTAATCGCAACAAGCTGCCCATCTGCCAAATGTCCTTTATAAACTTCTGAATAACCTCCCTCCCCAATCAAATTCTCTTCACAAAGAACAAAAAAATGGATAGAAAAGGTTTATCAGGCAAGTAAAACATGACAGATTTTAGATAAACTTAGTGAGGATAATGAAGATCAAAAGGATGTTCCTTTTTTGTTGTGTTTGGATCTTAGATTTGTGGAGGGAATAGAAATGGGAAACAAAAAGTGAAAGAAAAAAAATTTTGATGCTTTTACTTCATTCACTTTTTCCTACCCCTTTCTTTTCCCCCCAACAAATTTAAAATCCAAACACAGTCTTTGAGTTGGATCTTTGACATGAAAAATGGTTTAACCTAAGTTATGAACAAACAGGAGATTCAGAAAACTGAAAATTGCAAAATATATATATATAGGAAGAAAGCATATACCATGGCTGAAATTGTTGGTTGCAGTTTCAAGCTCGGAAAGGGAGAAATTCTGCCAGTAAGACTTGAAGCAATACAATCCAGTATCTAAAGTTGGGTCATCGTGTGCTGGCATGCTCTCTCTTGAGTTTCTGCTTTTAACCTTGGAGAGCCCTTTCATGGAAGGCAAGCTAGGATGGATGGTATTCAAGCCCTTTGTCGGTCCTTTTCTCAATATATGGAAGAACCCATGCCATTGAGGACCAGATTTTTGATTAGGTTGAGCATCAGAATCTGAGGTGCTGACCCTCGGAGAAATAGTTTCTGATTCTGGGTCATCCTTAGAAACTCCGCTTTTCAGGGAGGACTTTTCTACTTTCTTGTCCTCCATACCTAAAGATCTCCAGTCTAAAGAAGTTCAGAGTGAGTAAGACCAAAACACTATAAACAGGTTTACTAAATATGACAACATAGTAGAAGTATAAGAAGTTTTCTTATGAAGTTTTGAAAAATAAAGAAAATGTAAGAGAAAAAAGGTGTTGTTGAAATATGTAGATTTTACCATCCCCAGAAAGGAAGGAGGGAGCAGAAAATAGCATTTTCTGTCCGATGGTGAAAAACTCCCCTTCTGAATTTTCTGCAGCAATGTCGCCGGCATTGTCGCTGCCAATGCAAAACCAAATGTTAATAAAGGGCATGGAATATGAAGAAGTTGAAAAGATGCACAAGAAAGTTCAAACAACCCCTTTAGATTGTGTTTGGATCTTGGATTTGTGAAGGTGAAAAAGAGAAGAAAAAAAACTGCATTTCTCTCTTTCTTTCTTTTTTTTTTACAAATCCTTCCACAAATCAAGATCCAAACGCAGCCATAAGGTAGAAGTGCCAAAAATTTGCAAGGGACACAATGTAAGAAAGTTTCAAAAAATGTAGATACTATATATATTAGCAAATTCAACTTCGCACTGTTCACAAAATTCAGGTCTTCTTTTTCATCTCCCATCATTATTACTTGATAATTTCCACAATCATTGAACTTCAATTTTTATCGGCCCAAAAATTCTTTCACAAAATCAAATTAACATATAAATATAATCAGAAAGAAATAGAAAGGCCATTGAAACATTATCTCCCAAAATCAAGAAGAAAAAAAAAGAAAAGAAAAAGGCCGAGAAAACCTAATTCTTAATCCACAGCCTTGAACATATAAAACCCAATAGTGAGATGAAAAATTAGAAAAAGCCCAGAATCAGATATATAATTATGCATGTTTTGAGCTCCTTAAATTTGCATGTAAGATGTGGAAACTTTGTTATCAAAGGCACCAATCTCAATTCGTAACATGTTTCACAGTTTTCATATCCTTTCCCGCCTTTTCTTGGAAAACAAACGAAGCACCAAATAAAATAAAATGTCACTACAATCCAGCATATATCACAAGCACACAAACCAATGAAATTCAAAATTTACCCAATACATGTACATCTATAATGCATGAACCTATATATATATGTATAAGTATATGCACAAATGCATTGAAACAGAGTGTAATCACAATGTCCGATTAGATACTACATATGAACACAAAAACAGCCAAACCCAGAAACAGAAATTGAATCGAAGGAATGAGAACCACGGAGAAGTTGAAGATTCAGGGGAATAAATTGAAACAAAATGTAATCAAAATTCCGATTGGATACTGTATATTAAAAACAAAAACAGGCAAACCCAGAAGTTGACAAAAAAAATTTTAAAAAAAATAAAAAATAAGGCATAGGATTGAAGGAACGTACCATGGGGAAGTGGGGTGTTGAGGGTCAGGGACATTTTCCATGAAAATTCGAATGCTAAGAGGCAGTGCCGCCTCTGAGGAGCCAAAATGGAGGGGTGTCTACATGAAAAGATCTACATGAAAATGCAGAGAGAGAGAGAGAGAGAGAAAGGAAGAATTTGTGAAGAAGAAGAAAAGATCTACATGAAAATGCAGAGAGAAAGACACAGCTAGGGGGGAGAATTTTGAAGAATATCGACCGTCAAAACGAAGAAAATATCTACATGAAAATGCAGAGAGAGAGAGAGAGAGAGAGAGAGAGATTTGAAGAAGAAGAAGAAGAAGAAGAAGAAGATCGGTCGATATTATTATGGGTCTCCAGAGTTTCTTTGAACTCCATGAAGGGTTTTCATGCATGCTTGAGACACTTCCCCGGAATTCCATGCCCCAAAATCGGTTTTCTCCTCAATTGCTCCCTCTATTTTTAAACCAAACAAAAAAGTTTAGCGCAAATTACATATACCTCCCTCGAGATTTAGTTAAATTACAATACTTTGAGATTTTGAAAATTACAGATACTTCCTGAGATTTATATTTTCATAACAAATTACCTCCTAAGATTTATATTTTCATAACAATTTGCCTCCTAATTTGTTATGCAAATAGTACCTTTAAGAGTATCTGTAATTTTGCTAAACCCCAAGAGATATATGTAATTTGCCCAAAAATTTAACTAGAAAGTATTAACCAAACAAAATGAGAGCAACATGATGTAATATGTTTTATCTAGAATTTTACTCAAAAATTTCAATGTGTGGTCAAATTAAATCTCAACCATATTTCTTAATTCATGATAATTTTCTGAATACGTTTTTATGTATACCATTTTTCTAGTATGGGATATAAATAAGAAGAAAATAGAATTGTAAATATGTTAAAATTGAGCCTAATGTTAGATTGTTCAATAAATTACGTTTCCTTATGTATCAAATCAATCTGGAATGAATTTTTAGATATTAGTCAAGCTTAAATAATTTGATTATTACAATATTATAATGTTATTGAGACAAAAAAAAGTAAAGTGTTCCAAGTTTGAAAAGTTAACTAATTTTAAAATATTTTTAAGTTTGCTTATTTATCTAATAAATTGATCTTAACTGAATTTTAAATGAGTTGAATATAAATCAAGTTTGAATAATTTGATTCGTTTTACAATTTTTTAAAAAAAGAATAAAGCATGGGCATTGTTATATAAGACCAAAAATTAGACCTAATTTTTAACTCCAATAATATGGCAATCAATTAGGATATCTAATGTAACACTCTCTCTCATATCTTCTCAATTATCAATCAATCATATCACTTAGAGCATCTCCAACGGTTAATCAAACTTTTCACCAAATCTGAGTAAAAAAATCACTCTTTCCCAATTTGATATCAGAGGCTCCAATGGTTCACCAAATATCAATCTGTCCGGGACAACCGGTTGGTCGATTGGCCGGTCGACCGGCTGGTCGACCGTGAAGATAATTTATTTATTTATTTATTTTGAACGAATTGAACTTTTTTGTTGAACTTTCTGAACTTTTTTCGGGACAACCGGTTGGTCGACCGGTTAGGCAAAAAAAATTTTTTTTTTTTTTTTTTGAACGGTTTGAACTAGAAATGTTGAACTGTTTGAACTCTTTCCGGGACAACCGGTTGGTCAACCGGCTGGTCGACCGGTTGGTCTCCCCCAACGGTCAGGAACAGTGATTTGGTGAAATGCTTCGCCTGTTCTCAGTTTGATGAAATGTTTGGTGAAATCTCATTTTGATATCGATTTGGTGCAACCATTGGAGCACCAAACAGTAACTTTTTCACCAAATTTTAAATTTGATGCTGGGTTTAATGAACCGTTGGAGATGGTCTTACACATCATTTTAAAAAATAAATCTAAAAAATAGACTTGTATATAATTTTCCATAAAGCATAAATCCAAATAATTTTGAATTTTTTTGGGACAAGTGAATTGAACCCCAATTTCTTTATTTTCACTTATTTGATATTTTTCATAATTTTGGATTTTTTTTTGCATAAATCCAAATAACAAAAAAAGTAATAATAATTTGGATGAGTTTCAAACTTCCAAACCCCCCCCCCCCCCCCCCCCCTTTTCAGATTCTTCTTCTTCTTCTTCTTCTTTCATTCCTTCTTTCCTTTTTTTTTTTTTCCAGTGTCTTTTTTTTTTTTCCCCCCAACTAATTCTTTACAGGTCCAAGATTCAAACAGAGGCTTAAGCATGCAGTCATTAGCTGTATAAAGAAGACTCAAGCACACAAGACTTGCATTGCTAAAAGCATTTCTTGGAGTTCAAAAAAAAAAAAAAAAAAAAAAAAAAAAAACTATCTTAAAAAATGGCTTAAACTTAAATGATAGGAAAAATAGCTGTGGTGGATATGAGTCTCAACTGCAAGCATGGCCCTCATCACTCAAGAAGGTTTGCCAAACAAAAGTTTAAACCATTGGCAGTGCAGACCTGGCACCAAAAATGAGATTAATATAGTCATCACATTTCACCCACCAAAAACAACACTGAAAAGAATCAATAATATCATTGCCATAGCCATCTTCACGGGTGCAACCGATTCCTATGTCAAGCCATGGAAGTGGACAGTTCTTCCCCTGCAATTCTCGATATCCATAAAATTTGAGAAATTTACAACAAAAAAAAAAAAAAGAAAAAAAAAAAGAAGTGAGGGTCAGGTGGGGGAGGGTGGAGGAGAGTGGGGAAGGGGCTGGCAGCAGTGGGGGGAGACCGGGGAGGGATGCTGGCACCAGGGAGGGTGGAGGAGGAGTCAGCCAATGGGTTAGCATTTACAGGGAAGAGGGAATAGATGATAGAGAATAGGGAAGAGAGTAGAGATAAGGGGAAGGGCATTTTGGTAATTTTACACAATATTCTCCCCATTATGTAATTATTTTGCATCATTCCATGGGTAGTGATTCCCCATTCTTCTATAAATAATTGCCCCAATTGCCATTATTTCTTAATTTTGCCTACAAATTTTGAGATTCAAGAATCATGCAGTGAATGAATTAGCAAATCTAATATCTACTTCATCTACTCTTCCCTTTTGCCACACTATAAAGAAACTAACTCCTAGTCCATTAGACAAACTCAGAACAAGTCACCTAGACTTTTTACTTATTTATTTTTTTCCAATAAAATTGCAATACAGTGGTTTGGTGTGAAATTGACAAACAAGTAACGGAGAATGATGTTACGACACAAATTATATATTTTACAGCATAAAACCACATGAGAAACTGCATAGTGGTATCACAGCAATGCTTACAAACTTGAGGTACAGTCGCTGCTTCGTACACTGTCAATGGACATTACGAGTGATCAATCCCTCAAATACAGCATATAGGTCCTTGTTATCAGGGCCAAAAATCTCATCAGCTATCCGTAGAGTCTCCTGAAATTTTCCATATGTACAGACAGATGAGACATTGATGGCAAGAGGAAATGCTAACAACAAAAAAACAAAAAGAGGAGAGAGAGCGAGGGAGAGACTATAAACCTCTTTTGTCCGCTTGTGGGAATTCAATTCCTTGACATTTGCCAAAAATGCACTAAATTGCTCATAAGCCAATCGACTCCTGATAAAAGAAGAGGTGATCAGAAGGGTAATTTTTTAATTTCCAAAATTGACCATGGGCCAGGAGTTGAAATTGTAAGCAGAGGAGCACAGCCAGAATCAACCAATGTTCAAATAAAATCAAAACATAAAAATAAAATCTAGTGTTATAAAGCATGAAACATATGGTGTGAAACAAACAAAGAATAAAAAGTATTAGGACTTTTGACAATTTGCCCCTTAAAGGATGTTAAAAAGTGCAATTGGCTCTTGAAGCATCTTTCAGGAGTCCATGTTCTCACCATACTAGAGCGCTACATGATATACTTCTTTGCAAACTCAGAACATAGAAACCAATCATTGGACCCGACACAACCCTCTCACATGGGGGTGAGAACAAGGACTACTACCCCAATAGATTAAAGCACATTGGAGCTCATTGCCAGGAAAAAGGTAGATGTATATTCACGCTGAATCTTGGCATGTTTCACTGCTTTGAAACAATTTATAAAAATTCTCTTCATTAATTCAAAATTCCAATCTCAGCATGCCTTTACCTGACTTGGCGGAAGAATTCTTTCCCATCAACTCGAGTTCGTCCTACAAAAAAAATACAAATTGATTACTAACATGGCATAACAACATACAAACTTACAAAGATGCCCTCAATACAATATCAATAAGAAGTCTAGCAGAGCACTCTAGCGCATGAGCACATTGTGCACAAATATGGAAGACCTTGGTGTCTTTGAAGGAATTAGTTTTTTTTTAAATGTGCAGTGTACTGCAGAAAAAAAGGGTAATCTCTCTCCTTTATGAATATTCCATAGAAGGAAGTTTTTGGAGCTAACCAGATTGTGATCCCGCATCCAAGCTTGACATCGAACCATGCTGGCTCGAGGGCACAGAAGAAGACATCGAAGACCTATCATCAAGCATGCTTCTTGTCGTTGAAAATGAAACTGCATGTCGCCTTGGGGATGATGCCTTGGATGTTCTTGTTGGAGATACAGATGCAGATAGAATGGGAGGAGAACCGGGAGGAGTAAACCGAGGTGTGCTAGCTTGTGATGCTAACAATAGGCCTTGTGATACACGAGGTCTTGAGCCTGCCATGATAAATAAATAAATTGGTCAAAAAGAAAGATGTTGTGCACTTGATTGAAGAAGAAGAACTTCACTGATTTTATCTAAGCTGAATAATGGCAGTATACCATCTGGCTCGTGATCCTCTGAATACGAGTTACCCATTTCTGACAACTGACTGCGTAATGAGGAAGCACTTGAAGGTGGCAATGTAGCATCATTCTGAACAATTAGACAACTTTCGGTTAAGTGACAGTTGCAAATTGGTATGAGTTAACATCAAATAAATGTTTCACTGCTGGAATGTTCAAATAATCATCCGAAAGTTAAAAGTGTAACCATTCTTAAGGAATGGATCTGATTAGCCAAAACTATTGTGTTCTTTTAAACAGTCGTCAGGGGAAAATAATTTTCTTAGAAGGCTTTTATAGACACTGATTTTGAATGATCTTATGCATTCAATTTCAGATGTTGGTAAACCATTGTTATGATAACTAAACTGGACACCTCAGATTTTCCCCCATTTGACATAACAAATAGAAACAGCTAATGAAACTGTAGATGAACGGTTGATATGACCTCTAGCAAATGATTGAGTGGACAAGCTTGCGTAACTTGATATATGTGTAGCAACCTGAGATGCTCCAGTCTGTAGGCAAAATAAGATTTTGTTAGCAGTTAAAGTTCACAAGTACTTTGAAACTTTTAACTAATGGCTTGGATTTGAGTTGCTATTATCATTAGTGTTTCGTCAAACTAACAAACTAATACCTCATGTCCTCAAGCAATGAAATAGTTTTTGAACTTAAAAAAATCTATATGAAGAAAACTTACAGAATGGTTTTCATCCTCTTGAAGTGATTGCATGAGTGTTTTCTTGAAGCTTTCCAACTGCATGTGTTAATAAATAGTGAGACCATTGTTATCAAATCTTGAATTGAATCATGAATCGTTTTGCTAAATTATTGAATCGTGAATAGTAAGATTTGCTTTAATTAATATAATATAAAAATACACATATAGTGTTTAAACTGAAAGCCTCGTTTGAGAATAAGCTATTTTAGTAACTTATTGGCTTTTTACAAAAAATGTACAGAAAAATAGAGAATGATGTGACAACTTATAGTGACTTTTTGGCTAAAATATGTAGTTGCCAAAGTATATATATAAATTGTATATATGTATATATAAAATCATGTATAGCAATATAACCAATTGATCTCTTTTCTATTTGTTGACAAAAAAGGAAAAAAAAAGAGCGTTTCATGCATTATTCAAACAAAAACAAACAAAAATAGAATTGAATCACAGTGAATTGAAGTGAATTAGAGTAAATAGCAAATTGAATCACACAATTTACTCAACTTCTGATTCAATAGCATGACAAAATGCAATTTGGATTGTTTCAATTCTCAACTCTTAGAATTGCATAAAATCAAGATTAATGATGTTTGGATGAAAATGGAATTTGGATTGTTTAATTTCTTGAAAATTTATCATTGCCAATGCATGCAATGCAAGACAAAATGCAATCACATACAGCTAACTTGAAAAGGCCATTCATGCCCTTTGCAACTATGAAACAAAATTCTCAAAAGCCAAATCATCTTTTCTCTCTCTCAGATAACTATCTTAAGTCATCTTCTTTCAAAAAATTAACAAGATTTTACATATTTTCTGGACAATTTGTCAACTCCTTTTTTTTTTTCCCCTCTGAAATTGCCAAAGTGAGCACTATTTTTGTCAAATTAAACGTTATTTGACAGAAAAATTTTCATTGTTGATCATTTTATTCCATGCATTACTCTCTGTTTGGTTGCATTTTCATTTCTGTTTTCTGTTTTAATTTTCCAAAAAAGACAAATTTTGTTTAGCAAATTCTTTCTGAAAACTGCTTTCAATAATTTTTGTAAAAATATAACAATATAAAAACGATGAATCAACAAATTCCACAAAGTGAAACCAACAACGAGATCCAATTACCAATTTACCACAAGTACTTATTTTCCAGTCTGAATTCCCAGGAAACAAACAGGCTCTAAAGATTCCCAGGAAACGAACTAGAAAGCTTAAAACAATTACTAAAATAACTCCAAAACAGTTTCAAATCAAATACAAATCAACAAATTGAATCAAAGTCTAGAACAAGCACCAAAACACATCAACTTTATCTCAAATTCCAAATCACAAAGCCAGAGATAGAAATTCACTTGCCCACTTTGACCCTCCAAACACAACAAAATTACACAATTCAACCTCCCACTCACCTTGGAGACATCTCGATTGAGCTTCCTCACTGTGTTAGACAGCACAGCGTTCTCTCTCAACAAGCTCTCCTGCAATACATACACAACACAATTACATACATATAGAGAGAGTGAGTGAACCCGTGAATGAACCGTGTTGAGATTGGACCGGGGACCTTCTCGTGGTCGGCTCGAGCGAGCTTGTCGGCGGCGTCGGAGAGAGAGGAGTCGAGCGAGTCGATCTGGGACTGGAGGTCGGCAATGAGGTTGTCCTTGTCGGTGAGCTGAGCGCGGAGGACAGACCTCTCTGATTCGAGGGAGGAGACACGTGTCGACAGAGCAATGGAGGTGATTTTGCGAGCAACATCGAGCTGTTCGAATGGATCGGAAGGAAGCACTTCTAAGACCTCCTCGGGAAGGTCGAAGTTCGGACCCGCTGATTCCTTCGCTAGCATTTTTTCTTTCTTTTTTTTTTTTTTGGTAAATTTTTTTATTTAATTTAATATTTATTTATTCATAGGTGTATATATATACAGGTTATAGATACAGAAAAGAGAGATAATATTTATTTATGCATAGGTATACATATATACAGGTTATAGATACAGAAAAGAGAGATTGTAATGGAGGAGAGAGGGACTTCAATTAGTGTGTGTGAGAGACACGAAATGGATAGCAGATAGTGTGATGGTAGTTTTTGGCAAAACGTGTGGTTTTCTTGGAAAGTTTGGGGATGGATAGAAAAATATCAGACAAGCAAGTGGGCACAAAGGGTTTGTGCCCAACTAAGCGAGAACTTAGAAAAAATTGGAGTGCATCTAATACATTCACCAAGGTATAAAATCGAAAAATTGGAATGTTAAATTTTAAAAATTTTAATCAAATTTGTTTATTCTACTCTTTGTAAGTGGTGGTGGGTTGATAGCCGAGTGTCACTGGTCGTAGTATGATAATAGTGAACATTATATTGGGAGTGTTAATAAAGTGATAGTGGTAGTGGTAGTGGTGTGATAATACTTAGTTATGGTTGTAGCTATGGTGATTTTTAAAGTTTAAATATTAAATTTTTTTTTTTGGTTACTTTCATTTAATAAAAATAAGTAAATTATTTAGATAAATAAATAAAAACATTAGGTATTAAATTCATAAAATAAAAAACTTAAAATTTATGTTACGGTAAATTACGAATACATTTCTTGATATTTGCTTAAAGTACATATTGCCTCTGTAGTTTGAAAAATTACAAATATCTCCTTGTTAAAAAATTTTATGTAATAGAATTAATTAAAAAAATAAATTCATAATTACTCTCCTATACAATAATAAAATTACCTAAATTATTAATTGAAATATATTTATAACATTATTAAAAACTGTGAATTGACTTGATGGTTTATTAATAAAAGGGACAATTTGTTATGAAATTAGAAACTTTATAATTTTCAGAATCACAGTGGGCGATTTATATTTTAATCAAATCTCAGGAAATATATTTATAATTTATAATTTATTTTATTATAAAGCTCAAACCTTATTTGGTACAATTTAAATCCTCAATTTTAACTGTTGTGTATGCTAAGCTTGTTTTATTGAAAAGTTGTGGAAGATTAAAAAAGAAGTAATAAGAGTTCACTTTGTTGCAATTTAGATATCAGCAAGTGGAGCATTCTTTACGACCTTTCTAATAGGAATTTCATTCTATTTGAAGGCAAGTAACTAATCCTCTGCATATACTATATATTCAAATTCAATCAAACTGCTTTTAGTATCATTTTATTCGATGGATCATACGATGCTTTGAATTGAACAGGATCATGACATGCTTCTGAAATGGATTCCTATGTTAGTTCTAACAGGTATACTGGTAAGAATAATGTTTAATTCCCAATTTGTCTTCTACCATATCAGTTATTCTAGGCTTGTACCCAGAAGTCTACATCAAGAAATTCCAAGATTTTGATAAATAGAGCCCATTGTTTTCTCATATCTTAATTCCTAAAATCAGCTCAGCTCTACCAGTGGTCGTTTTCGATGGGCTTGGCACCTATTTCATGGATCATCATGACACAGGCAGCATAGAATTATAAATTTTTTTACTGATCTTGAAGTGTCTTGACCAACACCAGGAAAACAAAAAATGTAAAATAAAAAATTAATTGCTTTTATTTACTATGAAAATTAATCACTTTGATTGCAGATATTTTCTGTAAACATAAAGGGGAGTGAGTGCTGGAAGCTTGGCAACATGGGTAAACTGGTTCACTCTTTCGTTGGTCACATACACTTTCAACTTTATCATAAGCTGGAGCTACACAGTTGAAAACAATTGTTAAAGTGTAAGACTGTGTTTGGATCAAAGATTTGAGAAGAAGTTTGTGGTAGGAAAGAAAAAAGAAAGAGAAAAGTGAATGAATTTTTTTTCTTTTCATTTTTCCCTTCCCTTTTTCTCTCTCTCCACAAATTCTCTCTTAAATTCTTGATCCATACACAGCCCAAGGCAATCTAAACAAGCATTTTGTACTAATGCATGTATGCTCACAAGTGAATCCATAAACTCACTAAAGCCCCCATTGATAGTGATGAGGTTTTTAACTTGTTAGTTTTAGGACTAGAAATGAACTAAGTTATGAATAGCTTAAGCTTCATTCGTTTGGACTTGGTTCATTTGCTTAATGAATTAGCTCAAATCATAACTTTAAGTTGCTTAGTAAATGAGACAAGCTTGAGCTCATCAAAAATCAGCTCGATTAGGAGAGTCTGAATTTAAGCTCATTAATTAAACGAGCGGAATTTAAACACTGCACTATGCAGCTTGGTTCGACTCTGTTCGTTTGCAATTGGTGCATGAGTTCAGTGACACTACTGAATGGTTAATGTTTTAGGTATTTTCTGTTAGATAAACTCAACAATGGTGAATTGATCGGTGATCCCGTGAGGGTGTTTATCACGCAAGAAAGTTGAGAATCCAGAAAGTGAAGAATGTAATATTCATTAGGAAATCAAGACAGTACAATGCATTGCTTTGGCCAAGTATTTATAGACATCATGGTGTCTTTACAAAAAGTCACAACCTTTGGAATATTATACAAGAGGATAGAGTCAGAATGCTTCACAAAGCATTGTGCCGTTTCATTCAAAATTCAAACTTCACTTTCTAGATTCTCCTTTTTTCTTGCGGGAAAGTTTATGAATCACCACTTATGTGGGCTATAATTCGGTGTGAGAAGATCCACCATATTATGGTTTGAACACCTCTCGTACCTTCACTTTCTACCTATTTTCCGGCGTTAGTATGGTAACAATTTTATTTGCCGCGAAGTTGGTACCAAAAACAAAGAGAACCCTAGAAGAAATTCAAGCTTCCATGAATATATCCGATGCCTAACCGGGAATAGTAAGTTCCAATGTAAGGCATAAAATTGCAGCTTGCCAAATAATAATTTCTCTAAATTTTATGATCTTTTTAGAATCTTATAACGAGTTAAGTTTGAAGGGTTTTTTTTTTTTTTTTAAGATCTCTTTTCTTGTTTGTGTGGGTCAGTAGTGCACCAATATAATTGTTAGTGTAAATATAGCTGTTATACAGTTATATATTATATTGTTATGTAAAGTAAAGCAAATGATTATTGTTTCTGCTTTCGGTGCCGTTGGCATCCTATGTACTCTCCTCTCTATAAAAGAGTGAGCTTCCCTTTGTGTAACTCAAAACATATATACAAAATATATCAATATACTGAATTCATTTTCTCTCTTTCTCTCTCTCTACCAAACTATTGTTACATGGTATCAGAGCTGAGTTTTTTTTCTCCATGTTCTTAGTCCCATACACAGTGGCACTACAGAACTACTTCCAAACCGTTGTATCTTCCTACCAACTTGCTCGAAATTTCCTCACGATTCCAACAGCAACACCTACGTCACCAAAAACTCCATTACGCGCCACTTCCGTGTTCGGCGCATCTCTGCTTCCACTGCCACTCTCATACGTGCTCTCACGCGTCTTCCGTTGCGTGCTCACATCATCTCTGACGTCAGCCCTACCCTTTGCGTGCGCCGCGCCGTGCCTGCTGCTGTGTACCGCGCGTAAGCCGTCTTGCTATTGTGCTCCCGCGTGCGCCATTCTGCTCACTTGCGCCGCGCGTGTGCCGTTTGGCTATCGTGCGCCCCCCGCCGTTCCTGCTATTGTTCACCACTCCTCTGGCTGCTATTGTGCGCCGCTGACATCATCCGGTCCTCTGCTGACGTCAGCAGCCCATTTTCCAACTATTTTCGACCTTCCGGACTCACTGGTACACTCTGTTTTACCAAATTTTGCTCCTACAGGCCTGTTCCTATTTATTTAGTCCTACTCCATTTTTATTATGGATCGCCATGATGTCTCCCATCCAATTTATGTTCTACTTAATGGTTCCAATTATGTACTGTGGGCCCAAGCCATGTCTTTCTTCCTCAAAGGACGGAAACTTTGGCGTATTATCACCGGGGATGTGACCAAACTGGTGAAAGAGGATGCTGAACTTACTGCCAAATATGAAGACCGACTCGAAGACTAGGACAGTAAAAACTACCAGATCATTACTTGGCTTCGGAATACCTCTGTTCCATCTATTAGTCTTCAGTTTGGCCGTTTTCAACTTGACTCTGTTCCCAATCCTGCTAAAGACATTTAGGATTTTTTGAGAGATTGATACCAGACTACCGGTCTTGCCCATCAGTATCAACTTCAGAGTCAACTTCACCGCATGCGTCAAGAAACCAGTCAATCTATTAATGACTTTATTTATCAAATGTATTCTGTTTGGGACCAGCTTACTCTCTCAGAACCGACATGGCCTCACCTTGAAGATGCTGCTTTATTCACTACCTATCGTAATTAACAGCGGTTGGTTCACTTTCTCATGGCTCTCACTCCCTCTTTTGAGCCCGTGCGTGCCTCTTTTCTTCATCGTCTTCCATTGCCCACTCTTAAACAGGCTATTTCTGAGCTGTTATCTGAGGAGACTCGTCTTGGTACTCTCCAGACTCATCATGTGGACTATATTCTTGCCACTCCTCAGTCACGACCCTCACTGACCCAATGGACCACTGTTTGCCTCTATTGTCAAAATCGGGGCCTTCCTTCTACTCATCTTTTGGTTCATTGCCCTGTCCGATCCTGCCGATATTGTAACAAACTTGGTCCTGGTCATCTGCAGCAGGATTGTTTTCGAAATCCATCCCGGTCATCTTCCACTAGCCACTCCTCTCGCGGTGGCTCTTCTAGGGGGAGCTCTCATCGTCAATTTAATCGCACTGCTGCTGCTGCCTCTGAGGATTTCTCTGAGTCTCCTGCTCCGTCTATTCCTGTTTTTTCTCAAACTGATATTGAGGCCATGTTCAAACAGCTTCTCTCCACCTCTGGTACACCTCCTCCTACTGCTTTGTCTGTGACTCCAGGTAACTCTTCTTGGTATTTTGACTCCGCCTGTTATAATCATATGACTTCCAGCTCTACCATATTCTTCTCTATCTCTCCCTCTACTCATCTTCCCTCCATTCATACTGTTGATGGTTCTCTCATGTCTATCAGTCATGTTGGGACTGTTTCCACATCTCAATTATCTTTACCTCAAGTTTATCATATCCCTGCTCTAACCTTAAACCTTATCTCTATTAGTCAATTATGTGAGCTTAGTCTAATCGTCATATTTTCTGCTAATGGTTGTTTGGTGTAGGACCCTCAGACGGGACAGACTATTGGGATCGACCGTAAGCATAGACGTCTTTATGAACTCATTCAACTTCATGTTCCAGACTCCCACAAATCGTTGTTCCTGCATCTGCATCTGTTTCCTCTTTATCTCCTTTTCATCTTTGACATTGTCGCTTAGGACATCTTTTTGTTAGTTGCTTAAAGTCTTTGGTTTCTAGTGGTCAATTGGGTCTTGTACTTCAAGATACTTTTGATTGTATACCCTGTTAACTTGCAAAACAACCTGCTTTATCATTCAATAAAAGTACTTATGTTTTCCGTGCTCCTTTTGATCTCATACATTCGGATATTTGGGGCCCATCCCCTACTACTACCATGGGAGGATCTCGTTATTTTGTTGTTTTTATTGATGATTATTCACGGTTTACTTGGCTTTTTCTCATGAAAACTCGGTCTGAACTTAAACATCTTTATTATAGCTTTGCCAAAATGGTCCACACTCAATTTTCCAAAACCATTAAAATTTTTCACTCTGACAAAGCTATGGAATATCGGGATACCGATTTCCTTTCCTTTCTTCAGAGTCATGGTACTCAGCCTCATCGTTCCTGTGCTGGCACGTCCCAACAAAATGGACATGCTGAACAGAAATATAGACATATTCTTGACACTACTCGCACTTTCTTTCTCTCGTCTTCCTGCCCTGAAAACTTTTGGGGGGAAGCTGCCCTTACTGCTGTGTACACTATCAATTGTGTTCTTTCCCCTGTTATCCATAATCAAACTCCCTTTGAACGTCTATATGGCACTCCCCCTCCATACACCAATCTTCGGGTTTTTGGCTCTGCCTGCTTTGTTCTGCTTCAATCCCATGAACACACCAAGCTTAAACCTCGTTCTCATCTTTGCTGCTTTCTTGGATATGGGATTGAACATAAAGGCTTTTGCTATTGGGATCCTCTCTCTAAGTGTCTTCGTATCTCCCGCCATGTAGTTTTCTGGGAACACAAAATGTTTTCCTCTCTCTCTTCCTTTCACTTACCTGCACTCTCCACTTCGGTCATCTTTACTAATTCTTCCCTCGATCTCTTCTCTAATAACTTTGATACAGGTTCCTCCTTCATCGAGACGCCCTTGTTGATCCCTGATCCTGGCCAGACTGTTCTCCTTGATGGTCCACCTCCCCTTGCACCTTCTAGTCCGTCTCCTCCTTTTTCGCCAGCTCTTCCCCCTACCGATCCTCCCACGGGTCGGCTGCACTGGGTAACTCAACCATCTATTCATCTTCGTGATTATATTGTTGGGTCTACTGCCTTTTCTACTTATGAACCCACCTCCTATCGTGAGGCTTGTACTAATTCTCTTTGGCAGCAAACTATGACTAATGAACTTCAGGCTTTGGACAGAACTCATACTTGGGATGTTGTTGATCTTCCTCTTGGCACGACTGCAATTGGCTGCAAATGGGTCTACAAAATCAAGACTCATTCTGATGGCTCTATTGAGCGCTACAAAGCTCGTCTTGTTGCCAAGGGTTTCAACCAGGAATATGGCATTGATTATAAGGAGACCTTCTCCCCTGTTGCTCGCCTTACCTCTGTTCGCAGTTTGCTTACTGTTGCTGCTGCTCGCCACTGGGAGCTCTTTCAGATGGATGTCCAGAATGCCTTCCTTAATGGTAATCTTCTTGAGAAGGTCTACATGCAACCTCCACCTGGGTCTACTTTTCCACCTCATAAGGTTTGCAAACTACAGCGTGCCCTCTATGGCCTCAAATAAGCACCCCGCGCTTGGTTTGCTAAGTTCAATTCTACCATTCATGACTTCGGGTTCACCTCTAGCTCCTATGACTCTACTTTATTTATACCGACTACTCCTCATGGTACCACTCTTCTCCTTCTTTATGTGGATGATATCATTATCACTGGTAATGATGCATCTGGTATTCTTCACCTCAAACGTTTTCTCCCTCGTCAGTTTGAGATGAAGGACCTTGGTACTCTTAACTACTTCTTAGGCCTTGAAGTCTTCCATGATTCTACTGGTTCTTATTTGTCCCAGGCCAAATATGCATCCGATCTTCTGGCCCGTGCTGGTCTTACCGATTGCAAAACTACTTCTACTCCAGTTGATCCTTAGATTCGTCTCACTCCTCTCGATGAGGATCTTCTCTCAGATGCTACTCTTTATCGCCAGCTCGTCGGTAATCTTGTCTATCTCACTGTGACTCATCCTGACATTGCCTATGCTGTTCACATTGTTAGTCAGTACATGTCGGCTGCTCGCACTCCCCATTATACTGCTCTACTCCGCATCCTTCGCTACCTCAAAGGCACTCTGTTCCATGGCCTCCACTACTCTGTTTCCTCCTCTCTTGAACTGTATGCTTTTTCTGATGCTGATTGGGCTGGGGATCCTACAAATCGACGCTCCACCACGGGTTTCTGTTTCTTCTTAGGGGATTCTCTTCTTACTTGGCGTAGCAAGAAACAATCCTTCACTGCCCGCTCTAGTACCGAAGCTGAATATCGAACTCTTGCTGATACTACTTAGGAACTTCTCTGGCTTCGCTGGCTCCTTGCTGATATGGGTGTTTCTTCTTCTAGCGCTACCTCTCTCTATTGTGACAATCAGAGTGCCATTTGGATTGCTCACAATGATGTTTTTCATGATCGCACCAAGCATATTGAGATTGATTGTCATTTCATTCGCCAGCATGTTACCCGTGGCACTGTTCTACTTCACCCTATTGCTTCTGTCGATCAACCTACTGATATTTTCACCAAAGCTCATCCTCCTAGTCGCTTCAGTAATCTTGTTTCCAAACTCAAGCTGATTGATGCTTACCCTCCTTGAGTTTGCAGGGGGATGTTAGTGTAAATATAACTGTCATACAGTTATATATTATATTGTTATGTAAAGTAAAGCAAATGATTATTGTTTCTGCTTTCGATGCCTTTGACATCCTATGTACTCTCCTCTCTATAAAAGAGTGAGCTTCCCTTTGTGTAACTCAAAACATATATACAAAATATATCAATACACTGAATTCCTTTTCTGTCTCTCTCTCTACCAAACTATTGTTACAATAATGAAACGGGTTGACTCATTTTTGCTAAGTTTTGTGGACATCAAATTGCATGTGAGCGAACTACAAGGCATGCAAATTTCCAGCCTTATTTTTAGTTTTCCATCATTCTGAAAAAAGAGAACCAAAATAGTCTCCAACCAAAGATTTTACGTATAGTAGCAACCATTACTGCCAAACACTAAAAACTATCCCTCTTGCAGTTGTTAAATTATAATTGTATATTTATAAATTTGGCATCACCATGGCGGTAAGTGGAAAACAACATAAAAACTACACTTTTATGAAGATGCACAAGTGACATTATGTCACATACCATAATTTTCATTTGAATTGAATACAAAATCGCTTGCAATTTCATAGAAGTTGTAATTATTTCGAGTTATTTCCACTATTTTATAATTCCCCCACTTAAATACAAAAGCAATCTCTCTAAAAAATGAGATTTGGATGCATTCATTTTGTTCTTTTCAAATTTTAAATTAGGGGAGCCTTGTGTAGTAACTTTTTAAACCACAAGTCCATTTAAATGGGTATCATCAAAAGATTAACTGTAGGACAATCTTCACTGTATTTAAATAGTTTAAATTCTGTTGTGTACTAAACAACAACCAGAATATAAAGAAACAAAAGAAATGAGAGAATTTGTTTGATTACAAAAATCAAACTAAAAATAAAAATAAATAAATAAAAACAGATTTTATTTTGTTACAAAAACAAAATTAAAATCTGATTTAAATAAATAATAATAACACCAAAAATGAATTAAATAACTTACTTGATTAATTCTTGAATAATAATCTGATCAAGTCCAGTGTTTGACACTGTGTCCTTAAGACAGATTCGTCCTCTCCACGGTGCTTTCAGAATCTGGACGTCTATCTCCCAAGATGAAATGATCAACTACAAACAATAGCAGCACTACCAATTGTTTGCCTTACGAACACACTAAGTGTTTACATGTCACGACCCAAACCCGCCCCTATAGGTTTAGCGCCGTAACCAGCCAGTAATCCCTAGATTACCGAAGGCCTCTGAACAGATAAGCATATGATAAGGGGCTAGCGGAAGCAAATACAAAAATATAAATGTCCAATGAGCTGTGTTGACTTATATGAAACAGAGTAATTTAAAACTTTATTTACATAACCATAAGTCAACCATTAACATATTATACCACACACATTACAGTATTTTAAGTACAGCCAACATAATTAGATTAAGTCTCATACATAAACAGACTAAACAAAACTCGATCCCAAGACACTTCGGGAACCTCCTCGTGAGGCACAAAGGCTGGCTGACAACAGAAACACAGTCCCCCACAAAAGCTTCGGGCTTGCACTCCAGAATGCTCACCTATAATATATATATACAAACAGTGAGCTAAAGCCCAGTGAATAACATTAAGGTAAAGAGGTTAGTGAACGAAATCCCGAACATTTTATACGTACAAAACAGATCATAGCATAATCGTAGTCATCTCATATCAGAACATAATAATGGCATATCCCATAGAACATATCACATATCACATAACGTCTTCCGACTAGAGTAACCGGTCCCGGACACCGATTAAACACATATCACCACAATGAAGTGGCTAACGAGATCTCGTAAATGTCATGGACCCGCATATTCATGCCGTCCCCCATGACTTGGGACTATCTATGGATGCCATAATAGATTCCAAACATGGATCTTCGTTCACAGAAACATATATCATTTCAGAAATCATAGCTTGATATATCACATTTGGAACATAATTTCATATAAACGTATCTTTATGATAACATTACTCACAGTGGTTCCGTAGATGGTCAAGCACTTCTCGGACGTTGACCTACAATCATAAAGGCACATAACACAACGTATCTCATCACTACTCATTCATGTGGCCATTAAGGCTTAGCTTTCATTACGTTGGTTCATGTTCATTCTTAACACATGGCTTAGAACACACACACACCCTTGAAATCTCTTAGGGTGATTCATTCTTATTACAATGCTCAAGTCACATACTTACTTGCCATTCATTATCTTAGTGTGCGTTTCTAGCCCATAACCTCATTACTATAGCTTAATTAAGGCTTAGGAATGCCTAAGATACAATGAGGTTGTCAAAACATGCCTTGGAACACTTAGGCAAAATTTCAGAATTTTAAGTCCTCGCTCGAGCGAAGCTTTCCTCGCTCGATCGAGCATGCAAAAATGTGACTGGTCGCTCAAGCGCACATTCCTTCGCTCGAGCGATCTGTAAATGATGCAAACTTCTGGGAGCTTGAAATTTACGCTCGAGCGGACCTTTTGGTCGCTCGAGCGGAGAGCACGACCTCAGAGTGGTCGCTCGAGCGAGCTCTCCTTCGCTCGAGCGAAGATGCAAAATCTGGAATTTCCAGATTGCACCTCCAACTTCAAATTCGACATTCAACCTTTCAAAACTCATCTCTTGGGCCTTAAAACTTGAGATAACCCAGAAAACTTGTAGAATATGAAAGTTCAAAGATCAATTTATAAAAATCATGGCCCAAGGTTTGTCAAAACTCACAATTTCAACTTGAATTTCAAGAAGTAAGACATGCATGTGAATTCTTTAAAACTCTTGTCTTCAAAACTCATGAAACTTGCCATTTGAGCTCCTAAGCTCCATGCATGCAAGAAATCCTTTTCAAAGCATGAATTTAAGCTTTAAAACATGATGATTCAAACATGTATGCACCAAATGACTCCCAAAACAAGTTAGATGCTCAAGATCAAACTCAATGACAACCTTCTATGTAAATGTATACATGCATGAATCAAAACCACAACCAAGCTCCAAATACATGCTCTAATGAGCCCATCTTTTCAAAAACATGATGAATCCATGGTCTTGATCATAAATATAAACATGCATGTAAATTTTTCATGAAATTAACTTCAAAATGCAAGAATTTATGCATGCATGCATGATTTGTAACTTAACTCTTCTTCTAAGGCTCAAATTACATGCCTAAACTCATAATCTTGAAGAAATCTCATGCTAGATGACTTAGGTTCACAAATTAGAGGTTGAAATCATACCTAGAGTCTTGAATCTCACTTGTTCTAACACAATCTTGGTGAATACAAGCAAAATCTTCAATTTTCCTTTGAATTCTTCCTTCTCTCTCTCTAGAATTACTCTCCCTCTCTCTCTAAAATGTTATCTCAGAATTTTCCACTAAGGAGATGAAAAATGAGCTCAAAATGAGCTAAGGGGGCTCAAATGTGTTTTGTATGGATTTGGCCACTAGGTGGCAAAACGGTAAATAAGTCCAACTCTCTAATTAGCTTATTTGATCTAATTTAATCATACCAAATCACATTTTAATTAAATATGCCATAATGTTCTAAAAATTCCAATTAACACAATGGTATAATCAAATATTTTGGTATGATCTAATCTAATTTGATCTAATTTAATTAGATTTGGCCATAATGTTTTAAATTAGATTTGGCCACTAGGCTTTAAATTTTCATTTTAAAGCGGGATTCTAAGCAGATATTTTTATAGATGACAGTTGGAAAGCCAATTTTTGATACAAATTACATATTAATCCCGTCATCAATCTTAATCACTCAATTAACTCCCTAAATTACCGATTAACAACTAATCACGGGTCAAGGTTATTACATTACACTCTTTCTTACAAGGAAAAATAATAGAGTAAATGCAGCAAAATGCAGAGACGAATTTGCAGCAAGGAATGACGGAAATTGTTGATTAAAAGCAAAGGAGGGACTTGTCTATTTATAGGAGAAATTATGGCTGTTGGGTTTGAATTAAACAAGTGCAAAACCTGTTTGAACAGGTATGAAACCTGTTCAATTTCAATAAACAGAAACAAACCTGTTGGATTCAAATTTGAACAGATAAAAACGGGAAGGGCCCTGTTTGGGTGTACAGTAAAATCGGACCAGTTTATTTCCAATTTAATTTGAATTCTGGATTTTATTTTACCAAAAATAAAATTAAATTCAAATGTTTTTGGCCCAAAGAGATTAGTATTGGGCCGAACAAGCCCAACCCAACCACGCACCCGCGCCTGCGCCTAGCCCAGCCCGCCCGGACGAACGGCGACGGCGGCGGGCGTGTGGTGATTTTTGGATCCAATGGGTCTAGCCCATTTTGCCCATAACCTCTCCCTCTAAAACACTTGGGTACTCCTTGGGGCACACCCCAAGTACCAAACACATGCCTTATAAACCCATTCAAAACTTCCCACCAAATCAATGTGGGACAAGCCTTATTCAAACCTTTAAGGATTTTCCACCAAAACTCCATTTCCATGGAGCACACTTTAGCTTCAATTTCCCATTCACTCGGTAATGGTTTTGAGCAACCAAATATACCACATGAATCATAACGCGGCATAGAACGCGTTACCACTTTGACCCGCGACAAACGACGCTCAGGGCCCACCTAAAAAATAGACCAAACTTAGGAAAAAATTCTGGTTTTACCCAGAATTTTATAACCATTTCCAACAATCCCCCACATGAATGGAATTTGATGACAACGAAAATGCAACAATATGCAAACTTTATCGAAAGAGTATAAGTCGAAAATATCTTGCATCAGGATAGGTAGCTTTCGGCCTTAAACCTTCCCTAGCGATAACCTATCGGACTTACTAGCTAACCAATGGACATGATGCCTTGAATTGTTCAACCGTTTGTGTAAGCCAAGACAACAGATTTCACACAAAATATCTTCTAACACATTGTGGTTCTCACTATTGTGTTCATTTTGGCCTTGAACACGTCTGGTTTTCATGAGTGTTTCTAGAGAATGTAGCCTTTTGCATTCTCATAGAACCGGCCCCAGTTCGACACTCATATAGGTGATTCTTATTGTGAGTATCTTTTTATACTCGTCTTGATTTTATGCCTTAATCAAGATATAAGTAATCATTAAAAGCAAAACTTATCCTTATACCCCTGCATACAACAAATGTTGTAGATATCACTCTCACCATAGGAATGGGTAAGGAATTTTAATCCATTGGTGATTTCTGGCGAGCCATACATAACTTAGTTGTCCCTTTGAACTTAGTTCTTGGGATCTCCAGTCATCTAAGTAGGGTTACCATTATGACGACTCTTGTGCAATAGGCTTTAATCCCATCCCCTTCGATGAACTATACACTAGCTCTTTTGTCAAACCTTTTGTTAACGGATCCACAATATCCTCTTTAGATTTTATATAATCTATTGAGATTATTCCATTTGACAACAACTGTCTAACGGTATTATGTCGACGACGAATATGTCGTGACTTACCGTTATACATATGATTCTGTACCCTGCCTATTGCAGATTGACTATCACAATGAATGCAAATAGCTGGCACAGGTTTTGGCCACATTGGAATGTCTTCTAAGAAGTGACGAAGCCATTCTGCTTCTTCTCCTACTTTGTCTAAAGCAATGAATTCAGATTCCATTGTAGATCGTGCGATGCAAGTTTGTTTCGTGGACTTCCAAGAAACAGCACGCCTCCTAGAGTAAAGACATATCCACTAGTGGATTTTGAATCTTTAGTATCCGATATCCAATTGGCATCACAATAACCTTCAAGTACTGCTGGATATCGAGTAAAGTTCAAACCATGATCACGGGTGAATCTTAGATATCTAAGAACCCGAATGATCGCTTTCCAATGGTCTTCTCCGGGGTTACTAGTGTACCTACTCAATTTACTGATAGCATAAGCTATATCAGGACGAGTACAATTCATTAGGTACATTAGGCTTCCAATGATTTGGGAGTATTTTAACTGAGACACTGCATCACCTTTATTTTTCGATAAATAAAGACTGATATCTACAGGTGTTCTAGCTAAAGTCATATCATCCTTGATAAATTTATCAAGAATTTTCTCAATATAATGAGATTGAGATAACGCATATCCGTCAGATGTTTTAGTAATTTTCATTCCTAATATAACATCTGCGATCCCCATATCTTTCATATCAAATCTTTTGTTAAGCATTTGCTTAGTTGATTTGATCATGTTTTGACTGCTTCCAATGATAAGCATGTCATCCACATAAAGACAAACTATGACATATCCTTAGTCAGTATTTTTAACATAGACGCATTTATCGCATTCGTTTATCTTAAACCCATTGGTAAGCATTGCATGATCAAATTTTTCATGCCATTGCTTAGGTGCTTGTTTTAATCCATAAAGGGATTTTACAAGTCGACAAACTTTCTTTTCTTGCCCCGGTACTACAAAGCCTTCAGGTTGATCCATATAAATCTCTTCAATTAGATCACCATTTAAGAAAACTGTTTTAACATCCATTTGATGTATTTCTAAATTAAACAACGCTGCTATAGAAATAAGCATGCGAATGGATGTTATTCTTGTCACAGGGGAATATGTGTCAAAATAGTCCAAAACTTCCTTTTGTCTATAACCTTTAACTACAAGTCTTGTTTTATACTTATCTATTGAACCATCTGCTTTCATTTTTCTCTTGAATATCCATTTATATCCAAGAGGTTTAGAACCTGGTGGAAGATCCACCAATTCCCAAGTATGATTTTGCATAATGGATTCAATTTCATTATTAACAGCATCTTTCCACAAAGGTGCTTCAGGACCTGTCATTGCTGCCTTAAAGCTTTGAGGTTCATTTTCTAACAGGTATGTCAGAAAATCTGGACCAAAGGATTTTGATGTTCTCGCTCTCTTACTTCTTCTTGGTTTATCATCAGTTAAGCTGACACTCGTGCTATTTTGCGCGTCACACTGTTTTGTGTAGTTTATCACTCGCGCTATTTTGCGCCTTGCACTGTTTTGTGCAGTTGAGACTCGCGCTATTTTGTGCGTCGCACTGTTTTGTGCAGTTTATCACACGCGTTATTTTGCGCCTTGCACTGTTTTGTGCAGTTGGGACTCGCGCTATTTTGCGCGTCGCACAGTTTTGTGCTTTTCACACTCGCGCTATTTTGCGCGTCGCACTGTTTTGTGCAGTTCACACTCGCGCTATTTTCCGCGTCGCACTGTTTTGTGCAGTTTACACTCGCGCTATTTTGTGCGTCGCACTTTTTTGTGCAGTTTATCACTCGCGCTATTTTGCGCGTCACACTGTTTTGAGCAGTTCACACTCGCGCTATTTTGGGCGTCGCACTGTTTTATGCAGTTTATCACTCGCGCTATTTTGCCCGTCGCACTTTTTTGTGCAGTTGATCACTCGCGCTATTTTGCGTGTCGCACGGTTTTGTACAGTTCACACTCGCGCTATTTTACGCGTCGCAATGTTTTGTGTAGTTTATCACTCGCGCAATTTTGTGTTGCACTTTTTTGTGCAGTTTATCACTCCCGCTATTTTGCGCGTCGCACGGTGTTGTGCAGTTCACACTCGTGCTATTTTGCGCGTCGCACTGTCTTGTGCAGTTCACACTCGCACTATTTTGCGCGTCGCACTGTTTTGTGCAGCTGAAACTCGTGCTATTTTGCGCGTCTCACTGTTTTGTGCAATTCACAGTCATGCTATTTTGCGCGTCGCACTGTTTTGTGCAGTTTATCACTCGCGCTATTTTGTGCATCGCACTATTTTGTGTGGCTCACACTCGTGCTATTTTGCGCGTCGCACTGTTTTGTGAAGTTTATCACTCGCGCTATTTTGCACGTCGCACTGTTTTGTACAGTTTATCACAAACGCTATTTTGCGCGTCGCACTGTTTTGTGCGGTTCACACTCGTGCTATTTTGCGCGTCGCACTGTTTTGTGCAGTTTATTACTCGTGCTATTTTTGGCGTCGGACTGTTTTATGCAGTTTATTACTCGCGCTATTTTGCGCGTAGCACTTTTTTGTGCAGTTTATCACTTGCGCTATTTTGCGCGTCGCACAGTTTTGTGCCGTTCACACTCGCGCTATTTTACGCGTCGTAATGTTTTGTGCAGTTTATCACTCGCGCAATTTTGCGCGTCGCACTGTTTTGTGCAGTTTATCACCAGCGCTATTTTGCGCGTCGCACGGTTTTGTGCAGTTCACAATCGCGCTATTTTCTGCGTCGCACTGTTTTGCGCAGTTTACACTTGCGCTATTTTACGCGTCGCACTGTTTTGAGCAGTTCACACTCGCGCTATTTTGCACGTCGCACTGTTTTGTGCAGTTTATCACTCGCGCTATTTTGCGCGTCGCACTTTTTTGTGCAGTTTATCACTCGCGCTATTTTGCGCATCGCACTGTTTTGTGCAGTTCACACTCGCGCTATTTTGCGCGTCGCACTGTTTTGTGCAGTTTATCACTCGCGCTATTTTGCGCGTCGGACTGTTTTGTGCAGTTTATCACTCGCGCTATTTTGCGCATCGCACTCTTTTGTGCGGTTCACACTCGCGCTATTTTGCGCATCGCACAATTTTGTGCAGTTCACACTCGCGCTATTTTGCGCATCGCACTGTTTTGTGCAGTTCACACTCGCGTTATTTTCCGCGTCGCACTGTTTTGTGCAGTTTACACTCGCGCTATTTTGCGCGTCGCACTGTTTTGTGCAGTTTATCACTCACGCTATTTTGCGCGTCGCACTATTTTGAGAAGTTCACACTCGCGCTATTTTGGGCGTCGGACTGTTTTATGCAGTTTATCACTCACGCTATTTTGCGCGTCGCACTTTTTTGTGCAGTTTATCACTCGCGCTATTTTGCGCGTCGCACGAGTTTGTGCAGTTTACACTCGCGCTATTTTACGCGTCGCAATGTTTTGTGCAGTTTATCACTCGCGCAATTTGGCGCGTCGCACTGTTTTGTGCAGTTTATCACTAGCGCAATTTTGCGCGTCACACAGTTTTGTGCAGTTCACACTCGTGCTATTTTGCGCGTCGCACTGTCTTGTGCAGTTCACACTCGTGCTATTTTGCGCGTCGCACTGTTCTGTGCAGCTGACACTCGTGCTATTTTGCGCGTCGCACTGTTTTGTGCAGTTCACAGTCGTGCTATTTTGCGCGTCGCACTGTTTTGTGCAGTTTATCACTCGCGCTATTTTGCGCGTCGGACTGTTTTGTGCAGTTTATCACTTGCGCTATTTTGCGCATCGCACTATTTTGTGCGGTTCACACTCGCGCTATTTTGCACGTCGCACAATTTTGTGCAGTTCACACTCGCGCTATTTTGCGCGTCGCACTGTTTTGTGCAGTTCACACTCGCGCTATTTTCCGCGTCGCACTGTTTTGTGCAGTTTACACTCGCGCTATTTTGCGCGTCGCACTGTTTTGTGCAGTTTATCACTCACGCTATTTTGCGCGTCGCACTATTTTGAGCAGTTCACACTCGCGCTATTTTGGGCGTCGGACTGTTTTATGCAGTTTATCACTCACGCTATTTTGCGCGTCGCACTTTTTTGTGCAGTTTATCACTCGCGCTATTTTGCGCGTCGCACGGTTTTGTGCAGTTTACACTCGCGCTATTTTACGCGTCGCAATGTTTTGTGCAGTTTATCACTCGCGCAATTTGGCGCGTCGCACTGTTTTGTGCAGTTTATCACTAGCGCAATTTTGCGCGTCGCACAGTTTTGTGCAGTTCACACTCGTGCTATTTTGCGCGTCGCACTGTCTTGTGCAGTTCACACTCGCGCTATTTTCCGCGTCGCACTGTTTTGTGCAGTTTACACTCGCGCTATTTTGCGCGTCGCACTGTTTTGAGCAGTTCACACTCGCGCTATTTTGCGCGTCGCACTGTTTCATGCAGTTTATCACTCGCGCTATTTTGCGCGTCGCACGGTTTTGTGCAGTTCACACTCGCGCTATTTTACGCGTCGCAATGTTTTGTGCAGTTTATCACTCGCACAATTTTGCGTCGCACTTTTTTGTGCAGTTTATCACTCCCGCTATTTTGCGCGTCGCACGGTGTTGTGCAGTTCACACTCGTGCTATTTTGCGCGTCGCACTGTCTTGTGCAGTTCACACTCGCGCTATTTTGCGCGTCGCACTGTTTTGTGCAGCTGACACTCGTGCTATTTTGCGCGTCGCACTGTTTTGTGCAGTTCACACTCGTGCTATTTTGCGCGTCGCACTGTTTTGTGCAGTTTATCACTCACGCTATTTTGTGCGTCGCACTGTGTTGTGCGGCTCACACTCGTACTATTTTGCGCGTCGCACTGTTTTGTGAAGTTTATCACTCGCGCTATTTTGCGCGTCGCACTGTTTTGTGCAGTTTATCACTCGCGCTATTTTGCGCGTCGCACTGTTTTGTGCGGTTCACACTCGTGCTATTTTGCGCGTCGCACTGTTTTGTGCAGTTTATCACTCGCGCTATTTTGCGCGTCGCACTGTTTTGAGCAGTTCACACTCGCGCTATTTTGGGCGTCGCACTGTTTTATGCAGTTTATCACTCGCGCTATTTTGCGCGTCGCACTTTTTTGTGCAGTTTATCACTCGCGCTATTTTGCGCGTCGCACGGTTTTGTGCAGTTCACACTCGCGCTATTTTACGCGTCGCAATGTTTTGTGCAGTTTATCACTCGCGCAATTTTGCGCGTCGCACTGTTTTGTGCAGTTTACACTCGCGCAATTTTGCGCGTCGCACTGTTTTGTGCAGTTTATCACTCGCGCTATTTTGCGCGTCGCACTGTTTTGTGCACTTCACACTCGCGCTATTTTGCGCGTCGTACTGTTTTGTGCAGTTTATCACTCGCTCTATTTTGCGCGTCGCACTGTTTTGTGCAGTTTATCACTCGAGCTATTTTGCGCATCGCACTCTTTTGTGCGGTTCACACTCTTTTGTGCGGTTCACACTCGCGCTATTTTGCGCGTTGCACAATTTTGTGCAGTTCACATTCGCGCTATTTTGCGCGTCGCAATGTTTTGTGCAGTTTATCACTCGCGCAATTTTGCGCGTTGCACTACTTTGTACAGTTTATCACTCGCGCTATTTTGCGCGTCGCACGGTGTTGTGCAGTTCACACTCGCGCTATTTTGCACGTCGCACTATTGTGGGCAGTTCACACCCGCGCTATATTGCGCGTCGCACTGTTTTGTGCAGTTTATCACTCGCGCTATTTTGCGCGTCGCACTGTTTTGTGCAGTTGACACTAGCGCTATTTTGCGCGTCGCACTGTTTTTTACAGTTTATCACTCGCGTTATTTTGTGCGTCGCACTGTTTTGTGCAGTTTATCACTCGCGCTATTTTGCACGTCGCACTGTTTTGTGCAGTTTATCACTCACGCTATTTTGCGCGTCGCACTGTTTTGTGCAGTTCACACTCGCACTATTTTGCGCGTCGCACTGTTTTTTACAGTTTATCACTCGCGCTATTTTGCGCGTCGCACTGTTTTGTGCAGTTCACACTCGCGCTATTTTCCGCGTCGCACTGTTTTGTGCAGTTTACACTCGCGCTATTTTGCGCGTCGCACTGTTTTGTGCAGTTTATCACTCGCGCTATTTTGCGCATCGCACTCTTTTGAGCAGTTCACACTCGCGCTATTTTGGACGTCGGACTGTTTTATGCAGTTTATCACTCGCGCTATTTTGCGCGTCGCACTTTTTTGTGCAGTTTATCACTCGCGCTATTTTGCGCGTCGCACGGTTTTGTGCAGTTCACACTCGCGCTATTTTACGCGTCGCAATGTTTTGTGCAGTTTATCACTCGCGCAATTTTGCGCGTCGCACTGTTTTGTGCAGTTTATCACTAGCGCTATTTTGCGCGTCGCACGGTTTTGTGCAGTTCACACTCGTGCTATTTTGCGCGTCGCACTGTCTTGTGCAGTTCACACTCGCGCTATTTTCCGCGTCGCACTGTTTTGTGCAGTTTACACTCGCGCTATTTTGCGCGTCGCACTATTTTGCGCGTCGCACTATTTTGAGCAGTTCACACTCGCGCTATTCTGCGCGTCGCACTCTTTTATGCAGTTTATCACTCGCTCTATTTTGCGCGTCGCACTTTTTTGTGCAGTTTATCACTCGCGCTATTTTGCGCGTCGCACGGTTTTGTGTAGTTCACACTCGCGCTATTTTACGCGTTGCAATGTTTTGTGCAGTTTATCACCCGCGCAATTTTGCGCGTCGCACTGTTTTGTGCAGTTTATCGCTCGCGCTATTTTGCGCTTTGTGTACAATCATAAGTTCTTTTCTGTTAATTTAATTCCTGTCCTTTCTTGTAAGGAAAGACATGTTCAAAAAACACAGCATTCCTTGACTCTATAATAGTGTTCACATTTATATCAGGTATTTCTGATTTATAAGTCAGAAACCGATATGCACTACTATTCTGAGCATAACCAATAAACACACAATCTACTGTTTTTGGTCCAATCTTAGTCTTTTTAGGAACAGGAACTTCAACTTTTGCCAAACACCCCCACACTTTTAAGTATTTATAGGAAGGCGGTCGACCTTTCCACAATTCATAAGGAGTGCTGTTGGTTTTTTTGTGGGGTATTCTATTAAGAATATAATTAGCAGACAATATTGCTTCCCTCCACAAGTTCTGTGGTAAGCCTAAACTTAGTAACATGGCATTCATCATTTCTTTGAGGGTTCTATTCTTCCTTTCAGCAATTCCATTTTGCTGGAGAGAATAAGGGGTTGTAGTTTGGTGAATAATGCCATGTTGTGCACAAAATTCATTTAATGGTGCATTATATTCACCACCCCTATCACTTCTAACCATTTTAATGGTTTTACCAAGTTGATTTTCAACTTCTGTTTTGTAGAGTTTAAACATTTCTAAGGCTTCATCTTTACTTCTAAGTAAATAAACATAACAATATCTTGTGCAATCATCGATAAATATTATGAAATACTTTTTGCCTCCTCTAGTTTGAATAAATTTTAGATCACATACATCAGTATGAATTAATTCTAGAGGTTCGGTTTTCCTTTCAACCGATTTAAATGGAGCCTTAGTTAGTTTCGCTTCTACACAAATTTTACATTTATGATTAGGATTAATTTCAAACTTTGGTATATAATCTAAACCAATTAATTTACGCAAAGCATCAAAATTCACATGTCTTAATCTACCATGCCATAAATTTGACTCAAGAATATAAGCAAAAGATGTGTTATTCTTATTCATAGCAACTTTCGATACAACTGTCATTACATTCAACTAAAAGAGACCATCACTCATGTATCCCTTACCAACATACATACCACTCTTTGTTAATACAAATTTATCAGACTCAAAGACAAGCCTAAAACCATTTTTACTTAACAAAGAACCAGAAACTAAATTCTTCCGGATGTCAGGTACATGCAGTACGTTGTTGAGGGTCAGTTCTTTCCCTGATGTCATCTTCAAGATCACTTTTCCTTGTCCAGCCACAGTAGAAGTAGAAGAATTTCCCATAAAAAGTTGTTCACCATTTGCAGCCTCATTGTAGGTAGTGAACATCTTCTTGTCCGCACATATGTGACGAGTTGCTCCAGTGTCAACCCACCACTCTTTGGGATTTCCAATCAAGTTAGCCTCAGACACCACAGCAGAGAGGTTGATGTCATTCACTCCGTCAGAGATGTAATCCAATTCTGTTACATTGGCCTGATTGGTGGTCTTCTTACTTGTACTTCCATGATCCTTCTTAGGGCGGCGGCAGTCAGAAGCTGGATGTCCAGTCTTGCCACAGTTATAGCATTTTCCTTTGAACTTCTTGTTGCCATTGTTGTCGCCTTGTTTAGGACCATCTCCAGTAAACTTCCTCTTTTTGTTATGTGGTTTATGAACTTGTTCAACCACATTAGCCTTGGACTCAATGGGATTTTTCTCATTCCTCTTTTCAGCTTTTCGGTTATCTTCCTCAATTCTTAATCTTACAATCAACTCATCCATGGTCATCTCTTTGCGTTTATGTTTTAAATAATTTTTGAAATCTTTCCAAGCCGGTGATAACTTTTCCATTAAAGCAGCGACTTGGAAAGACTCGCTAAGAGACATACCTTCTGAATGAACATCATGCAAAATTATCTAAAAACTTTGAACTTGAGATATTACCGTTTGGGAGTCTACCATAACAAAATCCAGAAATTTACCGACGACAAATTTCTTCGTGCCCGCATCTTCTGTCTTGTATTTTTTCTCCAAAGAATCCCATAATTCTTTTGCTGATTTCAGAGGACTGTAAACATTATACAACATGTTGTCAAGGCCATTGAGGATGTAGTTTCTGCACAGGAAATCTGAATGTTTCCAAGCATCTACAGCGGCAACAACTTGCCAATCACTTTCACCCTCTTCAAGTGCTGGAGCCTCTTCATGGAGAAACCGGGCCAAATTAAGAGTTGTAAGATAGAACAACATCTTCTGCTGCCATCTCTTAAACTCGGTACCGTTAAATTTTTTCGATTTTTCTCCATGATTGATTGGTACATGAACACGGTTCTGGATAGGGACCAGTGTTGGTGTAACAATCAGAGTACCACTACCAGATGTAGTTTCAGTTGTAGTAGCCATAATCTCTGATTACAAAAATCAGAAAAAATTAAAACTCAAATTAATTTTCTAGTTACTAAAACCAGAAAATAAATTATAAAACAAAATAATTTTATTTTCCTTGTTACTAAAACTAGAAAAATAAAATAACATAATAATTTTCTGTAACACAATTAATATTCTGCAATTGTTAATGACACCAGTATATTACTACTAGTTGTCAAATAAAAGAGACAGTATATTACTACTAGCTGTTGTGTACTAAACAACAACCAGAATATAAAGAAACAAAAGAAATGAGAGAATTTGTTTGATTACAAAAATCAAACTAGAAATAAAAATAAATAAATAAAAACAGATTTTATTTTGTTACAAAAACAAAATTAAAATCTGATTTAAATAAATAATAATAACACCAAAAATGAATTAAATAACTTACTTGATTAATTCTTGAATAATAATCTGATCAAGTCCAATGTTTGACACTGTATCCTTAAAACAGATTCGTCCTCTCCACGGTGCTTTCAAAATGTGGACGTCTATCTCCCAGGATGAAATGATCAACTACAAATAATAGCAGCACTACCAATTGTTTGCCTTACGAACACACTAAGTGTTTACACTCTTTCTTACAAGGAAAAATAATAGAATAAATGCAGCAAAATGCAGAGACGAATTTGCAGCAAGGAAGGACGAAAATTGTTGATTAAAAACAAATGAGAGACTTGTTTATTTATAGGAGAAATTATGGCTGTTGGGTTTGAATCAAACAGGTGCAAAACCTGTTTGAACAGGTATGAAACCTGTTCAATTTGAATAAACAGAAACAAACCTGTTGGATTCAAATTTGAATAGATAAAAACGGGAAGGACCCTATTTGGGTGTACAGTAAAACCGGACCAGTTTATTTCCGGTTTAATTTGAATTCTGGATTTTATTTTACCAAAAATAAAATTAAGTATTGGGCCGAATAAGCCCAACCATACACCCGCGCCGAAGCCCAGCCTGGACGGACAGTGGCGGCGCGTGTGTGGTGATTTTTGGGTCCAATGAGTCTAGCCCATTTTGCCCATAACCTCTCCCTCTAAAACACTTGGGTACCCCTTGGGGCACACCCCAAATACCAAATCCATGCCTTATAAACCCATTCAAAACTTCTCACCAAATCAATGTGGGACAAGCCTTATTCAAACCTTTAAGGATTTTCCATCAAAACTCCATTTCCATGGAGCACACTTTAGCTTCAATTTCTCATTCACTCGATAATGGTTTTGAGCAACCAAATATACCATGTGAATCACAACGCGGCATAGAACGCGTTACCACTTTGACCCGTGACAAACGACGCTCGGGGCCCACCTAAAAAATAGACCAAACTTAAGAAAAAATTCTGATTTTATCCAAAATTTTATAACCATTTCCAACATTAACTTAATGCATAGGACTCCCGTTAAAGTGTGATTTGGGATAGCAAGATACGGGCAACTTTATTTCTATTTCTGGATAAATTATTTTCATCACTCGAATTTTTGTTATCACTACTAAAAATGCTAACAATAAACCTTACCTTTTATGTACAGTTGCCCCAATTTAATTCCATTAGATGAGTATTCATGTTTATTGCATTTCCTCTCTTGAATTTTGCATTTCCTCTCTTGAATTTTCTCATAAACACACTTCCCCTTTAATCTTTGTTGAATGAGCTAATCCTTCAACCCTAGTGTTCGTTCAAACAATCCAATGGTATTTATTTTTCAGCTTACCTCTCCCAACTAATCACATGATAGTTTGCCAACATTTGAATGGTCAAAAGAGAACCATAGTATAAGAGTTTTATTTTCAATATATTGCATGTGGGGTTGGTTTGAATTATTAAATGTTTTTCCTGGTAAGTGTGTCCCATGGGCTGCAAGTTGTAATTGAAACTTATCTCCTCTCCGATGACTAATTTATTAACCAATAAAGAGTACTGTATGACAACTATAGCGATAGACAGAAGGAACCCAACTTACAAAGAGGCCAGGAGACGTCAACGCTTATCAACTTGGGGCTCAGCTTGCGCTACCAAAAAAATAATAATAATAATTTAAAGTTTTAGAAATTAAAATTTAAAGATAAGATATTTTTTTAGAAATTAAATATTTTTGTTATAGAAAGTGTTGTTATCATATTTTTAAGAATGAAAATTAGACATTAGTGATTAATTATTATCGTTCTGAAACCAAATTTTTTGTTTTAAAAAATAAATCATTTTTAAAAATTATTTTGTCCCTAAAAGTCTATTTATTAGTGATATTTTCAAAATTGTCAGTAAAAGTCTTAATTTTTACTTTTCAGGACGATTTTTTAACGACTATCCTTACAACGATAGAAATTTGTAACAACCTACATTTTTAATTATTCTGTAAAATTTATACTAATATTATTTAATTACAGTTAGAAAAATATATGATTTATTTTGTATTATTATGTGTAATTTTGTAAAATAATATAATTATTAAAAATTTAGGGGTCAAAATATAAATAATAATAATATAGATAATATAAATAATAATAATAATGGGTGTGGTACTAAAATAAATAATTAATTTTCCATTGGTATATGATAAAGTGTAATTTAATTAGGAATTAATTTATTTATATAATTATATTAAAATATTGGGTCAAAGGGTAATTATTTTAAATATCTATTAAGGATAAGAATGAATTTATATAATTATAAATTAAATCTTAACGAAAGAGACGCCTTGCCACGTGTTGACCAACTGTGGCTTGAGGAAAAGAAAGTGAAAGAAAGGAAAAGAAGAAAGGAAAAGAAAGAAAAGAAAGAGAAATAAAGGAAAAGAAGAGAGAAAGAAAGGAGAAAGAAACCCAAGGGTGGGTGGCATTGTGGTTAAGGTTTGAGGTTTAAGTCCCAAGGTCACAAGTTCAATTTCCTCCCCATTGGGCCAATTTCCTGGGCAAAGCATAATTGGTTAGGAGGTTGGACCTCAAGTTGTCTAATCAGCACTTAGTGTGGGTTCAATATTCCCCCGCTGTGCGAGTCTTGACTTAAGCGGAGCTTGCCTTGGGAGGTCAGGGCAAGTTCTCAGGTTATAGTCTCCTCGTTCGGAACGGCTAACAGGACACCCTGGTGATCTCTGCAAGAGGCGCTGTCTTGGACCTGCGGGAGGATAGGGAGGATTTTCCTATAACAAAAAAAAAAAGGATGAAGAAGGAAAAAAATGGTGGAAGCTAAAAGGGTCTTTGATAGTGGAAAGAAAGAGTAAGGTATTAAAGTTAAGGTGAGTTATATTATACCTTGAGGCACCAAAATGTATTTTACGTATGTTTTGACTTACCATATTTACTTTATACAAGTTATGTTTTATAAAGTATTATAAATTATATTATTATTTTAGTTACGTGGATTTATTTTTGAACCCTATTTGTTAAAAGGAAACCCATGGATATGTTTGTTTTATATTTTAAGAATATTTGACTATAACCTTATAAAGAATTATGTTTTGTAAGTACTACCACGGGAGTCCCACGCCTTGGGGGACTTAAATAACCATTGGCCTCTGTTTGACCACTTTGTGGTCCTCTGTTTGTCATGGATCCATTGACCTCTGTTCTGTGCGTAGCAAAGTGCTGCGGAGCTAAGTGCTACACTATTGCGGGAGCCACCTCTAGAATCCGTACGAGCCACCTCTTGAATCCGTACCTCTGTTCTGACTGTCGCTTCTGTGACCTCTGTTCTGTACCGTGGTTGTGATTATATATTTACATAATTTTTGTATTTCAGTTTCTGCCACTTAAATGATTTGTTTACCAATGATTTATTTACTAAACTGAGTTATGTAAATGTTTTGGCCTAATTAACTATCCATGGTTATTTCATGTCCCTTATACTCTTGGTATAATATTTCTTACTCTGTCATGTGCTTATAATTGTTTACCAATTTTCAGGAAACAATGCAATTCAGAAATAACTTTGGAAAGTCTTAGACGCGGAGTTGCAGAATAGACACACAGAGCACTTTTATGATATTTTTCTATGTAAATATCGGCCTTTTTGGTCAATACATTTTGTAATAAAAATAGAAGTTCCGATGATTATTTTGGTACCCTCATTTAAATTTTACTTCCGCTTGCGTTTATTGATTTGTTTAAGAATTGGCCGGAGGTAACGCCAGTTACTGGCCATCACAATACTTAACCCTTGGATACGGGGAGCGGGTCGTGACAAAATTAATCCCTAAATATTTTTTGTAACAAAATTTTCACTTTTAAATATCAAAACATTTGATTTCTAAAATTGTTTATATGCCGTAGTGTTGACAAAGTCCTACAATTGATTTTTTATATTTAAAAATAATAAAAATAATAATAATAAATTACATTGATCTCTTTGAGGTTTGAAAAAGAAAAATGATTGGTGGCCCTAAAAAACTGTGGCTCAAATGGCTCAAATTTCCTTTTCTGGAAAAGTTTGTTTTTTTTTTTTTTTTTCTTTTACCTTGTTTTTTTTTTTTATTTCCTTATAAGGAAAATTCGGGGCATTCGAGCCCCGAATTCTCGGGCCCTCAACCGCTGCCGTTTGAAAAAAGGGAAATTTAACCAAAAACCCTCTATTAGAGCATCTTTATCAGATTATCTAAATTTTACTTTAAAATATTATTAAAAAATTCATTCTCTATTTTGGAAATTACTTTTTCATTTATTTCTCCCAACAAACTCCCTATTATTTCTCTATTCTATGAAAATAATATTTTTAATTACTTTTAAATTTAAATATTTTTTTAATAATAAAATAATAAAACACAAATACAACAGCACATCAACATAGCAAGAACTAGCCAAGGAATGCAAAGGGGCGGTTGACCGGGCGATCGATCGGCCAGACGATCGGACGGTCGATCGGTCAAGCTAATTTTAGACATTTTTCTTCTTTAGCTCCAGGACTCTCACGGGACATCCGGGGGAATGTCCGAGGGACGTCCGGGAGGACATCCTTTGCGAAATAAAATAAGAATTTATTAGATATGAGATAGTTACAGTGACTCCTTATTTGGAGGGAATCGCTGTAGCAATACTTATAGTTGGAGAGTTGGATAGGGGAATTGCTGGGAATGTGTTTTGACAGAAAACCTCCTTATTTTGAGTAAGGAGGGAATATAAAGAAAGATATGGGGATGCTCTTAGACCCTTATTTGGTGAAAAGTATAATCCAATTTATTTTACTTCATAAACTTTCTAAAGAAAAAACAAATAATTGAGTAAGAACAAAGTGAAATATCTTTTTTTTTTCTTGAACAATATTGTCAAAATAACATGCTACTATGAATCAAAGTAACATGTTACTGTCAAACAAAGTAACATATTATTGTTACTGTTTATATCAATTTCGAAGGTAATAATTTTTTTTTTTAAAGAATTTCATAGTCAACATAGATCCTATTTGATAGATCTTGATGAGAGGATTCTAAAAATATTAATTTTATTAAAAATAGACATCTATATCAAAGTTAGATTATTTTAAAGTTTAATATTTTGATGATAGTGGTATATATTGAACTTTTCAAGGAAAACTTTTTGTGTTTGTCCTTAATATATTAAAGTTTTATTATGAGAGAGTTTTGACCAAATCTCCCTTGAAAAAAAGATAATAAATCTTACAAGTTTGACATAATTATATTGTACTCTTTTAATAATTCATATAGCACTTAATCTAATTTTTATTAATAATTTGTTTGCCATATAGAAGGAAATATGATATTGTCATTACTTTTACACTGAAATATATATTTTACCTTATTTATTTTTGTATTTTATACCATCTGTATTAGTTTCGGTCTTTTTTATCCCCCCAAAATTGTGGCTAATGTAAATTGTGAAAATAGTAAACAATAGATTTACTATTTTACTTTCATTTTCTTTTCTTTCCATAAATTTAAGGTCCAAGGGGATTGAGTCATGACAATCTTCCTTAAAAAAAAATGTAAGATACATTAATTTATGATTTAACATGTTACGGTAATAAAATGTTATAATTTGATAATAATGCAAATGTAATTTCTTTTTACTTTTTAACAAAAATAAAATATAAATATAATTTGTCAACCCTAACTTGAAAAGGACCAAGAAAAGAGATTTTCTTGAATTTTGATTTTATTTTACAAAACTTTATGATAAATTTAATACATAATTTGGAATTGCCAAAATTTGACATGAAATATAACAACCCATTAAAAATATAAAAAATTTAAAAGAATTAATGTTAAATTTTAACTTTAAATATTGAAGGCAACACTATTAAAGTTGAATTAAGACACTTTTTTGATGTACACACATCTAAAGTTTCGAAGAATCTTGGCAAAAGAGTTTTTATTTTATTTTTGATAACATTACATGTATGGATTAATATATTAATTAATATATCAATATATATTATGATATTATTATTAAATTTATTTATTATATAAATTATAAATAGTTTTAATTTTTAAAATTATATTATATTATTAATTAATATATCAATTAATACAGGTAGTGTTGTACTGAATTTTTGGTGAGATCTGTTTTGTTTCTTTCAATGAGGATGTTTCACTAACCCTTCCCAAGATACAATTTTCATAAAGTTAGAAAAGAAGACAGGAGGGAGCATTATTGCTTCCTTGCAATTCACTTCATATAAAGTCGTTCATTTGACCCCACATTTTTCAAAAACCTATTAGATTCGTTTCCACTTTTTACATATCTATTCTAGCTCTTTTTTTAATGAAAAATTATTAGGGTATTAGGTGGAAACCCACAAATTGAGGTCCACTCAAATTTTCTTTATTCACGGTGGTGATATATATATTAATTAATATATTAATTAATGTATTAATATTAATTATGATATTATTATTAATTTCATTTATTATACAAATTATAAATAGTAAAAATATCTTAAATTATGTTACATCATTAATTGATACACTAGTTAATATATTAATTGGTATATATAGCATTATTCATTAATAAATGATGCAAATAAATTAAGTGATTGTGATGTTTTGAGAAGTAAGTTAAAAATTAATTTTTAATTTTTTGACTTTTTTTTTAAAAAAATATGTAAAAAAATAGAGAGATAATCTCATCCAACAAAGTCAAAAAGTTAAAAAATTAGTTTTTAACCAATTTGCCAAAATAAGCTTGTTTAAAGGTAAGAAGAGAAAAAAAATATTTATATATAAAAAATAAAAATAAAAACTATTAAAAGGAGAGAAAAATCCCAAACAAATGTAAAGATAAAAAGACTCGCACATAATTAAAAGAGTTCCGTTGTGTAGCTTGAAATTGACCTAAATCCAAAACGACGTCGTTTTAGATTTTTTTTTTTTCCTTTTCTTCTTCCTTTCCATTTCCATAACTCGCAGCAGAAGAAGAAGAAAGAAGAGAAGACGAAAGGAGAGAAGAGGTAAAGAAAAAAAATAGTGCAGAGACACACACACGCATAGATTTGGAAACACACACACAAAAATCAAAGAAACCCACATATACAAATCCATGAAACACACACACACAGAGATATGGAAACACACACACAGACATAGATCTAGAAACACACACACACACACACAAATCCATAAAACACACACAAATCAAACTTACATATACAAATCCATGAAGCACACACACATATAGAAAAAGAGAAGAGGACGAGAGAGGGTGGCGACGGAGATGGTGTAGCGGCGACAGTGGTGGTCGCAGCAGTGACAGAAGAGGAAGAAGCGACGGCGACGACGTGAGAAGATCGATCGGGTCCCCCCTCCCTCTTCTCTCTTTCTTCTCTCTTCCTCTCTCTTCTCTCTCTTTCTCTCTTCCTTTGTTTCACAAATAAAAGAGGAGAAAAAAAAAATTCAAAACGACGTCATTTTGAATTCGGGCCATTCGAGCCTTAGCAATTTCAAGCTCTGAATCATTTTCTTAATTAAAATGATATCCTTAATTTTGATTGAAGTGTTAAAATTTGAATTACTACACTAAACTCATTAGTTTAATGAGAATTGATTGGGAATGAAATGAAAATTTTACTCTTTTGGATGAAATGAAAAATACTATCAATAAAGAAGGATAAATAATATTATAAAATAGGCATCTCAAAGCCTCTAATAAATAGATACATGGTCTCGGTCAAAAGTTATTTTTTTTAGTTTTTTTTATTTTTTTGAGTTATATAACCTTTTTATTTTTTTATATATTTTTTAAAAAAAATTAAAAAATTAACTTTTAATCTATTTCTTAAATAAAATGTGGAGGTGTCTCAATTCAAGTAGCATGATTTATTTAATTGTTAGAACCCTTGACTAAAATCAATGAACACAAAGAAATATATATATATATATATATATAGAGAGAGAGAAAAGTAGTTTTTAAACAATGACAAATACTATAATGTTGTCATCTTAAATTATTAATTACTTTTATAAGTTGAGGGGTTACCTTTAATTATTGGCTTTAAAATATACTAAAAAAATATGTAAGTGGGGTTTGATTACATTTGTTAAGCAAGGGGTTACCTTTATATATATATATATATATATTAGTGAAAAATTCAGATTTTTCACAAATAATTTAATTTTAAAGTGCAGCTTGATTAATTTCATAATGTAAACAAAACAACAACAACATCAACAACAGCAGCAGCAACAACAAATATATAAAAAAAATCATTAAAAAGAATAAAAAACTCAAAAATATTTTTTAAAAACCAAACCAAACAAATTCTTGAACATTAAAGTTGAAATTCATGTTGAACAATAAAGTTGATATTCTTTATAATGGGGTGTCCCAAATGTGTCTTTTACGTCCTCCCACTTATTGCTTTTGGCCACACGTTGGTTTAGTGGATAAGACCTTCGAATCCCTCGCTCAAGGCTTGGGTTTGAGTCTCCATAGCCCCTTGTTGGGGTTAAACATAATCCTTAGCGCCTGGAGCATGCGGGGGGCCTAAGTTTCGGCCCCAACGTAGGTGCGGTGGGGTTTCTTACAGATATACTGTAGGTGCTAAGGGGCAATACTCCCTGGCGGATATGTTGTAATAGCCTATCTGCATATCCATTCTTGAATAAAAAAAAAGAGAATTTAGTAACTACTACTCATACAAGTGAAAAACATAAAAATTAGTTATAAATTAATAAAAACAGTGTTCATTCAAATTCAAATAATCGAACAAATCCGATAGCAAACTCAGACCTGTAAAAATCTTAAATTTCATCACTAAATTTGAAAGATATATATATGACCAATATGTAGGCCAAATTAATTGTAACAAAAAATACATAAATTTTTGGTTGACGATCAAACTAATTTGTTGTTTGTTTTAGGTATTAATAATGTCAACTTCCAGAACATAAGTGGTAGGTGAGATCAAAAGTATCAACAAGGTTATCATATAATTATATTTTATTATTATATCATGTTTCATTATATTGCCAACGAGTATAATTGGTGAAATTCAACGATCGAGAATAAACAAAATATAATTAAAAAGGTTAATTATATCAAAATTATTTCAATTATTAGTGAAATATTATTTTATCCTTTTATCTATGAACATATATCTATTGACTCTTTTAATTTTGAAAATTGTATACATATATCATTTTTAAAGATGGTTTCGAAAATAAAAATTAATACATTTTCTTAATTAAAGAAGTCTGAATATATAAATTCATACATGAATGAAGTAAAATAATATTCACATATAATTAAGGGGATGTTGGTACAAATATAGGCCTAGAACAACAATTAAAATTTCACATTGCTTTGTTTGGCATATATTAAAAAAAATTCAAAAAGTCACTATCCTATTTAATTCACATCATCTTATTTAAGTCACATCATCTCTCTATCACATCACTTCAAACTCAACCCATACTCAATCCATATTTCATAAAAAGTTAAAAAATACACTTTTTAACTTTTTACGAAAAAACGTGAAATATGGGTCTCTCTATCACATCACTTCAAACTCAACCCATACTCAATCCATATTTCATAAAAAGTTAAAAAGTATACTTTTTAACTTTTTACGAAAAAACGTAAAATATGAGTTGAATTTAAAGTGATGTGATAAAAAGATTATGTTATTTTAATAAAACGATATGACTTAAATAAAATAATAACTTTCTGATTTTTTTTATTATGCCAAACTAGGCCAAGTCTTTTCTCTTCTACCAAACGGAGCATCAAAGAAAATATTAAAAGTATATTCTTTTGCCTATTTCAGTGACGTGGCGACAGTTCATTGGGTGTAGAACTTTAACCTCAAAACGACTACCCAAACTGTGGTCCCCTCATATCAATAATTTCCATCGGGAACGGCAAAAAACGACAGACCACCGTTAAATCTAACGCCGTTAGCACAAAAAACCAAACCAAACTAACCACGCGGAGCAAAGTGTGATAAGCAAATTACCAATGTATATATATATAATAAAATTAAAAAAAACAATTTTAACCAAAAAAATGTATAAAAAAAAACTAACCAAAACATGATGCAACTTATTGAAAATTAAAGTTAATAATTAATAAAATAAAATAAAAATATTTCTCTTAATTTTTACATAATTATTTTTTTTAAAATTATTTTTCTTAATAAATTAAGCAAAAGTTGTTCAAAATACAGACTTGTTTGACTCAGCTTATCTGAACATATTAGTTTTTTTTTTTTATTTTGGAAATATGTGTTATGTTTATAATTTATTAGATAGAAATAACTCAAAGAATTTTTTATTTTTTTGAAAAAAAAGAGCATAATTTATAATAATTGAGTAAAAGGTATTTTTTATTTCTATTTTTAAATTATTCACTTTTAATTTACAATAATTTGTACCAAATATCATCACTAGTCACAGATACTTAAAAGAAAAAATTATACATAATTTAAATAAATTATACTAAACAATTTTGATAAAAAAATATAACAAGCCTAGTATATAGATGACCAAACAAAAAGTAGAAAAATATGTCTCATATAAAATGAGCCCACAAATTTATATTTTTAAATATTTGTGTTTCGTTACTTGTATTTTCTAGTAACATTGTTCAAAGATAAATATTTAAAATTAAAAAATATTTATTAAAATTTTTAATAAATGTCACACTGAAATCCATTCTATGCTTATCACAGGTGGACCCCACAAGCGACAGCGTCCGGGATGAGGGCTGGCACAGTAATAACTGTTATGTCTCAATTTGTGATTTATTATGAGTTTATTTTTATGATTTGAATTGTTTATTTTGTAAGATTTGTATTTTATATCTATTAATAATCATATTAATTGGATATTAATAACTACCTAATCAAATTATATTTATCATAAAAAAAATAAATAATAAATTTTTCTTTTAAGAAATTGCATAAAAAATATGTAATCTGATCACATAATTATTAATATCTAATGAATATAATTTTTTATAAATATAAAATACTTAGGTGCCGTTTGGTAACACTTACGTTTTCAGTTTTCTGTTTATATTTACAAAAATTTTAAAAACTCAAATAAAAACTTGTTTGGTAAAATTTTTGATTTATAAATCAATGGTCTCAGTTTATAAATTTGGCCAAAAAATAAAAATACAAAAAATGTGTTTCCGTTTTGAGTTTTGAGTTTTTTTTTTTTACCACCCAACACTAGCCACTACCCGCCACCATTTTCCACCACCGTCTTCCGCCATCACCACCACCACCACCGCCACCCACCCCCCACCACCACTCACCACCCGTCAGCCACTATTCACCAGCCACCACCACCCACCTGTCACCCACTTGCTACCACCACCCACCCCTCGCCGCCGCCGCACCACCACCACCACCACCACCCACCACCCACCTGCCATCCACCCACCACCCGCTACTACCATCCACCGCCCGCCACCACCACCCGCCATCTACTTGCCACCACCACCACCACCACCACTCACCACCCACCTGCCGCCCACCCGCCACCACCACCTACCACCACCACCTCCACCTCCACCATCACTCACCATCCACCCGCCACACACCTATCACCACTACCACCACCTACTTGCTACCACCTACCACCCGCCACCGTCACCCACCACCCACCACCACTCGCCATCTACCCGCCACTACCCACCACCACCCGCCATCCGCCACTCACCTGCCACCACCACCCACCACTCGCCACCACCACCCACTCGCTACCACCCGCCACCGTCACCCACCTACCCACCACCACCCGCCATCCGCTACCTACCCGCCACTACCCACCACCACCTGCCATCCGCCACCCACCTGCTACCACCACCCACTCGCTACCACCCGCACCGTCACCCACCTACCCACCATCACCATCCACCACCCACCACCACCCGCCATCCGCCACCCACCACCACCCACCACCCACCACCCACCACCCACCACCACCACCACCACCACCACCCACTCGCTACCACCCGCCACCCGCCACCGTTACCCACCCACCCACCATCACCACTCACTACCCACCCGCCACCACCCACCACCACCCGCCATTCGCCACCACCTGCCACCATCACCCACCACCCGCCACCGCCCCCACCACTACCCACTTGCTACCACCCACCACCCGCCACCGTCACCCACCCACCCATCCACCCACCCACCACCACTACCCGCCACCTACCTGCCACCACCACCCACTCGTCATTCACCACCCACCTACTACCACCAACGGCCGCCGCCGCCACCACTACCACCACCACCCACTCGCTACCACCCACCACCCGCCACCGTCACCCACTCACCACCACCCACCACCCACCGTCACCACTTTCCACCACCATCTTCCGCCGATACTTGTCACCACTTGTCATTTCTCACTCTTTTTTATATTTTTAAACATTTTGTCAATTACCAAACGCGTTTGTAATTTATGTTTTTCTAAAAATAAACAAAAACCAATTTATAAAATTGTTATAAATATAAACTGAAAACATAAACGTTACCAAACACACCCTTAAGAAATTCTACAAAATAAACAATTTAAATTATAAAAATAAACTCATAGTGAGTGTTTGGGAAGTGGGTTTTTATGTAGGTTTTTTTAGTTGTAGGATATTATTGGATAAAAATTTTTTAGTGTTTGGAAAGATAGTTGGGTTTTTTTGTTATTGGATGTGATGTTTGTGAGAAAAAAAGTGAAATAATTATAGGGTTGGATGTGATATTTTGTTTGGATATATTTTTTTTAATTTTGTAAAATTTTTGTCTTTTAATAAAAAAAATAAGAAAAAAATTTGAGAACTAAGTTCCAAACACCACCATAATAAACTTTTGAGTTGAGATACAACAGTTACTTCTATGCCATGTCCCACGGTCCGTCCCATTTATCAGCCACTCAAAACCATGCGGGCCCCTCTCTATCTCTCTAAGTTCACACGCTGCGAAATTAAAACAGTAAAACGAATCTAATTATTTGTATTGGATTGATGTTTAATTTTATTTTCAAAATCTGTTTATATAAAACACACAAAAACGGTTAATTTATTAAAATAAAATTTAAAAACACTCATTCTTTTCAAAAAAAATTGTGTATACATTTTTTAAAAATATTTTCCACTCCGTTTGTTTGGGCAATTTTTTTTTTAATATATATTTTCTAATGTTTTATACAATAAAAAATAAAAGTCATCAAAAAAATAAAATTATAATCAACACAAAATAAGTCTATATAGACAGAAATTATGTTTTTACTTTTAAAAGACAGAAAACGTTTTTTGAATTGAAGTTTTACCAATGTCATCGCACTACCACCACTATTCTTATCTCCACCACCACACCACCATCACTATGGTCACTGCCACCATTACCGTCGCTATCACCGCCACCCCATCACCCCACCACCACTATGCTGCTACCTCCACCTAGGGGTGAATATCGGCTTAGCCCTATCTTTCTAGGGATTGAAAAGGTGGTTTTAGCTTATAAGGTCAAATTAAGCCAATATTTTTAGCCCGAAAAATTAATAGATTGGACTTAGGATTCATACTTTCAACTCAGGCTGGCCCATTATTAAATTATTTATGGTACATTAGAAAATATATATTTTTCAGGATCTACATTTTATCTTTGTTGATTTTATTAAAACTCATTTGTAGTGATGTGTAATTGAATTTATTTTAGAAATCTTTCAATTTATATACAACATCTTTCAATTTATAATGATATCAATATATTTATTTAAGAAATATAATGCGTGATTGAATTTAATTATAAAATATTTTTTAAAAAAATATTAACATATAACTTGATAGGTGGATTTGAGATTTATAATTACTTTTTAGACTAGACTTGATAGGTACAAAAGTATTAGGGTCTTAAACAGACATAAAGGGTGTGTTTGATTTGCTTTTGAGATAGTGATTTTCAAAAAAAAAAAAAATTGGAAAAGAAGTTTAGAATTTTTTTTAAAATTTATTTGGTTGTATATTTTGAAAGTAGTTTTGAAGTTCAGGAGTTTGGAATGATATTTTGTTATAATTGAGTAGATATGTGTGAGAGAAAAAGTAATTGAGAATGAGAGAGAAAAAAAAAAGGTGATTGATTGATGTGTAAGAGAGAGAGAGTGATTTTAAGAATTTTTTAAGAAAAATCACAAACCAAACAAAATTTTAGAAAAAAATTTCAAAAACAACTCTCTCAAAAGCAAACCAAATAAGCCCAAAATTTCTTTATTATATAGTGCCCTTATCCTCTATTTTTATTTTACTACTACCATCACTAAATATAAAAAAAATATTTAAAAAAAAAAAATTGGTAAAAAATATTTTTCGTCCTAAATTAATTTATAAAACAGATTATCAAACCAAACAGGGAGTATCATAATTTTCAAATCAAACATCAACCTCAACTCGTTGATTGCCGTATGCGAAATGAGAAGGTGGGTGCGAATGCTCCTCAACCCCAACCCCACCATTTTCTCAACACTCCATTGCTATCTATATATATCCTCTCACTCCCAGCTCTCAGTATCATCACCGTATATGGATTTATGAACATCACACCACAGCAAACAACTCATTTTCAATTTTCTTTTGTTTTTTCAAAACCAAATTTGAAAAACCATCCCCTCCTCTCCATTCCCAATAGGAACAACAAAGAGGGGAGAGAAATAGAAAATTTCAACAAACCCATCAACAACCCAACCCATTTCTTCCATTTTCTCTCTCTCTCTATTACTCTTTGTTTGATGTTGCACAGATCAATCTCATCATCCCCTTTTCACGTTTTTAGATAATATTTATATATATATATATATATATATAGATTCATTCATTAGATAGAAGAATTGCTAAAATTTGAGTTATGGGTACAGAGGTGTTGCGTCCTCAGGATTGTTTGATCGAACGGGTCAGAGTTGCTCCGGCCGTTTTTCACCACCGCCGGAAAAACTTTGTTGTCCCTGGAAACCAATACCCGAACCCCAACCCTAAGTCCACTAGCCGTAAACCGGCAGTTCGGCCGGAGCAGAGAAAGCGATCCGAACCGTTGATTTCGAATAGATCGGCGAGTTTGGATGATCTGAAGAAGAGTCACAACCATCTCGTGACGGGACAGGTGACGATTCTCAGGAGAGGCGAGTCACTCGATTCGAAGATCGGAGATCACCACCGTGGCCCGGCGACGAAGAGTTCCGGTGACGATCTGGTTTTGTACGGGTCGAAGAGGTTGGGTCCGGATCCGGAAATGGTCCGGAAGGAGATCCGGATCGGAGAACTCAGAGCCGTTTCTCTCTCTCCTCCGGTGTTCTCCTCCGGCGACCGGGAGTACGCCGGATCGGCGTTTTCGATGTCGCCGTCGCCGAGATCACTTCCTCTGCCGTCGTTCTTCAACAAGAAGCAAGTCTCGAAGGTCGCCGTCGACGGCGACTCTGCCACCAGAGACCTCCGGCGACTTCTCCGGCTGGACTGAAGCTGAAAAACGCTGTCGTTTTTTCTTCCTGGATTGGTAGATCTAGAAGTATCTAGATCCGTATAGATACGTATTTTTATGTGGTATTTTGGTTCGTTCGATTTCGAGGTCTGGCCTTTCCGTTATTTTTTGAAATGGAGAGGGTAAAGGTGTATGAAAGTCGAGAGGTGAATCACGGAGATGGGGGTGTTAATGAAAATTATGTTTTAAATGTGGGGTTAATTTAGAATTTTGGAGTTAAAGGAGTTGATCATGGTATGTAGTATGGGAATGGGGGGGCGTAATCAGAAATATGAGGAAGTGTGAGGGTGGGGATGTGAAAAATGTTCTTTGTGCTGGTGTTTGTGTTGATGTTGATGTTGATGTTGAGATTGGGTTCTCATCTGTATCTGTCTTCTCTTATGTTAAATGCATGGTTGAATGTTTTTGGGGGGGTAAATTTGGGCTGAATTTGGTTTTCATTTCATTTTCTCTTTTGTTGAGAGAATTTCTTGTGTAGTTTCTTCCTTGATTTTTCTCTATGTAAGTTTGGTCTTTTGTGTACAAAGAAGGTAGAGGAATCTCCTCTTCATAATAAATTCATGAATATTTGGGTTTGTCATGTCTCTCTGTCTCTCTTTTTGCTTGTGTTTGTTCTTGTTTGTTGATTGCATTCTATTTTGGAAAGGAAATTAAAAGTTAATTTTTTAATTTTTTTTAAAAACTATGTAAAAAAAATAAAGAAGTGAATTTTTTAAAATAAGTATGAGAAAATAAAAATTAATTGAGGAAAAAAGTATGATAAGATTATGATTTCATTGTATTTGGATGAAAAATGAAAAAGAAAATTTGTACAACTTTCATTTCTAATCAATTCTCAAAGGACTTTTTAAGATAAACAAAACATGAGTTTTAATTAAGATTTTTTTTCCCCCACTAGTTTTCTTTCATTTTGTCATTAGTTGTTTTGGGAAGTTGGTAAAATGTTAGTTTTTGACTTTTTATTAAGTTTTTTGGTTTTTTTGGAAGTGATTTGAGAAGTCAGTAAAAAGCTGTCTTTTTGCTTTTTAGTTTAATATTTATTTATGGTGTCAAATTAAATTAAAATGATCAAAATATCGTTACTCAACATAAAAGATTTATTTTTTTATTTTTTTTTCATAGGCCCTAATTTGTAATTTTAGGGCTACGTTTTTTTGCACTTCTCAAAGGGATTTTGTTGCGTTTTTGGCAGTCACATTTTTGGATATTTTGTTCAAAAACGTGGTTTTTTACTATGTTCTCAAAATGGCACTGTGTTTCTCCTTCACAATTGTTCAAGCCATTCAAGAAGTATTTGAGAGTATTTGGTTCCGTTTGGTAAGCCTCTCAAATTATAGTCTCACCCATTGATTTGAATGTGTTGTTTGTTTTGAGCTTTCAAATCATAATTCTACACTCATTTTTCAAAACTCAATTTAAAACATAATCAGTACTTTTCAAAACTTATAACTAAACACATAATTCAAAATTCTTTTCAAAACTCAATTTAAATCAATATTTTAATTTTGTTAAGATTTTAAATATTTTAATATTTAAATATGTTATGATTTTTTAAATTTTTTAAATATTTTAATTTTTAAATATTATGATTTTAATTTTTTTAATTTTAAAATATTTTATAAAAATAAATTCAAACTCTATTTTATAAAAATATTTTTAAATATTTTAATTTTTTTTGTTATGTATTTGATTACGATTTGAGTGTAGAGTTGCGAAAGTAGTATGGAGTTTTGAGTTATGTGTTTGGTTATGAGTTTTAAAAATAATTTCTTAATTGAGTTTTGTTTTATGTGTTTGGTTACAATTTGAGTGTAAAGTTGTTTTTAAATTTAAAATATTAAAATTTAAAATTATTTAATTTTTTTGAATATTTAAATTATTTAAATTTTTACGATTTATATTTTTTGAATATTTATTTTAATTTTTTACTTATTAAATTTTTTAGATTATTTAAATTATTTAAATATTTATGATTTAAATTTTTTGAATATTTATTTTGAAAAAAAATTATTTCCTTTGTAATATTTTCAATTAAACAATTGATTAATGTTACTTTCTGTTAATAATAAATTTTTTTAATTGAATTTTAAAAAGAGTTTCGTTATGAGTGTTGATCAGAATTTTCAATAGTGTGAAATTAGTGTGTTTTGTTATGAGTTATAACAATTTGAATTAAGTTTTAAAAACTCTTTCCAAAACTCATAACCAAACAAATTTTCGTACTTCACATGTCAAATCAAACTTTCAAAACTCAATTCCACGTATAATTCAAAACTCAATTCAACACTCTATTTAAAAACCATAACCAAACAAATTTTCTACACTCAAATTATAATTCCACAACTCACAAACTTAAAATACAACTCATACTCTCAAATCATATTTATAAAATTCTACCAAACACAACCTTTGTTTTTAAAATTTTTGGCTCATCAAACTCTGAATCCAAACCTTCTAAAAAAAAAACTCTTAATCCAAACATATTGTCAAGATTGTGTTTCCTATTTTGAATTTGAATTTGAAGAAACAAAGAAAGAGAAATAGCTTATATTTTGATTGTTTGGGAAAGTTTTTGGTTTTTTTTTTGTTTGTTTTTTTTCACTACAAGACAAATATTTTATAAAATCAAAAAAAAAAAAATTCAAATAAAATATCACATCAAACTCCATAATCATTTCATTTTTTCTCTCATAAATATCACATTCAACCACAAAAAAATTCAACTATCTTTCCAAAAACAAAATAAAATTCTCAAATAATATCTTACAACTAAAAAAACATATAAAAAAATTCATTTTCGAAACACCCACATAGAGTTAAAAGTTTTGATTTAGGAGAGTGATTCCTTTGATTTATTGAAATAGCTTATATTGTGTTTCCTATTACAAATATAAAAAACATCTTAAATTATATCACATCATCAATTAGTGTTGGAAAAAATGATTTTTGGTGACTTTAATTTAATATTAAAGTGTGGTGACTTTAATTAAATTTTAAAGTGGGTCCCAACCTTGTAACAACCCTCGTACTGATTACCGATAAACTACTGAATTAGCTACTGGTTACCGCTAAACTGAACTGATAATGACTGATAATTGAATTAAGAGAAGTACGGAATGGGCTGATTGAAATTGAAACTGAAATTGAATAAGTTTACCTATTGAATTGCATATTGCATCTGTTTGATTGATTAATTATCTGTTTGAGTTTATGTGTTTAAACTGCTAATTGAAGGCCCTATCGGCGGCCGAATTAGGAACCGTTTAGAGTTTTGGGATCAGTAGAATATTTGTGATTTAATGGCATATTTGTCTGAAAATTTATTAGGAATGATTAAATTAGATTTAAATGAGCTAATTGCAAACTTAGGCTTATCTACCAAATTGCCACCTATAGTGGACCTGTGTTTATTATTATAATAGAGCCTTATTACATTGAATATATCAATTGATCAAAGCTTCTCCTCAGCCTTTTCCTTAGTCCCCACCGAAATTAGAAGAGAGTTAGAGAGGGAGAGGATTGCTCTTGTTGTTTTGGCTTGAAAACTTGAAGAGTTGCTTGAGAATTGAAGTGTAGATTGCTCATTTAGCTTCCTCACCTTGTAATTCAAGACTTAGGTAAGTGAATCCATCTTCTTCTCATTGTCTTTGAGTTCCATCTTGCATGCATCATGGTTATAGAGAAGTTAAGTCATGAATTTGCTCATATATGTTGAATTGGAACTCCATTGTTGCATGCATGTTGAATTTAGTGAGTTTGGAGTTGATTTCATGGCTAAATACCACATGCATGTTCATAAGCATGTACAAATCCATGTTTTCATCTTGTTTTCAAAGTATTGAGCTCATTAGAGCATCACATTGGAGCTTTAAATTGGTTTGAATGCATGCATGTCATGTTTGAATGTTGTTCATGCATGATTCTTGAAAATTGATTTGGAATTGAGCTTGATTAAACTTCCCTTGGGCTTTGATTTTACAAATTGAACTTGGAATCAAGTAGCATTATGTGTTTTAAAGAGTTTTCCAGAAAGTTGGCCTAAGAGGATCGATTTTGGTGTTTGAAAACTAGGTTTTGGACTTGGAGTTCGAATCTGGGTTTTCCAGATTTTTGCCTTCCGCTCGAGCGGGGGAAGTGCCGCTCGAGCGGGGAAATCAAGCTCCCAGTATTTTTGACCTGTGTTGCAGTCCGCTCGAGCGGAGTAATTCGCGCTCGAGCGGATAAATCGAGCATCCAGCATCTTGTACTGTTCATCGGTCCGCTCGAGCGAAGGAATGTACGCTCGAGCGGAGGATTGTGTGTCACGCTCGAGCGAGGAAGTTGACGCTCGAGCGGGGACCCTTGTTTTGCTTGTCCGCTCGAGCGGGGAAACCTGCGCTTGAGCGGAGGCCCTGTTTCACTGAAAATTCTGAAATTGTTTCCTATGCGCATCTTTGCATCCTCATTTCATCCTAGGCATTCTTAGGCCTAGTTTAAGACATCTTAAGGAGGCTATAAATGTAGAACACACCAAGGCCTAATAGGGAGTTAATTATTATACTTCCCAACTGTTAAACTTAGAGTGTGTTCAATCTGTTGACTGTATAGGGTTGGCATTCCGAGGAGACGCGCTAGCTACTGATAGCCCAGAACACTGTGAGTAACAATTGTATAAAGATATGTTCAAAAATGGTTATCTGATTATCTTCTGAACTGTCTACTGAATGGAACTACAACTGAACTGTTTACTGAAATGTAATTATTTACGGAATGAATGTATGTCCTTTATTTCTGAACTGTACTGTGGCATCCTTAGCACCTACTGTTACTGACTGTACTGTCACAGAGATCTCTGCCGGTTCCCTTGTGGAACCATACTGTTTACTGAATGACTGGCCATCATTACTGTTCGGTCTTTAAGACCTACTGCTTACTGTTATGCTAATGGATGTACCACATATAACTGTATAACTGTTCTGGCTGAAAGACTGAAATACTGTTTAATGAACTGTTTTCATTACTGTAAGGACATTACATTCTTAACCTCTTTATACATTATGTTAATCACTGGGCTTTAGCTCACTGCTCATATATATATGTAGGTGTACAGGCACCGGATCAAAGCTAGAGGCGTCGGGGTAGAGTCCCAGTTTTGTCAAGCCAGCCAATGTGCCTCACTGCGAGGTTCCGAGCCTGTTACGCTAAGGCTTAGGGGTGTTTTAGTATTTCCCCTTTTGTACTGTCTCACCGTTTTGTAATGACCGAACGGATTGTATAGACTGAATACTGTACTGTTAATCAGGGATTAGGTCCCGGTTGTACTGAATGTCATGTACGTACATATATCTATGTTGTTCTGTACTGTACTGTCGATGCATATATGTATGAAAAATCTTTTGGCATACAGATTATCACAGCTCAATGGACAATATTTATTTACTGTATTGGCTTCCGCCAGGCCCTGAACTCTGTTTTACTGTATTACTGTTAAGCAGGCCTTCGGTAATCTCGGATTACTGGCCGGTTACGGTGCTAAACCCATAGGGCCGGGTTTGGGTCGTGACAGAGTGGTATCAGAGCGATACTTAACCACGAGTTATACCGCACACACGTGTCCAAATGAGCTATAGGGTGTCCTAGAAAAGCAATTAGGGCATCTCATGAACTTGATAAGTGTGTGGCTATGTTATGACTGAATACATGTTAATGTGATAACTGTCTAAATATGCAACTGTTTACATTATAATTGCTGCAACTGTTATAACTGCTTATAGTGAAATGGACAATGCAAATGAACCTGAGTCCTCCTCCACTGAGGCTAGAATGGCCAGAATGGAAAGAATGATGGAATTGATAACTGCCAGACTTGACCAACAACAGAACCAACCGCCCCCACCTCCTCCTCCGGTACAGCCGGACCAAAATGTGAATGTACAAAATGTGAATGCAAATGAGGGGGATATTATTGCTCTTACCCAGAAGTTCAGCAAGTTGAAACCGCCATCCTTTCAAGGAGGCCTCGAACCATTGAAGGCTGAAGCATGGGTTCTAGAGACTGAGAAACTGTTTGAAGTGTTTCCGTGTTCGGAGGCACATAAGGTACTGTTGGCCACCTTCACTTTGCAAGAAGAGGCGAGAAAGTGGTGGATGCTTACTCGTGATGATAATACAGTTATGACTTGGGCTCAGTTTAAAGTAGCCTTCTTCGAAAAGTACTTCCCTCAGTGTGTTAGGGACAGGAAGGTCACTGAATTTGAACAGTTAAAACAGGGCACAATGTCAGTTGCTGAATATGAAACAAAGTTTACCGGACTTGCTCGATATGCACCACATATGGTGGATACTGAATACAAGAAGGCCAGGAGATTTGAAGGCGGCCTGAATGTTGCTATCCTTGACCGAGTCAACATGTTGAAATTGCCAACTTATGTGGGAGTTCTTGACAGGGCCTTGATGGCCGAATCAAATATTGAAGCACTGAAAACTGAAACACCAACAACTGAATGGCATGGTAAAAGGCATGAGTTCAAGTTTAAGAAAGGCAAGCATAACCCTGCAAACAAGAAACAGAATACGAGGTCAACAACTAGCCCCAGCCAAGGGAGCGGATTCATTCCACCCTGCTCTATATGTGGCAACAAGCACAAAGGAGTTTGTCACAACATAACGGGAGCCTGTTTCAGATGTGGCAAGGTGGGCCATAGAATTAAAGACTGCCCTTCTGCTCCACCAGTTAGTAGTAAAGCTACACCGAGCGCAGCAGCATCAAATGTAGCACCAAAGCCTAACCCCAAAGCTACCGGGAAAGAGCCTATGAGGCAGGGCCGAGTATTTGCCCTAGTACCGGGAGACGTGCAAAATACGGAGACCGTTGTGTCAGGTATCCTCTCTATTTGTGCTCAAAATGCATATGTATTGATTGATTCGGGGTCTACACATTCTTATGTGTCGCATGCCTTCTCACGAAAATTGAATAGACCCTTAGAACCTATGAATTACTTGTTAGCGGTATCATCACCTATTGGGGGATCCATGACATGTGCATATATGTATCCTGCTTGTGAGATTATTGTTGGGGATATGCATCTGTTTATTGATTTACTACCGTTGAACATTGATCATTTTGATGTAATATTGGGGATGGATTGGTTACAAAAATATCATGCTACTATCGATTGTGTGACCAAGCAAGTTGTTTTCCGTCCACCTGGCTTACCTGAATTTGTGTTTAATGGGATTGGAGTAGTACCTCCTCCGTATTTGATTTCTTCTGTGAAAGCTGTTAAATTGATTAGAAAGGGGTGTAAGGGATATCTTTGTTCTGTATTGACTGTATCTACTAATGATAATACTAATGTGAACTGTACTCCTATAGTCAGAGAATTCCCAGATGTTTTTCCAGATAACCTGCCAGGGGATTTGATTGACCGGGAAATTGAATTCACTGTGGATGTAATTCCGGGGACACAGCCAATATCTAAAGCCCCCTACCGAATGGCTCCGACTGAATTAAAAGAACTGAAAGTACAATTGCAGGAACTGTTAGACAAGAAGTTTATCAGACCCAGTACTTCACCGTGGGGTGCTCCTGTTTTGTTTGTAAAAAAAGAAAGATGGTTCTCTAAGATTGTGCATTGATTACCGCGAACTGAACAAGGTAACTGTAAAGAATAAATATCCTTTACCGCGTATTGATGACCTGTTTGATCAGTTACAGGGTGCACAAGTGTCTTCCAAGATTGACCTCAGATCGGGGTATCACCAACTGAAAGTTAAACCGGGAGACATTGATAAAACTGCTTTCAGAACGAGGTATGGCCATTATGAATTTTTAGTTATGCCGTTCGGAGTCACGAATGCCCCTGCTGCATTTATGGACCTCATGAACAGAATTTTTAAACCGTACCTTGATGATTTCATTGTGGTATTTATTGATGACATACTGATTTATTCTAAGACTGTTGAAGAACATGAACGCCATCTAAGACTTGCCCTGCAGACCCTAAGAGAACAGAAACTGTATGCTAAACTGTCTAAATGTGAATTTTGGCTTGATCATGTGATGTTTTTGGGGCATGTTATTAGCAAAGATGGAATTTCTGTTGATCCGCAGAAAATTGAAGCTGTAGTGAACTGGCCTAGACCAACGAATGTAACCGAAGTCCGAAGCTTTTTGGGATTGGCTGGGTATTACAGGAGATTTGTCAAAGATTTCTCCAAGATTGCCTTACCACTGACTCAGTTGACACAGAAGGGGATATCGTTTGACTGGACTGACCAGAGGGAAACAGCGTTCCAAGAGTTGAAAACTCGACTTGTAACTGCACCGGTCCTTACTCTACCTTCAGGTACAGATGGTTACACTGTTTTTAGTGATGCTTCTCATAAGGGTTTGGGATGTGTTTTAATGCAGAATGGGAGAGTTATTACTTATGCTTCCCGACAGTTGAGACCGCATGAAAAGAATTACCCAACCCATGATCTGGAACTTGCTGCATTGGTTTTTGCATTAAAAATTTGGCGTCACTATTTGTATGGGGCAACATGTGAAGTATACATCGACCACAAGAGTCTGAAGTATTTCTTCACCCAGAAAGAACTGAATATGAGACAGCGGAGATGGCTTGAACTGATCAAAGACTATGACCTACGGATTCTGTACCATCCGGGAAAAGCCAATACCGTTGCCGACGCTTTGAGCTGAAAATCGATTGGGAACTTAGCCTGTTTGCTGACTGGACAGAAGGAGTTGCTTTGTGACCTTGAAAAGTCTGAGATTGAAATTGTTGTGAAGGAACAAGGTGGGACCTTAGCTGCTATTTCTGCTCAACCAGCATTGATTGAAGAGATCAAGGAGAAACAACAATTGGATGATTACTTGAAGAAAATCATCGAAGAGAGAGATTCAAAACCGAGACCGGGGTTCAAATTTGACAACAATGTACTGAAATTTCAAGATAGACTGTGTGTACCAAACGACACTGAATTGAAAAGAAGAGTTCTGCAAGAAGGCCACAGTTCGAAGTTTTCGATCCACCCGGGGAATACAAAAATGTACCAAGATCTGAAACAGAATTTTTGGTGGCCGGGAATGAAGAAAGAAATTGCCGATTTTGTGTCCAAATGTCTCCAGTGCCAACAAGTTAAAGCGGAACACCAGCGACCCGCAGGCTTGCTACAACCCTTGCCCATACCAGAATGGAAATGGGAGCATATCACGATGGATTTCATCGTTGGGTTACCTCGCTCCAGGAAAGGTATGAACTCTATTTGGGTTATTGTTGATAGACTGACCAAATCTGCTCACTTCTTACCTGTCAAGACAATTTATAATGCGGACAAATTGGCCATACTCTATATTGATGAAATTGTTAGACTGCATGGAGTGCCTGTGTCTATTGTTTCTGACAGGGATTCGAAGTTTACATCGAGGTTCTGGCAAAGCCTACAGACTGCATTGGGTACTGAATTGAGGCTGAGTAGTGCCTATCATCCTCAGACAGATGGACAGTCAGAAAGGACCATCCAAACCTTAGAGGATCTACTGAGAATGTGTGTCCTTGATTTTCAGGGAAACTGGGAAAGTCATTTGCCGTTGGCCGAATTCGCCTACAACAACAGCTACCATTCGAGTATTGGTATGGCGCCTTTCGAGACATTGTATGGCAGAAAGTGTAGATCTCCAATTTGCTGGGCAGAAGTTGGAGATGGGCCGTTGCTTGGGCCCGAAATTGTTTATGAAATGACTGAAAAGATAAAGCTGATACAACAGAGACTGAAAACTGCACAGAGTAGACAGAAGAGTTATGCAGATATTAGAAGATGAGACCGAGAATATGAAGTGGGTGATCACGTTTTTGTGAAAGTGACACCAATGAAAGGCCAGACTCGTTTTGGAGTCAAAGGCAAGTTAGCGCCGCGGTATGTCGGACCGTATCAGATTATTGAGAAAATCAATCCGGTGGCGTATCAAGTTGCGCTTCCTCCTGAAATGGAGCATATGCATAACGTCTTTCACATTTCTATGTTGAGAGCTTATCTCCGGGATCCGTTCCATGTGATTGAGACTACCCGTATCGTCTTGAGTGATGACTACACTTACGAGGAACGGCCTATACAGATTGTAAACCGACGGATCAAGAAACTGAGGAACAAGGAGATCCCGCTAGTGAAAGTTGACTGGCAGAACCATGGTGGTGTGTATGCCACTTGGGAAAGGGAAGATGACATGGCTAGGCGATATCCTGATTTGTTCCCGCTGAATCCTGTTTTCTTCCAAAATGAAGGTAACTCGAGTTTAGAGGACTAAACTCCTTATAAGGAGGGGAGACTGTAACAACCCTCGTACTGATTACCGATAAACTACTGAATTAGCTACTGGTTACCGCTAAACTGAACTGATAATGACTGATAATTGAATTAAGAGAAGTACGGAATGGGCTGATTGAAATTGAAACTAAAATTGAATAAGTTTACCTATTGAATTGCATATTGCATCTGTTTGATTGATTAATTATCTGTTTGAGTTTATGTGTTTAAACTGCTAATTGAAGGCCCTATCGGCGGCCGAATTAGGAACCGTTTAGAGTTTTGGGATCAGTAGAATATTTGTGATTTAATGGCATATTTGTCTGAAAATTTATTAGGAATGATTAAATTAGATTTAAATGAGCTAATTGCAAACTTAGGCTTATCTACCAAATTGCCACCTATAGTGGACCTGTGTTTATTATTATAATAGAGCCTTATTACATTGAATATATCAATTGATCAAAGCTTTTCCTCAGCCTTTTCCTTAGTCCCTACCGAAATTAGAAGAGAGTTAGAGAGGGAGAGGATTGCTCTTGTTGTTTTGGCTTGAAAACTTGAAGAGTTGCTTGAGAATTGAAGTGTAGATTGCTCATTTAGCTTCCTCACCTTGTAATTCAAGACTTAGGTAAGTGAATCCATCTTCTTCTCATTGTCTTTGAGTTCCATCTTGCATGCATCATGGTTATAGAGAAGTTAAGTCATGAATTTGCTCATATATGTTGAATTGGAACTCCATTGTTGCATGCATGTTGAATTTAGTGAGTTTGGAGTTGATTTCATGGCTAAATACCACATGCATGTTCATAAGCATGTACAAATCCATGTTTTCATCTTGTTTTCAAAGTATTGAGCTCATTAGAGCATCACATTGGAGCTTTAAATTGGTTTGAATGCATGCATGTTATGTTTGAATGTTGTTCATGCATAATTCTTGAAAATTGAGTTGGAATTGAGCTTGATTAAACTTCCCTTGGGCTTTGATTTTACAAATTGAACTTGGAATCAAGTAACATTATGTGTTTTAAAGAGTTTTCCAGAAAGTGGGCCTAAGAGGATCGATTTTGGTGTTTGAAAACTGGGTTTTGGACTTGGAGTTCGAATCTGGGTTTTCCAGATTTTTGCCTTCCGCTCGAGCGGGGGAAGTGCCGCTCGAGCGGGGAAATCAAGCTCCCAGTATTTTTGACCTGTGTTGCAGTCCGCTCGAGCGGAGTAATTCGCACTCGAGCGGATAAATCGAGCATCCAGCATCTTGTACTGTTCATCGGTCCGCTCGAGCGAAGGAATGTACGCTCGAGCGGAGGATTGTGTGTCACGCTCGAGCGGGGAAGTTGACGCTCGAGCGGGGACCCTTGTTTTGCTTGTCCGCTCGAGCGGGGAAACCTGCGCTCGAGCGGAGGCCCTGTTTCATTGAAAATTCTGAAATTGTTTCCTATGCGCATCTTTGCATCCTCATTTCATCCTAGGCATTCTTAGGCCTAGTTTAAGACATCTTAAGGAGGCTATAAATGTAGAACACACCAAGGCCTAATAGGGAGTTAATTATTATACTTCCCAACTGTTAAACTTAGAGTGTGTTCAATCTGTTGACTGTATAGGGTTGGCATTCCGAGGAGACGCGCTAGCTACTGATAGCCCAGAACACTGTGAGTAACAATTGTATAAAGATATGTTCAAAAATGGTTATCTGATTATCTTCTGAACTGTCTACTGAATGGAACTACAACTGAACTGTTTACTGAAATGTAATTATTTACGGAATGAATGTATGTCCTTTATTTCTGAACTGTACTGTGGCATCCTTAGCACCTACTGTTACTGACTGTACTGTCACAGAGATCTCTGCCGGTTCCCTTGTGGAACCATACTGTTTACTGAATGACTGGCCATCATTACTGTCCGGTCTTTAAGACCTACTGCTTACTGTTATGCTAATGAATGTACCACATATAACTGTATAACTGTTCTGACTGAAAGACTGAAATACTGTTTAATGAACTATTTTCATTACTGTAAGGACATTACATTCTTAACCTCTTTATACATTATGTTAATCACTGGGCTTTAGCTCACTGCTCATATATATATGTAGGTGTACAGGCACCGGATCAAAGCTAGAGGCGTCGGGGTAGAGTCCCAGTTTTGTCAAGCCAGCCAATGTGCCTCACTGCGAGGTTCCGAGCCTGTTACGCTAAGGCTTAGGGGTGTTTTAGTATTTCCCCTTTTGTACTGTCTCACCGTTTTGTAATGACCGAACGGATTGTATAGACTGAATACTGTACTGTTAATCAGGGATTAGGTCCCGGTTGTACTGAATGTCATGTACGTACATATATCTATGCTGTTCTGTACTGTACTGTCGATGCATATATGTATGAAAAATCTTTTGGCATACAGATTGTCACAGCTCAATGGACAATATTTATTTACTGTATTGGCTTCCGCCAGGCCCTGAACTCTGTTTTACTGTATTACTGTTAAGCAGGCCTTCGGTAATCTCGGATTACTGGCCGGTTACGGTGCTAAACCCATAGGGCCGGGTTTGGGTCGTGACACAACCTTTTATTGTATTGGGTCCAACTGAGCCAAAAACCATTGGGTTTTGAATAAGAAATTGACAAGAAATTGCTTCATGATATTAGATTCATTAATAGGATTTTAAAGAGTTTTGAAATCATTTTTCTTGGCTAAAGGGTGTGAATCCTCTGGGCATCCAACCTTTCATATTTTTGGAAATGGGCTATGGATGCTTGGTGTTTTAATGACCAGCTTTAAAGGCTGGAGGCTCTTCTTCTCTCCCTTTTACATGTATAAATTGAGACCCTCCTATCGAGTTTCGATATAGAAATTTTTTGCTTCCATTTTACAAGTCAGTTTGCCAGAAAGTTCCTACATTGAGAGAGTGCTGCCACTGTTCTTGTTCGCTAAGCTAGACAGAAAGTGCTTTTGCCGTAGCTGGTTTTGACCGTCGTATCCTGGAAGACAGACGCCGAGTTTCCTTAAGCACTCGACCCGTGAGACGGCAAAATCTGTTTTAAGGAAATTGCTTCTGTGCAGGTTTCGGTTTCGTTTCTTTACCATTTATTGTTTTGTGTATTTCTGTTGAAATTTAGTTGTAATTATCTGCATATGTTCTTGGTATATAATTTTGATTTCTTCATAAATCTATTTATTTAATTTCACAATTTGAACAACAAACTTAAAATAGATTTATATATATTTTCTATGAAATTGATCGAATAGATTTATATAGACTATTAGGTTAGTTTTGTATAATGTTACTAGGAATTGTTGCGGAATTGCTCACTATTTCAATGATTGTAAATTATGCTATGGTACTCTCTAATTGCTTAGTTTAGTTAGAATTCTCTATCATAATTTGCATGAATTTTAAGGTTATAAAATATAATTTATGGATGTTGTAATTTTGACATGCTAATTCTATTCTAATTTTAATTTGTTACATGCTTATTATTTTCTAAATTAGATTACATAATTTAATGTATTTTGGAGTTATAGAGTTTTTATGAATTGTTTACATGATTAATGTGAATTATTTAATTAGGTGCATTAATCTAAATTATCTAATTGGGTGCATTAATCTAAATTATTTAATTAGGTGCATTAATCTAAATTATCTAATTGGGTGCATTAATTTGAATTATTTAATTAGGTGCATTAATCTAAATTATCTAATTGGGTGCATTAATCGGAATTATTTAATTGGGTGCATTAACTTTGAATTTAACTTATTTATTTGGAGTTATTAGTTTAAATGTTTATTATGAATTAATTTCATTCATAACTCATGAGTATTGAACTTTATTTTAAAGTTTTAATTTAATTGGCATTTTAATTCATTGGTTAATTTTATAAATAGTTGGCTAGATGGTTTCAATTATTTATTATATTTATTTTTGCTTAGATTATTTGTTTGTATTTTGTTGTGATTTTTTTTTCCTGCTAACTTTCTTTACAGGAATACTTATGCAAAAGGGAATGGAAAAACAAATACAAAACCAAATGAATAGTATTTGGGATGTAAAAACAAAAATGTTTGGACTACTAACTTTTGTGTTGAATAGGAATACCTAAGCGTGGAAAGACTTTTGGACTAAATAGAATCCTTATGGATTGGCTAATTTATTTAAATGTTTGAAACATGTTTTGCTTGAGATTTAGTTGGTTTGTTTACCAATTTGTAGTAGCAAGTTTTATTTGTTTGTTTTGTTAGAAGCATTTTACATGCGTGTAATTGTTATAACAATTTTTAAATTGCTTGTAAGTTTGGAACTTGATTTGGTTTTCTGTAATAAAAACCAAAGTGTTTAGCATTGGCTAAAGAGTAGTTCTTATTTGTTCAAAAATGACAACTAAGAAGGATTTGGTTTCAAACTTTTGGAGTTTGAGGAAGTCTTTGGGTTTAATCATTTTATTCCCAAAGTGTTGGAAAACCAAGTTTGGAGAAAGTCTTTGGTTATAATCTGATTATATCCAAAGTGTTTTGGTTTTGAGAAAGGAAACCAAATTTTAGCATTAGCTAAAATATTTCTGATTTTATTTAGAAATAATGGACGTAGTTCCGGGAGTACCGGTTAATTTTTATGAGTGGTGTAATTCTAGTAGCAAATTTTATTTGCTTGGGAATCGGTTTGTTATAACCTGGTTTATCCCCTAGAAATCTTAATTTTTAAATTGTTTCCTATGGACTAGGAGTCAACATGCTCTTGAATGTTTTGTTAAAAGGTTAATTGGGTTTTAAGTGGGACCGATGTGACATCTCCAGTCTTTCTGGAAACATTCCTGACCATGTTCGATTCTAGGTTAAATGGTGAAATTAGTTTTGAATTAAGTTTCCATCTGAGGGATTTTCTAAGGGTTAAGTTTAATTTCTGGAATCACAGAAGTGAAATTCAGTTGTGATGTTTCAGAAATGGCTTCAAAATGTGACAAACAGAAATGTTGTTCCACTTGACAACCTTAGCCTCACGAGATTCTTAAAGGAAGATCTTGAGAGATCAAGTATGATTAAAGGAAATCATAAGATTGCATTAAAATATCTCTGAATTGATCAGAGGCAAATTAGTATGGTATCCTTGTGTTATTTATAGCATTTATGATTGTTATGTGACTTTGCTTGAAAGCAAAGTTGAGACAACCTGTTATAGTAGGTGAATATTTTTAGATTTTTAAATTCCAAATATATTCTTAAATTGGTGGCTCCTAGTGAGTACAAGATCACTGATCACAGAGATAGAAAACTAGTGGTTCCTAGGAGATGTTAGACTACTGGCTACACAGTTATGAGATTGTGGTTTCTAGTAGTGAACAGATTACTGATCACATGTCAAGACATCATGGTTCCTAGTAGTGGAGAGGCTACTGGTCATATGTCAAGACATGATGATTCCTAGTAATGAAAGAGTCTATTGATCCTATGTCAGGACGTTGTGATTCCTAGTAGTAAAGTGACTACTGATCACAGGTTAAGACATTGTGATTCCTAATAGTAGAAAGTCTACTAACCACATGCTGAGAAATTAGTGATTCCTAGTGATTAGATTACTGGCCATGTTATGAAGTTCCGAATAGTAGACTATTGAACACTGGATTTGTGTTTCCTAATAGTAAGACTATTGGTTTTAGAGTGATAGGTCGGACCTAATATATTTGGGTGCCTAATTCGGTTGATGACATTCTGGGAATGTATTTACTGTGATATGATTTTGAGAGTTTCATAATCATTGTGACACAAGGATTTGTTCAAAAAACTTTGTATAAATTCTACAAAGAAGACTTAATTATCTGACTCCAAAATTGAGGAGGATAATAGAAAGAAATGAGGGAGTACCTCTTTAGTGAAGGCCAATGTCATTGAGCATGGCAAATTTTTTGGGATGAGGAAGAAGCCTCCCGTGAACAAGGGCTCTATGCTGGGGCTAAGGGGTGGTGTTGCAAAGAAGTTGGTATACAAGCCGCGGGAACCTGGTTATCGGTTCTTTGGGAAGTGCTACAACTGTGGTAGCGAGGCTTTTAGTTTTACTAGGGCTACACGCCATATCTGCTCCGAGAAGGAGTTGTTTACAACTTTCGAACCAGTTACAAATGGTAAGAAGTTGTTTATGGGAAACTCTGCTACCTCGATTGTTGAGGGGAAAGGAAACGTGGTCCTGAAGTTAACCTCAGGAAAGAGCTAACCTTGAACGAAGTCCTGTATGTTCCGGACATTCGTAAGAATCTTGTCTCAAGGACTCTTCTCAGTAAACATGTTTTCGCATGGTTTTTGAGTCCGACAAGGTCGTTCTGACGAAACACAAGTGTGAAACTTGTGTTGAAGTGAAGTGGACAAGATCCCGTATGAGTTATGGAAATGTGTTAAGCCTTCTTATAAATTCTTACAAATGTGGGGGTGTCTTGCTATTATGGCGATTCCTACACCCTAACGGGTTAGGATAGGCCCGAAATCCGTGGATTGTATATTCATTGGTTATGCACATAATAGTAGTGCATATCGGACACTCGGTTATCAAAAAAAAAAAAAAAGTAGTGCATTCGGTTTCTTGTACATAAGTCTGAAATTCCAGATATTCACAGGAATACCATCATGGAGTCAAGGAATGCATGTTTCTTTGAAAACTTTTTTCCTTGTCAAACCTAAGAAGAGGTTCTGAGGTTTTGGAGCAATTTGATGAGCTTGCTAGTGATGACGATCATTTTGATGATTAAAGTAAAAGGGCTAGGATGTCCAAGTCTTTTGATCCAGACTTCTTGACTTATATGATTGAGAACGAACCTCAAACTTTCCACAAAGTTGTGACTTCTCCTGAGAGTCCTTGATGGAAAGAAGCGATCAAAAGTGAGATTGACTCCATCTTACAGAACCACACCTGGGAGTTGGTAGTTTTACCTCCAGGTTGTAAGCCTTTAGGCTGCAAATGGATTTTTAAAAAGAAAGATGAAGGCCGATGGGTCAATTGACAAGTATAAGGCGAGGCTCGTTATCAAAGGGTATAGACAACAAGAAGGCCTGGATTACTTTGATACGTACTCACCTGTAATTCAGATAACATCCATTCGCGTGGTGATTGCGTTAGCAGTTTTGCGCAATCTAGAGATATACCAGATGGATGTAAAGACAGCTTTCTTAAATGGGGATTTGAATGAAGAAATCTTTATGGAGCAACCTGAAGGGTTTTCAGCTCCAGGGCAAAGCAAGAAAATCTGTAAACTTGTCAAATCTTTGTATGGTTTGAAGCAAGAGCCTAAACAATGGCATGAGAAGTTTGACAACGTAATGTTGTCAAGTGGGTTTAGAATCAACGAATGTGACATGTGTGTTTATGTCAAAGACACTGACAGAGGTTATGTCATTTTGTATCTATATGTTGATGATATGCTCATTATACGTAGTAATGATGAAATGATTAAAACTACCAAGAAGTTGTTAAACTCTAAGTTTGACATGAAGGATATGGGCATTGCTGATGTTATTCTGGGAATCAAGATTACCAGAACATCTGGCGGAATTGTACTTTCTCAGTCTCATTATGTTGATAAGATACTTGAGAAGTTTAGTGGATCAGATACGAGTGTGTCATCGACACCTGTAGACTTAAGTCTACATTTTACCAAGAATAATAAAGAGATTGTCTCTCTGTTAGAATATTCTCGGGTAAATAGAAGTTTAATGTATCTGATGAGTTGTACTAGGCCGGATATAGCTTACTCGGTTAGCAGGCTTAATAGATACACAAGTAATCCCGATGCTTCTCTTTGGAAAGGCATTGTGCGGGTGTTAAGGTATTTACGCTACACTCGGGATTATGGGCTGCATTATACTCAATATCCAGCGGTGCTAGAAGGCTATAGTGACGCGTATTGGATATTTGATATAAAGGACTCAATTTCCACTAGTGGTTTTGTGTTCACTCTTGGTGGGGCAGCCATGTCTTGGAAATCTTCTAAGCAAACGTGTATATCTAGATCAACGATGGAATCAGAGTTTATTGCTTTGGATAAAGCAACAGAAGAAGCTGAATGGCTTTGCCATTTCATTGAAGATATTTCACGTTGGTCTAAACCTGTGCTAGCTATTTGTATTCATTGTGATTGTCAATTTGCAATTGGTAGGGCACAGAGTAATATGTATAATGGAAAGTCTAGACATATCCGTCGTAGACATAATTCCATACGACAACTATTCTCGAATGAAGTTGTCTCTTTAGACTATGTAAAGTCTAAGGACAACATTGCAGATCCGCTAACCAAAGGGTTAAGTCGAGTGTTAGTCGAAACGTCGCCAAAAGGAATGGGGTTGAGGCCTTTGGAAGTTACCGGAATGGAAACCCAACCTAGTTGACTGGAGATCCCAAGATCTAGGTTCAATGGGACAACCTAATTGCGTGTAACGATGGTATGTCACTGAGGAGGTTAAACCTCCAACCATTCCTTCTATCAGTGATACCTGCAAGTGTAGAGGATAAACTGAGCTTTCAATGACTCTTGTGTGTTAAGCTGTTGAGCTAAGTATTGCATGATACTAAAGTAGAGTCACCTATGTGAGTTTGAAGTGGGGCCGCTTCTAGAAGAATTGGATAGGCCAAGATTCTTTGAAACCACTCGCTGAACCAGGCTAGTGTCCAGGGCCACACAGGGCACATCAGTGAGAACAGAATGGTGGTAGGAGTAATTCCTGTGTGAGATCTATTGTTTCAGTTTACATAAACGGTAGAGCAGTTCAAGATGTCTTATTCATTGATCAGCCAGTAAACTCGATAGGTTTTCACTGGGAGAGGTTCAAAGCCAAAAGCTACCTTCTCTGATGTCGGGGTTAGTTCGTTGTACTCTCTCTTCGAGTCATTATTGTTGAACGATGTCCGTTTGTTGAGTCTTTTGGTCAATTTTTATTCATGTGGGGGATTGTTGGAAAAAATGATTTTTGGTGACTTTAATTTAATATTAAAGTGTGGTGACTTTAATTAAATTTTAAAGTGGGTCCCAACCTTTTATTGTGTTGGGTCCAAGTGAGCCAAAAACCATTGGGTTTTGAATAAGAAATTGCTTCATGATGTTAGATTCATAAATAGGATTTTAAAGAGTTTTTAAATCATTTTTCTTGGCTAAAGGGTGTGAATCCTTTGGGCATCCAACCTTTCATATTTTTGGAAAGGGGCTATGGATGCTTGGTGTTTTAATGACCAGCCTTAAAGGCTGGAGGCTCTTCTTCTCTCCCCTCTACATGTATAAATTGAGACCCTCCTATCAAGTTTCGAAATAGAAATTTTTTGCTTCCATTTTACAAGTCAGTTTGCCAGAAAGTTCCTACATTGAGAGAGTGCTGCCACTGTTCTTGTTCGCTAAGCTAGACAGAAAGTGCTTCTGCCGTAGTTGGTTTTGACCGTCGTATCCTGGGAGACAGACGCCGAGTTTCCTCAAGCACTCGACTCGTGAGGCGGCGAAATCTGTTTTAAGGAAACTGCTTCCGTGCAGGCTTCGGTTTCGTTTCTTTACCATTTATTGTTTTGTGTATTTCTGTTGAAATTTAGTTATAATTATCTGCATATGTTCTTGGTATATAATTTTGATTTCTTCATAAATCTATTTATTTAATTTCACAATTTGAACAACAATTAGTACATTAGTTAATACACTAGTTAATATATTAATTGGTCCATATAGGCTATAGCATTATTCTAACAAAATTGATGAATCCAATTTTGGTGAAATTGGAAATTGAAGCCAAGTTCATAGTGAGAAAATTCACATGGTTTAAAGCAATGTCATAATAGCCTATGAACAAGTTAAAAATTAATAATTAGAAAGTTAAAATTAAAAGTATTATTTTTTATATTTTAGATAATTAATATTTTAAAATTTATTTAAATTAATTTTTGTCTAATAAATTGTATGTACAAAAATTATATCAAATAATCTAATATAAATTCTTAAATTAAAATAAATTATATAAGCAACAACAAACTGACCAATACGAGTAGTTTCTGGTATTGAATAAAACCATGGTCTAGTTTTCATTTTATGAGATGAGACCATAGATTTTTGGCTGGCTGGTATTTGACTATTTGAAGCTTTGGAAAAAAAATATAAGGAAAATGTTTGAAATTCTTAAAAAAAAATTAATTTAATATATAATGATGTAATTTGATCAGTGTTAATTTTTAATTGATTATTTATTTAGTTATATGAAATTTATCATATTTATCACATTATTATAAATGTATTTATAAGTATTATCTCCGTCTCAAAATATTAGTCTCTTATTACATTTTTTATTGTATCAAATATTAGTCTTTTTCAAAAATTAAGGATTAAAATAATATAAATTTCTTATTTTGTCATTCTTTTAAATTCATTAACAATACAAAAAGTAAAATCATAAAAACTAATATTTTCAAAAAAATGTATAATCAAAGAATAATTTTGAAAAATTAATATTTTTAAAATATAATAATTGTGCTACTAAAAAAAATAAATTCCCTAAAAAAAACTATTATTTTAAAACGAAAGAAGTACAAAATATGAGTGTTTTAACATTGTTTTTTCTTTTCTTTTTTAACAAGAAAAAATAATGTTATGAAGTATCATCATGGTATCCGTAAACCCAGGTCTTAAGTAGTGAGTTGCCAATTTAATTTAACTCAATTCATAAAAAGTAACTCACCACCAAAATATTAATAAAATTCAACCATACACAAGCGAGCTCATACGCGACTGAGTCTTTTAACATTGTCGACCAAAAGTCTTGGATCCACACATAAATTACCTAACCTTACGTTTGAGTCTCTTGACCCACACAACACAATGATGGTGATAGTGTGAATTGACAATATTTTTTAAGAGGAAATTTGCCATCCCAGAACATTAATTTGTATTACCCTACTTAATCATTAATGCAGTTCCCTTTTACCCAAAAAAAAAAAAATTGAAAAATTAAATTAAAAATTTTATGACTTTAATCATTATAATTTATAAAATTTACTATAAATTTATAATTATATTTTAAAAATACCATTGTTTTATTACTTCTTTTCTAAGACGGAGACGCTATTATATAGTCAAGGGTGTATATAGTATTCATTTTGTAATAGCATCATAAAATTTTATAATATATACTGTAAAATGTATATACTACAAAAAATTAAATTAAAATTTAGAAACAAAATTATTTTTTAAGGACTAAATATTTTTATTGTGAAAGGTGTCATTATATTTTTAATAACAAAAATTAAGCATTAGTGATGAATTATATATCTTTTTGGGACCAAATTTTTTGTCTTAAAAAATAAATCATTTTGAGACCAAATTATTTTGTCACTAAAAGTCTATTTATTAGTGATATTTTCAAAATTGTCGCTAAAAATCTTTTTTTGACTTTTCGGAATGATCTTTTAGTAACTATTCTCATGACGATAGAAATTGATCCCTAAATGTCTTTTGTAACAAAATTTTTACTTTTAGAGATCAAAACATTTGGTCTCTAAAACTTTATATGATGTAGTTATAAAATGACATAACTTTTCTCATTATAAAAGATAAAATTTTTATTTTGTACACCATAAATTTATTATTTATAATATTTAATATAAATTGACATAAAATATATTTTGCAACTTTTATCATTAAAAATGTATCTCCCTTAAAAGAGCACATCATAGATATCCCCTTTCGAAGAGCACTTCCTCCGTCACCAATACTACTACCAATCCACCACCACGACAGCCACTCCACAACAACTACCCAACCTAGGTCCAAAATACTTTGCTTGGTTAGAGTTTTTCAAAAATACTTTTTAAAAAATTTTACTTTTTTATTTTTCGTATTTTTTTTTGTTTTTATTGAATTTTTTTAATATTTTAAGCAATTTTTTTAATTTTTAGACATACCTAACATAGATATACCTAAAAAGTAAAAAAATTATGAAAAAAATCTTTTAAAAATTCACTAAATATCAAAAAAAAAAAAAAAAAAAAAAAAAAAAAGAGAATTCAGTACATTTTTTAAATATTTTTATGTATTTATTAATTTTTTAAAATATTTTTTGACAATTTTTTTACTTTTTAAATACATCTAAGTAACGTGCATCTAAAAAAGTAAAAAAAAAGTTGAAAATTTTAAAAATATTCACTAAAAATAACAAATTCAATTTTTTAAAAATTTAATCCAAAAAACTCAAACTAAACACATTGATATTGGTTTTGTCTTTCCTATCACGTGGCAAGCAAGGAGACACATAAATATTTTGATTAAATATAAGAAAAAAGTACATAGATAGTATCTTATATAATTGGAAAAACACACCACATAGATATAGATGATTTTTCATATTTAAGAGATAACATGAGAGATTAGGTATTTGTCATTAGTTGAAAGCAGGCAAGCACCTTAAACATTATTTATCAATCCTTGAAGCTTGGACAAGCCACCTTTCTAAGAGTAAAAGCAAAACAATTCTACTTCTGGGCTTGTAATCCAAGCTCACACCTACTAACCCCTCTCTGTCTCTCTAAATCCCAAACATATATATATATATTGCTGTAACATGATATCCACACCACCACAACACAAAGACAAAACCACAAGTGAGAGCCACATATTCTTCCTAGCAATAACCAATATGGCCAACAACAATAGCAAAACCATAAAAGACATGACATTCACAGGTGTGGGAAACCTCGTAAGGCTCCTCCCAACAGGCACTGTCTTCCTCTTCCAATTCCTCAACCCTGTCCTCACCAACAATGGCCACTGCCACCCACTCAACAAGTACTTCTCCGCCACTCTCACCGCCATTTGTGGCCTCTCCTGCTTCCTCTCTTCCTTCACAGACAGTTACACAGACAGCAATGGCAATACCCACTACGGCATTGCAACGATGAAGGGTCTTTGGCCATCATCCTCCATGGTTTCTTCTTCTGATGACTTGTCTAAGTATAAGCTTCGGTTTGGAGACTTTGTTCATGCCTTTTTTTCTTTGACTGTGTTTGGTGTGGTGGCTCTTTTGGACTCAAACACTGTGGATTGTTTTTATCCGGGTTTTGAGTCGACTGGGAAAACTTTGCTTATGGCTGCGCCGCCTGTTATTGGGGCGGTTTCTGGGTCGGTGTTCATGTTGTTCCCTAGCAACCGCCATGGCATTGGGTACCCTTCAAGTCCGTCTACAGACGAGTCTTAATTTGAGTCTCAGTGCACGAGACTCCATATAAATTACCTTGAAATTTAAATCTTAATTTCATAGCCACACACTAAATATGCAAAATAATCAAGCTTAAAAAGTGGCTTGCAAAATTACTCAAAAATGAAGTGCTATATAGATTCAAACTTAATCTGACGTGGGTCATATTTAATTTGATCTAACACTTCATTTTTATTTTTTATTTATTTTTTGAAATAATCAGTGATGTCTTAATATGTATAGTGTGTGATATTATACATTAATACTGTATAATATATTGAATTAATGAGGTAATGTGTCTTGCTTTGCTTTTGCTGATTACTATTACTATTTGTTTTGGGTAATATGAGCCCTATTTATGATCCAATCAAAGAATAAAAAGAGTTTGATATCTATAATTGTTTGACCCTATTTCAATAACCGGAATACAAAAAATGAAGCAGTATACTGAGCCTATGGTCCTCGTAACACAAAAAGAAAAACCAAATACACATAATACATCAATTTATCCCATTTCATGATAAAAATTAAATATTGATTTACTTAATTTATTTCTAATTACGCCCACCATGTTGCGCATACCGCGATAGTATACCCAAAAAAAAGTGAAAGATTAAATTATTGGAGAAGAAATCAAGTACACATAATACATCAATTTATCCCATTTCATGATAAAAATTAAATATTGATTTACTTAATTTATTTCTAATTACGCCCACCATGTTGCGCATACCGCGATAGTATACCCAAAAAAAAGTGAAAGATTAAATTATTGGAGAAGAAATCAAGTCCCTATCCCCCAAATTCCTCTTGAAGAACAAGAGTTTGTCATCCTCACAAACTTTTGTTTCACTTTGTGTTTTTGTCTGCTATGCTCTCGAGCACTTCCAACTGCTTTTGCAATTTCAACCTTAACTATGTGATGATCGGAAGTACCTTTGGATGAAATGACTGAGTATGATCCTGGCACGAACTTGAAAGGTAAATCCGGAGAAGCCATAACATAATCCACCCTAGTTCCATACTTGCATGTCCCCTGCACATCTGCATGTGGCATGTTTTATTTAAACCTAAATTTTTGTACAATGATAAATTTCACACTAACTTTGCTGAATTAATCAAGAAAGTGTTTTTTTGTACTTTGGCCTTTGGCAATGATGACAACCGGTTCATATTCCCCTGCAGAGTCCTTTGCATCGATGTACCCTTTTCCATTCAAAAACTTCATCACCTCAACCTTTGGTGTTGGCTTTCCTACCTCCTCGTAATACTGCAACAAAATTGTCTCGTAATCATCTCATTTTTGTGTGGGGAATTTTTTCAAAGGTCCCATAATGAGATCTTAAAAAAACATAGAAATTTCTTAATTTTTAGAAAATTTATCAATGCAAAAATTGAGAAATTTCACAGTTTTGTAACACAATTTTCTGAAACATAGAAACTATGGAATTTTGTTTTACATAATTTCATATTCAATATGAATCTTTCTTTCTTTTCTTTTTTTATTTTTTTATTTTTATAGATCTCAACAATAAGAGTCCAAAAATATATAATTTATCAAAAAATACTAAGAGAGTGACAAATCTGGCCTAATCTTTGCAGAAACTTTAAAAGAAATGACAAACTACCTATAATCGAAGTCAATGATATCTCATGAGTTAATGGGAAAAAAAAAGAAGAAAATGATATGTGCTCCAAAAAAGTAACATGAAATTTATCTGAAAATGAAGTGTGTGGGGTATAGACTCAAAATGAATGTAATCCACACTTTGTATTTTTTTTCTAGGTGCTTTTTCCGAGTACCGAACATTGGGACTCTTTGGCAAGTTGGGTTTTAACTTTTTTTAGGCTAAAATTCACAAAAAGACAAAATAAGTTTAAATAGTCAATAAGACAGAATGTCATATCAAACCTATAAGCATTTCACTTTTTCTCTTACAAACTTCATATCCAACTACAAAAAAATTCAACTATCTTTCCAAATACAAAAATTTTAACCTACTAAAATAGCCAACTTCCCAAACGAAACCATTATTGAAACAAAAAAAAGTCATAAAACATAAGATCATCCAGGAGATTTGCCCCTGATTATTTTATGTTCTCTTTGGTAGGTGGGGGCAATAATTTTCTTACCACAAAATTACTTTATGTATGTTGCAACTATGTAACAAGACTAAGGGTTACCTGGACAATGTCAGTCCATCTCTCTGATGAGTAATCTGATCCATCTAGTGAATTTAACCCACCTGCCAAGATATTGGGACCATCATTTGATTGGATTATTGCATTAATCTGCTTCATCCTCCAATTCTCATTTAGATGATCAAGTTGGGTGCAATGGAAGTTAACTTCTCCCATGTATGGCACATCAATTGTAGCCCTCAACACATTCCTTCATGCATCCAAATATTAAGCAAAAATAGAGTATAAGTTGTGTGGCTTACACCTTAATTCTATGCAAAAATAATAATTTCTTAGACTGAGTTTGGTTAGGATGAAAGTGGTGGAAAGTGTGGAAAAGAGAAAAAATTGAAACTTTTCCCTCATTTGTTTAATATGAGAGTGGTGAAAAATGTAAAAAAGTGAAATCTTATACAACTCATATCAGCTTGATAGCTTTGTTTCTAGTTTCTTGCAAAAATTACACCAAAAAAAGAAAGAAAAAAAAAGAGTGAAAAAAGCCAACAATTATAACTTTCTCACACAATTTCATCTTAACGAAATGCACACAAGAAATTTTTTTTTTCTTCTTTTTACTTCACTTCGCTATCACTTTGATTTTCCATCATATTTCTCACCCTAATTAAAAACCATATTCCTATCCTCAAAAAAGAAGTTTTTGAATGACAGAGAACTCAACCTAGGCAAGGTCCTGGCCAAATATAATAAGCTGAATTTCTTTCTTTCCTTTTCCCATCAAATCCCTCAACCCAAACAGTATGAATTTCAATAGTTAAGCATAACCCATTTTTGTAGAATGTTGAAGGAGCAGGATAAATGCCAATCTATGCCCATCCCACCATTAGAGAAAACAAAGTGGCACTAGCAAAATCAATGGCTAATTCAACTTCCAATACTAAATTTTTCTAGTGTTGAGGAGGGAGAAAAAAAGGCACCTGAAATCTTGATCATCGAAAATTTTCTGAACTCTCCATCGCTTGATTGGCCATTTGGACAAGATTGCATTCCCATACTCTGGTGCCCAGCTCTCCGCAAACACATAATTCATCTCCAACGCGCGTGCTAAATCCGACAGAGGCTTCATCTTCTTTTCCTCCTCTGCCTTCACATCCTGCAGAGCCAATATATCAGCATCAACCTCTCTCAGCACATCAAGAATGGTTCTGCTGCTGCCTCTGGCAAACTCGTCGTTCATGTAACTAAACATCCCAGCAGGGAAGCACACGGGTGATCTCATTGGACCATGGCCTCTGTTAATCTAGCAGAACAATAAACAAAATATTAAGCACAACCGTTACAACAATGACAAAAAATATGATACAAACAAAATTTCTAAGAGCCTAGCCTCTAGAAATCAATTAAATATAACATCCATAAAACTTTATCTTCACTGAAATTCTTTAAAATTTTCTACTTTTTGCACTTACAGTGTGATCACCATCATCACCCACAAAACTGAGAACCTTATTCTGTGCCAATGAGATTTCATTGTCAGGAAGATTGATCGAAACTTTGAGTTTGGGCTTGATCAGGGGATGCAGGGGACTCTGTTTCAGTATGCTCTTGGGCTGATTTTCAACAGCAGACTTTGTCTCACTTTCATGAATGTAAACAACTGATTTCTCTGCCTTTGGGACAGCCGGTGCAAGTGAAAACATGGCAACATTGAACGTGGCAATGCGTATAGGCCTTCCTGTTCGCAGAGCACCACCACCACCCACTAGATGAGTTGTAGAGGTGGTGGTTGGTTTTTCTTTGGGCTGAGAGTACTTCACATTCAACTTCCCAAATCTCCTGATGACAACTTTGGGCCTCGGGCGCCGCCATATCAGCCACCGGATTTTCGAACAGAGGTGCCTGCATTTCTTGCGAAGGATGTATAGCACATGAGATAGTTGGTTGTTGCACAAAGCTGCTCTTATATTTTTTGATTGCATTGATTTCAATCTTGGGACTTTTGGGATATCGAAAGTGAAAACAATTTTGGAGGTTTTGGCCAGTTTGTAATTAGAATGTTGGAGGGACTTGCCTGGATATATAGGCATTGGGAAAACAATAAAGAGTCATAATTTTTTTTTTCAAAATGTTAGGCTGACAGCACTGCATTCATTCTGAATGAGACCTATACTCCATCAAGATGGATGGGTCCAACTATAGTAAAAAAACTAATGGTTTGGACATCATACCAAAAAAATTGATAAATATTATCACATATAATAAGTAGAATCAATTCTAATAATAAGTAAAATTAATTTAGTGGTAAATAAGATCGCGAAAAAGTCACTTTCTTTTTTAAATAGAAAACTACCTCATTTTTTATATCTGATTTTACTTAATAGCAATCAATGGTAGGATTTTTTCCTTAATTGGATCTAGTGATTAGGAGTGGTTTTGGAAAATGGTACCCAAAAACCACACTTTGTACTATAGAAAATTCCAAATGACTACAATACTGTCACACTGCATTTTTGACATATTTTTAAATAAATTCAAGGGTATTTAGACACAACTCTAATACGACTACGGTATTCCTTGATACTCACGGAATCACTCCAGCTCAGATAACTCCCAACTGGATCCCAATTGCTTTATTGTCAATCATTGCATTGTAGACAATTTTTTGTAAAAAAAATGATCTATAGCATTACTAAAATACATAAATCAGTCAAGGTAGGGATCTTGGCTGATGTGTGGAGACAGAAAAAAGGAACCCAACTGCTCCAACAATTGAGGTAGGAGTTTTGACAATGGAGCAAGGTTGTTTGACCTCTTTCTCCATGACAGCAAAAGCTCAACAACTCCTACCTATAAAGCTTTTTGCAATTTTCTTTGCACCCAATAGAAACTCTTTCCACGATATGTAGAAGAACAAACTTGGACTTGTAGGAGTCTCCCAGCACAATCATTTCCTTGATGATCTCGAGAATGCCTTTGTTTAGAAGCACAGTTGTTTACCTTTCTCCAAAGTAGGTAAGTTGATGAGTTCAACCAAGAACTTGTTGACTCTGGAACAAAGATAAAGCAATCCCAGTCTAATGTTATGTCAAAGATAGATGCATATGGGAGTTTATTTTATTTTTTTTTATTTTTTATTTTTTATTTTTTAATTTTAACTTTCTTTTCACTGTTTGGAGTTGGCTTTGTGTCCTTTGTTTTGGGTTTCTTGAGAGCAGATGATTCAATGTTCCATGAAGGTAGACAACCAACGGGTTAACCCGTTTGCAAAGAGTCCATGCACTTCAAGGGTCGATTATTCGACCTTCGTTTAGGTCTGTCTGTCTCATTTGGGAGTTCTACATATTTGTAATTTCCTTCTATTTTCAGTACATTAAGAAACAGTCATAAATATGTATATATAAATATATCTAAGCTTAGGAGTCGGGAAGGGGAGATAGGAAGTGCACGGCAAGGTAAAGGTCGAATCCGCGACTTGGAATACAGAGGTTTTGCCACAAAGCTCCAAGCACATTCCTATTTGTAATTTCATCCTAATGTACAAATTCAAAAATTCAAAAAAAGGAAGGCAGACATCACCCATAGGTTGAATATTTGGCCATGGAAATTTGGTACATCGGCCAACTTTTCTTTTCTTTATCCTCTCCTTGGAGGCTTGTGAATGTTGGTTTCCTTAGGTCTATGATCAGAAAAAGTCAAAAAGGTGGGGGATGAGAGAGAGAGAGAGCAGTTGTGAATTATTTCCAAGTGACACAGTAATATGCAAGAATAAAACAAAACAGGAGAGTTTTGCTCGACAAAGCAAAAAAAGGACAGTGTTTCTTGTGTGTGTGTGTGTGTGTGTGAGAGAGAGAGAGAGAGAGAGAGAGAGAGAGAGAGAGACCTTCCAAACTGAGCTGTGAAGTAATCAAAGATTAGAGAAAGAAATGTGCTTAGTTCTTGGGATTATCCTGGTACACAACTCTCTATCCATACAAAAATGATACATAAACATTCAATGTCGGATGATCACTCCCAGGAACTGCATAATATCCTTAACGGTTCATCTTAAAACATGTCCCTTCAGTGGAGGTCTTATCTTCTCTGAATTGCTCATGTATTGGCTGTTTGCTTCTTGAAAATGGCATTATGTATGGCAGCATGTATGTAGGCCCAAAACCCTAGTCTCTCAGGAAAAGAACATCATGTATTTGATTTCTCACTGCTCGTCAAACAATGCATCCAGAAGGTTAGAAGGTGAATTGTCATTTCCACTCTCATCAAAAAATCCATTAGAAGCATTTTCCCTTCTTAATTTTCGTTCCTCAATAACAGAATCTGCTGTTTCTGCACAGTAGTTCCGTCTCACCTGTTTTGCAGGTCTTTCAGCCACAACAAACTTGGCCCCATCACGGGTTCTCTCAGAGAATCCTGCCCAAACTGAACAGAAACATCTGTCAGAATCACTGAAACGTAGGACAAAAGTTTGATAGAAGACAAAGAGACCCAGTCATTGTATAGCTAAAATTGAGATGTTTATGGTAACAGTTCACCCAATGCTGGTTGGAAAAGTTTCATACTGGCTTAAACTCAATTTATGCTTATAATGGGAGGATAACACCTTTTTGTGAAATCTTTAGAGCATTCTATTTATATATCTTTTTTTTTTATTCCCTTTTCAGAAGTTTCAATCTTCAGATGAGAAAAAATTTTCATCTTTTGATGCGTTACCCATTGAAAACCTGAAAGTACTTTCCAAGTGGAAAGAATGAAAGATCAAATGAACCAAAGAATATAGGGTGATAGACTGATAGTCAATGAATGCAAATATGATGGTGCCCTCTTCCTCCTATATCAAAGGATACATGATCATAAATTTACTGCCTTTTGCCAAGAAAAAATTTTGATTGCTTACGAAAGGTGAGGACATGTAAGGGAAATAATTCCAAGGTTTATGACAATGAGGTTCCAAGGAGAGTAACTTTTCCATTTTGGACCATACATTACAACTATGTTTGGTTGATGGATTTGAGGAGGGATTTGAAAAGGGAAAGAGAAAAGATCGGTGAAATGCGAATGAAATATAACTACATTTCACACACCTTTTCCCTTTCCCTTTCCCTTTCCCTTTCCCTTTCCATTTCCAAATCCCTCTCCAAATCCATGAATCAAACACAACCTACAAAAACACGAAAAACCCATCATACTCCTAAAAAGTGAGTACCAAATAGAGGTCGTGTTTCATCATTAAGGATTCCACAAACTGAGTGTGATCTTCTAGATTTTTCATCATAATAGTCGGAAAATGGTTGAATATGGGCAAGAGACGAGAAAGAAAAGATCGTAACAAGGATATGTTATATGCTACTATTGTTAACCAACTATTGTTATATGCTCAAGTGAATTAGTAACTTAAGCAAGCACTCCGCCATACTAATAAATATCACATTATTTAGCGATCGCTGTAAGAAAGTTACCTCCAAAATGATGCAGAACAATAGAAGCCGCTATTGTAACATTCAGCGAAGCAGTGCCACACCCATATTGCGGAATATAAACAAAGAAGTCACATATCTCACATTCTTTAGCAGAAAGCCCAGTTCCCTACAAAATTGAAAACAACACATTGTGTAGCTTAAATATTTACACTCTGAAGTTCATGCACAAAAATACAGTTATTGTCGAACACTACAACTATTGATGTTGCACCCAACTATCCACCTCATTAGGCAATTGAGTAGCATACATACATCTTATATTATGGTTAGAGACTTATCTCATATTGACTCTCACCCAAGGTTCTGAAAGCGGTTGCGGTTACCGTAATGGTGGCGGTGGCATGGTGGCGGTTGTGGGGTGTAAAGGCCGTAGCGTAACGGTTGCGGTAACCGGAACCGTGAATTTTTTTATTTTTCGCACAATTTGAAAAAAACTTACCGATATGCATATTTTTTTTCCATGGTCATATTTATGGGGTTTAAAATAAATATTGATCAATTTTTATAAATTTTTAAATATGATCCAATATATTTATTTTTAAATCACTATAAACTGAGTTTTTTACATTTTATTTTAATAATTAATAACTTTATATTATACAAAAAATCAATCACTAACTATTATATATAAGATAAACAATGACATAAGTAAGAGAATAAATAATAGCCTAAATTTATATATATACATATTTTAACCAAGCCAAATAGATAATGACTACACTTATTATTATTATTACTATTTTTTTTTTTCAAACAATATATAGATAGACGCACACAAACAAAATGATTGAGTGATAGCAGCTGAATAGAATAGCATAGGTCTTACAATTTCAATAAATCAATAACATGTGCTTCATTTTCTCTCTTCTCTCTCTCTATCTCTTGCTCCTCCATCTTCTCTCTTTATCTTCCCTCTTCTCTCTATCCCTCTTCCCCCCATTTTCAGCTTTTTTTGTGTGTTTTTTCTAAAGAAACAGTTCGGAACTGTTACGTAACGATGCATAACAGACTGTTACGACTGTTACGGTACCATTACGACCGCTACGGCCGTCGCTACGGCCGACACACCTGTGAATCTTAATCACACTGCAAAAGCGGCCATAACGGGTGGCGGTAACCACCAAAACCATTACGTAACGGCGTTACGTAACGGTTGCGGCTGCTGCCGCTTTTTAAAACCTTGCTCTCACCTAACACCAATTGGTTGTGGTTGAATACATCCAAAACTTTTAACATGATATCAGAGCAAGGTGGTGAAGTCTCTATTCTGATTTATTCCTCTCGTCTCTCCATCACATCCATATTTGATCAAGTAACATCATATGTATGACGACGGTTAGAAACTTGTCCTACATGGCCTCTCTAAGGCGTCCAAACTTTATATAGTCTAACGGCCTTTTCAGTTGGATTGCCTCCAAAACTTGTAACAATTACCATCATGTTTTCTAACAATCCATTTAAAGCTATAATCTTGGAAAGCAAATTAACAGAATTAATGAGTACAAATGTTTAATGCTTAATAATCCGAAATTAGTCATGAAAATTAGCAATTTGAATAACAAATAAATACCTCATTGCCGAGAAGGAAAGCAGTGCTCTTCTTGAAAGGATGTTGATTCACAGCAACAGCATCGTCCGTGATCTCAACCCCGCAAATATCACAATCTCTCTCCTGAAAATTTCAAAAAAACACACCTATAAACTAGTGATATGATCATATGAAGAATTGAAAGCCCTAATTGTGGAGAGGTTTAGGGTTGAAGAGAGACCTTGAGGAAGAGGCGGGCGTCGGAGAGGGAGTGGAAGTGGCGGAAGCGGAGGTGAGAGGTGGAGCCGTGGCTGCCGAAGGCGTTGAAGTCACGGCGGCCGACAAGAATCACCTCCGAAACGCCGAACGCCGTCGCGCTCCGAGCAAGTGTGCCGACGTTGTGCCTCTTCGCTATGTTGTGTACCACCACGTAGCTCTCATATCCACTTTGATTTTCCATTTATGTCTATAAACATATATATATATATATTGTATATAGATAGAGAGAGAGAAGCTGCCGCTTCTGCTGCCTCCGCCGCCGCTCCTCCTCCGCGGCCTAACTCTTGCAGAGTACCTGAAGAAGCTCTCTCTCTCTCTCTCTCTCTCTCTCTCAGAGTAGAACCCTGTGAGTTGACGACAATCGCGTCGCGCCTCTTTCAGAACGACAAAACGTTGGCCCATTTTAGCCCTAGTCCATTTGGGCCGCAGGCCCATCATGAAGTTTATGAGTAAATTATTTGGGCTAGAACTCCACTTTACTCCCTACTAATTTGAGGCAGGTGCAATTTACGTTTAAAATTGATCTCATAACCCGTGTGATTTGTGGTTCATAATCTCACTACAAATGAAAGGAAGATGAGAAAATTTTGAAAATAAAATGATAAATATTAATTTTTCCTTTCAAAAATCCAGACTTAACAACTACCCAAAATCTTGTTTGGGAGGAAAGTAAAGTTAAAATAGGTCACTAAAAAACAAAATAAACTATAACCAATTAGACAAAATAACACATCCAATCATTTCATTTTTTTTTCTAACTATCATCAAATTGACTATAAAGATAAAAACCAACCAACTTTGCAAACACAACTTTTTAGCTAGATTAAAAATTAATAAAAAAATCAAATAACCAACTAAAATAGTCAACTTCCTAAACAAAGCCAAAATCAATATCTTATGGTTTAAATTTATTTTACACATGGACCCTACATTACACAAATTTAATTTTAACCATACAATCCCTTTCATAGTTAAGGTGAGATTCAGTAATTTTCATATGAATGTTTGATTGTATATTCATTTCCTTTCATGTTTAGGCAAAAAAAAATATAATAAGTTCAAAAATACTCACAATTTTAATAATTTTTTGTTTTATCTTGAAAATGAGTGGTTTTAATAAAATTTTCTCAGAAATTTTTTTCGAAAACAATTCGCTAAGCAAAAATTTCCTGTGTTTTAAATAATAATAATAATAATAATAATAAAAGCAGAAAGATATAAAACGAAAACAAAAATGCTCATGAAAAGAAACCATAGTCTAGCCTCAACAAAGAAAAAAACAATAAAAACAATTCGACTTCCACTTTGAATGCCTCTCATGAACATACAATATATATTCTGAAAATTATTCAAATGCAATTACAAATGCTGAGATCCTCCTCTTCATACCATTAAAGACTATCTGTAAGATTTTAGTCATTATGTTAATTCACATGATATGGTAATATGAATTAGATATTTGACAAGATTATGATTCTATATTTGTTGCTACAATTAATTGGTACATATACAATTAATTGGTACATAAAAAAAATATTTTCCAAGTATCTTACTTTAATGGAAAAGTAAAAGAAAAATGTTTTGAAACTCTAATAAAGGAACTTTAATAGCTCTAATGGATTGTGAGTCTCAATGCGATAGTGATGTTTGTATTTTGTGGTTTTTATTTATTCTTTTTTTTTTTTTGACTTTTCATGTCATTAGAGCTCATTGATTTAGAGGGATGTATCATTGTTGGAAAGTTAAATCATTGTTGAATAAAGAAACTAGTATTCTCCCTATCTATAAAAGGACATTCAAACTACCCAACAAATGATTCTGAAAATTTAATATATTCTAAAGAGAGTTAAGAGATAAATATTTTTCCACTAATATTATTATTAAGTTTACGTTCAATCAATTATGGATCACTCAAAGGTTTTGCATAACTGATTCAGATATGTTATTTATTTTCTGCATTATATTATTATTTGTAAAAATCATGATAGTTCACGATTTTAGATTACGGAGATTGTTATATACATAACACCATAAAATTATTTACACTATCTGTTTTATTATTTTACTTTTGTAATGTTCGCTGTGATCATTTTTCCCGCTTTAATGTTATTTATTTTATGAACATATAATAATTATTTACAAGGTTGCAGAAAATGTATGGTGGTGCTCCTTTGCTCTCCCAAAATTTCATCCTCACGCGGCGACTTGAGCTGCAGCTAGCCTCGCGATAGGCACCCTGTCAAGAGAACCACCATTAGCTATACAATCCGATGAATTTCATTTTTTGTTTTGTTTTCTGTATTTTTGAAAAACAAAAACAATGAAATTTTCAAGAATAAAAAAAAAACACCTCGTGTTTTTTAGACTGGTTTTCAGAAATTTGAATACATTCTTGTTACTTTTCTAAATTTATGAAAATTAAAAAATATATTTTTAATTAGTATTTTTGTCAAATAAATTTCTAATTTTTCCAGAAAAAAAAAAAAATATCATTCAAAAATCAACACAACATAACCCAGTTTTTTGGTGTTTCCTAATAGGTTTCAGTTCATTTATTTTTCTGACAACTGTTTTCAGAAACAGCAATAATATGTTTTCAAAAAATTAACACAATTAAAATTGTATTGAGAGATACAAAACGAATCCCACCTGAATGGAGAGCACGAAACATAGTCCAGGCCGGCCTCTGCAAAGAAAGCGACAGAAGAAGGCTCACCGCCATGCTCTCCACATATTCCGACCTGTTATAATCCATCAAATTAGCATATGACTACTGCAAATGACCTCAGAAAATGAATCCCCTATATTACAATAGTAATGTACAACTACCCTGCCCTCTCATGGCATTTTTTCCAGCCTCATTCCAATGAACCAAACATTGAGTAAGAGTCAATTTTGGCATCATTGTTTCACCCATTGTTCATGTGGAGCATTGCGTACGGTTGTGTTTGGATCTAAGATTTGTGGAGGGAAAAGAGAAGGGAGCAAATCTCAACCTAATTCAAGATCCAAACAAACCCAGCCTAAAGCCATCAAATTGATAACATTGCAATAACTCTCTGCATGAAAGGTGCAATTGAATGCTGCAAAATGCAGCACCCAACCTAATTGGCAACACTGGTGTCGCTCAAACTTTTATACCGTCACCAAGTTTTTGCTGAATTTTTTGTGACTATCATTACCATCACAAATTATACAAAAATAGTGTAATTAGTGACGGAACAGTTTTTGTGACGGAACAGTTTTTGCAACGGAAAATGAGCACCGTCACTAAAAAAGACTGCTTTCTAGAAGTGAATAGTTGAGAAAATGAGCCCAAAAAAATTTTGGTTGTTTCAACAATTCAAGAATTAGACCTTCCTATAAAGTTTAAAAGTTGCCACTGACCTTCAAGCTTGGACGAGCTCCACGACCTTTTTCTGTGGCCATCTTGATTAGTTGACCGACACCTTTTTGATCAAGTACCTGAGGAAAAAGAATATGATCAAGTTTGAAACAAACACATTGATCAAGAATTCTATAACTTCGCGTATGGAATTCACTGGACAAGCATAAAATTTAACAAACCTCAAACGGATCATTTTGGAGAATGCCTTTGGAGAGGTAAATGGGTAGAAACTTGCCAACATCATCTCTACTGTACCCAAATGTCATTTGTGTGAGGTCATTGGTCCCGAAGGAGAAAAATTCCGCTTCCTTTGCAATCTACATTAATCAGTCAAATAATATGAGGGTATGGATGGTAGTAACCGATAAATGTTCTTGTGTAACTTAACAAAAAGTTGGGACTAGAGATATTCTCAAAAGTATTGCAACCATTTTAAGTTACCATAAAATTTGAAAGATAAATATATTTTTTGGAAACTTTGAGGAGAAAGTTCATCTTGACATACCTCGTCCGCAACAAGAGCAGCTCTAGGAATCTCGATCATGGTCCCCACCTTGAAGCTCAAGGAAGTACCCATCTCGGAGAACACTTCCTTTGCAACACTACGAATTGAACGCACTTGATGTCCTAGTTCCTATAGTCATAGATATCATGTTTAAGGAAGACTGAACACTCAAAGTAGTGAATGAAAATTAGGAATACATCGGTTTTGAACTTTGATGATATCAAGATCAGTCAAGAAAAATAAACTAGGATCGTATTTGTTACTGAGAGTTAAAAAAAAAAAAAAGCAATCTTGATAGAAAAAAAATATGTACGCCCAGTTTAGTCCCTGGTCTGGGGTAGATTGGGCACAAGAAATAGATTATGAGAAGAGCAAGACTCATGCCTGAGGTGTTCCAACAAGGGGAACCATTATCTCTGGAAGGACTGTGATTCCCTGGTTGCGCATAGACACAGCAGCCTGAAAGACAGCGCGCACTTGCATTTCGGTTAGCTCTGGGTACGATATTCCTAGCCTGTCGACACATCATAAAACACTACCACTTGAGCAGCACACATATTGTGATATTAATTTTTTTATTATTTGTTTTATTTTTACTTGAATTGCACATGCATCACGAGTGCCAACCATTAGTTATAATAATATGGATATTTAAGGAATCAAGACACCAAATGGGGAGGCCTTTAGTTTTTCAAACTTGATGCATTTATTTATATAAGCATATAATTTGGGGAGTGATTTATTTTCACATCATCCAAAAATTAATAACTCTTGGACAGCTATTACGAGTCCTAAAGTCTTAAATTTACATCATACTGTTTGAATTAAATGCATTCTCATTAATGAATGCCACTCCAAACAAAATAGATAGGTAATACGTATATATTATCATTAAATAGATTTACACAGAATACATTAAGTTAGTTTCAACATACCCCAAACCACGTTATTACTTAAAGAGTACAAAAAAAATGGACCAACCAATGATGCCCCCTCCCATTTTTCCTATCATCCAGTGTAAATTAAGATGTTGCGAATGCATGTACCTTTGCGAAGTCAGTGTATATTAGCATCAGATTCAATTTTCAGACAACAATTTGAGGGAAAAAATTCTTTAAAAAAAAAACAATCAAGAAATGCATAAGATCTGCTGCCAAACCTGCAGCCTCGAAAACCAAGCATGGGATTTACTTCTGATAATTTCTCGATCCTTGAGTAAACCTCGTCTTCTGTCATGCCAGTGTCTGTGGTTAGTTCACCGACAATCTGCTCTAGGTCACCTTCTGGTAAAAATTCATGGAGCGGAGGGTCCAAGAGTCGAATCGTCACTGGGAGACCTGAAATATAAAGAAACCACATCATGAGACAAAAAGTTCGAATTTAAACAGACTAAACAGAGCCAATCTCCGCAAACTTGTTTTTCTGTTTTCATTTTTTGGAAAACACAGCTTGTTTGGCAAACCATTTTTGGGAAATTACCATCCATTGCACGGAAAATGCCCTCGAAGTCCACTCTTTGATAAGGCAACAGCAGGTCTAATGCTGCCTTCCTCTGCTCAGGTGTTACTGCCATTATCATCTTTCTCACTGCCTTGATACGTTCGTCAGAAGCGAAGAACTGAAATACCAAAACACATGAAGAATTCAAGCGATTTACAAATCTGACCATGTCAATACAACACAACATTGGCTAGTTGAATTACAAAAGAGATGATTGAAGGTTTGAAGCTATATATGTTTGTTCTTGCTCCAATAACATATTGGCAGGATAAGTCCACAGAATCCTGTTGACAGAAAATCTTGTCCTAAGAAGCACTGAGACTGACATGCAACACAGCAATTGTCAAAAAAATTAGGATACAAACATGGCAGGAATACGGCAAAAAAATATTTTTTATACATTTTTATTTGTGACGTATATGAATATTACATAATGAAAAAATAACACTAATTCAACATGAAAAAGTAACTCAATCTATGAGTTAAACTTTATCCAATATAGAAATTACTATTCTATCATTATAAATGATTACATCAGAGTTGTTTGCCTTCATTGACATCATAAATTGTAGGTGTGTTATTAGTACAAGCACAAGAAGACATTTCTTATAACCACAAGTATAAAAATAAAAATAAAAAAAGCAATTTTAACAATCAAATACTAATTTAGAATGACAATTCAACAACTCCAACAATCAAATACTAATTTGGAAATCAAGGGAGAGAACGCTAATCACTGTGTTTGGTTGTGGTTTTTTTAATATGGTTTTTTGAAAATTTTATATAACTTGTTTGGTTATTCTAAAAAATGAGTTATGTTTTCAAAAAAATAAATGAGATAGGTAGGCTTTAGTAGAATAGGTATATATAGGTAGGCTTTGAAAATGAGACAGGTAGGCTTTAGTAGAATAAGTACATATAGGTACATATATCTATGTATATATATATATTTAAAAAATCTGAGAGAATGTTTTGATGTGATTTTTTTTGTGTTTTTTTAATTGTTTCAATCATTAATTTGGAGGAAAATTTGAAATTGTAATGATATATTTTTTGGAAAACCAAACAACCATTTTTTTTTCAAAAAACAGTTTTCAAATCAATTTTTCAAAAAAATTTTCAAAAAACCACAACCAAGCATGCTGAATATTTTGTATTGTTTAAAAAATAAGAGAATACTACATCTTGACGCTTACATAGTGATGATTATGAAATTATGACTAGCATGTCCAAAGGCAAAACACGTGTGCTTGTGACGTGTTCTCAACATGTGCGGGCGATGGGCAGAGAAAAAATAATTAAATATGAGACACATCACCTGCGTGTGATGGTACATATCCCGGCATGTCGGCGTCTGATACGTGTTGAACAAGGCTACAGAGTCAGGGGCGTAGCCAGGAATTCCCCTCAGCGAGGTCATTCAGAGGGAGAGAGAGAGAGAACAAATAAAGGAATGCATCAATGGCAATGCAACAATGGTTGTTAGAGAATGAAGCGTTGATGGAGCAAATGAATGAACGAACACTGAGCTAAAATTGACATCATTAAACAATGAATAGCTCCAAATATATGTGATATATGTGATATTGATCTAGATTCACTAGGGTCATTTTTTAAATTGACACCACTAAACAATAAATAACTCTAAACACTGGGGTCATTTTGTTAAAATCCAAAACTATTAAACAAAATTTCATATATATTTAAACAAAATTTGAAAGTTCAGTGGTGTCAATTGACACCACTGAATTACACATAGCCCCGCCCCTGGCTACGGTAACTAAGTTGAAGTGTCCATGCTTCATAGGTCTTGTCCAACTTCTTTGCAACATTTAATGGCAGCTGTCAGTAAAGAGCACAACAGGATCTGTGAAATTTTGCCATCTACATTTTCTGTTATTTGGTAGTTCTTCGTGTCTAGTATTTATTAAAATCAAGGAAAATTCTTACATTTTCCATATAACTCACAGAAGAACAAGAATGATGGTAACAAAACCAAGGAGATAGATATACCATGTGCTCTGTCCTACAAAGTCCAATCCCTTCAGCACCATTATTTCTTGCTGTTAGCGCATCTTCGGGAGTGTCAGCATTTGCCATAACCTATCAAAATTCACATTATCAGATCAGTTTTCAAATTCTCAACAATAAATGCCACACACAGCCTTTACGAATAAAAATGTCTGCAGCACCTTGAGGCACCTTATTTTGTCAGCCCAAGTCATGAAGTTCTCCAAATCACCACTTAGAGCCGGAGGAGAAAGTGGTTGTTTACCCAAGATCACTTCACCTGTTGACCCATTGAGTGAAATCCATTCACCTTCGCTGATAACCGTGCCTCCAATTACAACAAACTGCAATACAAGAAAACAGTAATTCCTTCTTTTTGTTTGAAAATAATAAACTGAAAAGCTATTGAGCCATTTAAACAATATTCTAAGACTAGCTTCTTGACATCATTCACACAGATCTTTACTTTTGAATGAGATGGAAAGGTTCTTAGGCTAAATTTCAGCTGCTTTATGAAAATTAAGAAAATTTTCAATTTTCACAGTTTATGCAATTGAAAAACTGTGAAATTTCACAGTTTGTGGTGAAATTTTATGTAATTGAGAAATTTTCTCAACTTTCCAAAAACAATGAAATTTTGCAATTTCCTACCACGAAATCTCTCAATTTTATTTTTTCAAAATGTCTCAATTTGTTTGATAGATTCCTCTAATATGTTCCAAAAATATAAATTTTATGAAAAATGGCTTTGTAGAACGAAAGTAATGGAATTTTGAAACAAAAAAGTAACTGCCTGGCATGTCATGTAACTTGTTTATGAGCATATCTTGCATTTTAACAAGATAAGGGTATTTCAGTTAAGAGATGATGAATGGGACTTTAATGGGTTACGAAATCCTTTTTACGACTTATTAGTTTACTAAATTTCATGAGAAAAATTCATCGATAATAGTTTGGGAGTCTACCTTCTCGGCATCATTCACACGGATATCAGCACAACCAGAAACACAACATTTCCCCCATCCACGGGCTACAACAGCTGCATGAGATGTCATGCCACCTCTTGCTGTCAATATTCCGGCAGCCGCATGCATACCACCCACATCCTCTGGACTGGTTTCTGTCCTCACCTGTAACCAAACATAAATCATCAACAATTAAATAGAATCAGGAAGTTTAAGTTCATTAACATAGCATTGTAAGAATTCAGTAGCATAAATTGCATCACTGAGAAATTTAACAAACTTACAAAAGCATTGGTACATAAATAAATAAGATGGACACATTTAGGTTGCGTTTGGAAATATGGATTTCAAATTGGCGGATTTGGCATTGATCACTCAAGATGTATATGTCCAATTCAAATATAAAGATTAGATTAACAACTATAACAAAAATGAAGTGAAGACGAATACAAGCATACCAAGATGACACTCTTTCCTTGTGCGTGCCATGATTCAGCATCCTCAGCGTTGAACACAACCTGGCCCACTGCTGCTCCAGGAGATGCCGGCAACCCCGTGGCAAGTACTTTGTCTTTGTAAGCTGATGGGTCTTCAAACTACTTCAACAATCAAGCAATGACATTAACACTTGCTCGATATCTCACTTATCATATTCCATTGTGGAAGACATTTATTTCTAAAGAATTCGCCATGATATATCTAATCCATACATAATATCATGAAAAATGGATACAAATTTTTTATTGCTACTTAGTATCAATAGGTCTGTAAAAGTATCAATTTTTTTTTAGATATTTGTACCCTATCAAAGGAACCATGGCACATATGTTTGGATTTGACAGAGTCGAAAGTCACTATCTTTACTTTGAAATGAAATGGAAAGGCTGTTAGGTCATCTCCAATCCTTAATTCTTTTTCTTTTTCCTTTTATATATTTATCAGATTTGAGGGAAATTTTGGTTAAAAGCTTTACCTGATATGAACACTCCAATCCCTACCTTTTTTTATAAAAATATATATATATATTTTTAAATTTCCATCTTATCGCAAAAACCTCTTTTAACTATTTTTTTGACAGAAAACCAAATCCTATCCTTACTTTTATTACAATTTCATCAAATATAAATTAAAGTATTAGATTTCAAAATTTGATAAAGAATTTTGGTTCATCCTTGATTTGATGAAAGATTTAGTTTTCTCTTGATTTGATACAAGTTTGATGAAAGGATTGGAGATCATCTTTATCACTTTATCTCACCAAATTTGAATTTGATGAAGTATTGGAGAAGCCCTTGCAATTGCACATCATACCCAATATAAAACATATAAGTAAATGAAAATGAAAAATGACATACTAATTTTATTACAAATATAAAATGTATGCAGCGAGTTTAGTAAATTGTAGTAACTGTGTTGCAATTAAGTATGCCCATTTGATAATTGAACTCGATGGCGGAAAAGAAGAACTGCAGCGTTATTATGTTATGCACTAAGAAGAAGCATGGATATTTTTACAAAAGTAGCGTCTCTCATGCATATTATCCAATATTTTTTGAAAAAATTCATGTCAGTGCACCTGTGCCACGTCACTTGTCTGTGACCGTGCTTTTAGGTTAAGTAGTTTCAAACAAGTTTGACAGACGTGTACCTGGGGATGCAGAAGTTGGTCAAGATGCGGTGGCTTGACCATCTTAATTGCAGTGCGAGTGTCGACTAGGCCTTCATCAACCATGTCGACAGCAATCTTCACCGCACCTTTACCCGTGCGCTTGCCTGACCGACATTGCAGCATCCAAAGCCTATTTTCTTGAACAGTGAATTCTATATCCTGTCCCCACCATAATAATGACAATAGACAATAGTAATATCATCACAATTTTCTCCTAAATAAAAAGTTTCATGCAAAATTAAGCAATACTACCAATAAGTAAACATTCAATGTGTACCATTACGTGACAAGAATTGAGATCAAAGCTAATGAAAAATATTAGAAATAGAAGAGCATCATATTGAAAACGAGAAATTTCACCATCATATCCTTGTAATGTTGCTCTAAAATTTCGCAATTCTCCACGAGCTCCTTGTAAGCTTCAGGCATGCAACTTTTCATGGTGTCCAAGTCCTCCGGTGTTCTTATTCCAGCTACCACATCCTCTCCCTATTCAAAGATGTTAAAACTCAAGCTCAAATAGTTTGTGGTAAAATAAAATGATCAATACAATGATGTTGATTACATGTAGAACTAAAATGGGGGTCGAATTTTGGAGACCTGAGCATTGACTAGAAACTCCCCATAGAGCTTATTTTCGCCGGTGCTCGGGTTCCTAGTGAAGAGGACCCCTGTCCCTGATGTGTTTCCCATATTCCCAAACACCATGCATTGAATATTCACTGCTGTACCCTTTAACCCAGTTATCTGGTTGATGCTCCGGTATTTGATGGCTCTCGGGCTGTCCCACGAATCAAAAACTGCTTTAATAGCCAATTGTAATTGTTTCTTTGGGTCTGCATATGAACACAAGCAGAATGGATTTAGAAATCAAAATGTTGATAATGTTAGGGATTTTTTATAACACTTTATTTTTGTTTAATTATTTTTGAAAATTGAAAATGAAACTTGTTTGGTATATTGTATTCATTTTTATAAAAATAAAATTGATTCCAAAATTTTCAAAACAAGTTTTCACTCGCACCCCCCCCCCCCCCCAAAACCTTTGGCTGCCCCCAACCGATCTTGGCACCCTCCGTCCAACCTACCGCCAGCCAACACCTCCGCAGCAACTCACCAATCGTGTTTATTTATTGTTGTTTTAAAAAAATTTGTATATATCAAACAAGCTTTTGTTTTCAGCTTTTACAAAAAACTTGTTTCCTGTTTTATGTAAGCAGAAAATAGGAAATTGGCAGCCACCACCTCCGCCGCAACTCACCAATCATGTTTATTAGTTTTTGTTTTCAAAAACTTGTTTCATGTTTTATGTAAACAAAAAATAGGAAATTGGCAACCTTATGTACAATTTCACCATAAAGTTTGATCTTATGGTGAAGAAAATCAAATTTAGAAATAAAAACATTTGATCATGTTACTTGGTACCTGAAGGAAACTTTTTACCCTTTGCTTCAAGGTAGACATTCTTGTATTGTTCCACAAGCTTTTTCAGATCAGAGGCAGTTAGTTCAGTATCAAGATTGATCCGTTTTGCATTCTTCAAAATTTCTAATTTCTCCTCAAACAATGAGTGTGGAATGCCCATTACCTTCAACGAAAACAAAAACAAAAGCAAAAAAATTAAAAATGTAAGTCTTTATCAATCTTGAAATACTCTGCTCAACAGTGTTGCGATTTACAATATAAAGCAACACTTACGACATTGCCAAACATGTCAAGGAAGCGTCTGTACGAATCATATGCAAACCGCTCTCCACTTTTCTTAGCCAAACCAGAAACCACTTCATCATTCAGTCCGAGGTTGAGAACGGTGTCCATCATGCCGGGCATGGATATCTAAGTTATAAATGTGAAAATTGGGTTAATAAGCACTTGGCAACAAAATGATTGAAGGAGAAGATAGGCAAACTCCTACTTATGGTTTCATACTTTCATCTTCCACATTTGCTCAAATTAAGTGATTTTGAATTTCTTATAGCTCAAAATAAGCCCTCTGTTAATGAAAGAAGTTACTGTTGGGGCAGGGGACGACCTATGTTGAACAAGTGTCTTATCGACTAGTCACATTCCATGTTACCGGTTGCAAAAATTTATTTTTGCCACCCCCTTTTTGTGACAACACCATAGCTGTCGCTATTACTTATTTTTTCTGTCGCTAATAACCATCAATTGCGACCACTTATTACTGACTGTAACTACGCCATCACTAATATTTATTTTCGGTGACTATTATTCATGCTGTCACAAAAAAAAAAAAAAAAAAAACCCTACTATTAGCGATGGCAAACATGCAAAAGCCCACTTTTCTAGTAGATAGTGTTAAGTGTCAACAATGTACAGATGCCAGAGACGAATGCACAAACGAAAAGGCACTTACAGCGGCGCCAGAGCGAACAGAAAGGAGGAGGGGCTTGGAAGGGTCACCAAGGAATGCCCCCATGTCCATCTCGACACTCTCTAAGCCTTCCAATATTTCCTCCCACAATCCATCCGGTAGCTGTTTGCCATTCTGTTGATACTCTTGGCATGCTTCTGTTGATACGGTAAGCCCTGGCGGCACTGACAAACCAATGCTCGCCATCTCTGCCAAGTTCGCTCCTTTACCTCCCAACTAAAAATATACATATATATGCAAATTCTTGTCCATTAAAAGTACTCAGAATATTGATACAAATTCACAACGGCAAACATATATGGAGAAAAACATTTATAAAAGTTTAAAATGTTGAACAAGTTAGTAGTATAAGCAAAAAAAACACAGATTATCATATTATGTCAATAAAATTTGAAAAACCAGACTCACCATTAATGGGTTTTGATCAGTTAATAGAAAAACAAGTTTTGGTTCATCTGCTTAACAAGCTAAAATTTACAAGAAAATAAAAATTGCGAGAGCAATGAGAATAACTTGAAGTGATCACATCATAGTTACAGAATAGTATCAATTATTACGACACTTCTATAGCAAAAAAAAAAAGGCAGTCTTTGCAGGCCTGAGGAGAGTCAGATTTAAACAGCATATGTCAAATTTTCCAAGAATATGACACTTTTATGTTAAAAATTGATATTCAAGCCAAAAGTCAGCTTGAAACAGGTTGAAATGGCTTGCATTGATTGGTTCAATCAGTTAGGTTCCAAGGTAACTTTCATAGTGCTCTACTGACTTTTAAGTTGTGTTTTTGTAAAGATTTGTGAGGGGAAAAAAAAAAGAAAAGAAAAAGAAACAAAGGGAAAGACTATGGTACACAACCATACGTACCATATGCATCTTATAATTAAAGAAAAAAATGACATAACTCCATACTTTTTGAGTCATAACTAAAAAAATCATAACCAAACACTACATGAGGCACAACCAAACATCTCAAAATAATGTCATAACTAAAAAAGAAAATTGATCATAACTAAAAAAAAATTGACGTAACTAAAAGTGCATATAGATGGTGTTTGGGAAGTGGGTTTTTATGTAGATTTTTTTAGATGTAGGATATTATTGAAGAAAAAAAATTTTGTGTTTGGAAAAATAGTTGAGTTTTTTTGTGATTGGATGTGATGTTTGTGAGAGAAAAAGTGAAATGATTATGAGGTTGGATGTGATACTTTGTTTGAATGTGTTTTTTTTGATTTTGCAAAATTTTTGTCTTTTAGTGAAAAAAATGAGAAAAAACCCAACTAGAATTCTTTTCAAACACCACCATAGTATATGGTAAGCAGTGTGTATTGTATAATTCTCCAAAAACAGATGACAAAAATAGAAGCTAAATTTTTGTCACTTCCATTTCCTTTCCCTCCACAAAGCACTACTCAAATCCAAAAGACACAGCCTTAAAAGGTGATCAGTGATCACCATTTATGAATAGGAAAATATCTGTCAAACTTAAGAATGAATAACCAAAAACACAAAAGCTAAACATGGGTTTCTAAATGGAGATGGATGTAAATAACTCACCAAAGACTTCATGCCCTTGTTGCCTTCAGTCTTTCCCTTGCCAAAGGTAAATACTCGCTGTGTCAACATTAAAAAAATAAATTAAAAAAAGTGAGTTACAACAATACGTTTTTTATAACAACACCGTAGACTAAAATAAAAATATAACTCTTCAATGCGTGCAACAAAATTAGCCAAACAGCTCTATTACATAAAAATATCCCAAAAAATTAACGTGTGGGTCAAATTTTTTTGGAAGTAAAATGGGATCACACCAAAAATTACAGACATCCCTTCTATATCTTGAAATAACAATAACCCTCCTCTTGTTCTTTGAAATATCACTGCTCTCCCTTTTTTGGATTTTAGAATATCAATCTCAACCAACTATTTGTTAACCAACAAAAATTGTTAATGTCAATAGAAAAATATTTTTTCCTAAATTACCCATTTTACCCTTGTACAACACCACTACCTAAGAGCATCTCCAACCCAATCCTCTCACCAAGAAAATAAAAATAATTTTTTTTATTCAAAAAGTAAATGTAGACTATGCCACTATTCATTCAAACTCTACCCATAAACCTTCACAATCCTTCATCCTTCCTTCGTCAAAAAATAATTTTTGTTCATTAACAAATATTTAATTTTAAAATTTTTATAAAATATATTTAATATTATACTCATTTTAAAGGTATGATTTTCATTTTAAAGGTATGATTTCATGCTTTTTAATGATGTCAATTTTATAAAAATTAAATTTATATATTAAAAGTTATTTGTAATATAATAAAAAATATAAAATGAATAGTATTTTGGAGTCATCCTCTATTTTTCATCCTCCCTCCAAATATGGAGGATCAATTCATCCTTCTCCTAAATAGAGATGAATTTAGAGGATGGATTGGAGGAGCAAATTTCCATGTTTGAAGTTACGGAGGATGCATTGGAGATGCTCTAAGCTCCATTGCAAGACACCATTGAAGTGTAAAGTTGAAGGGTTGGCAGACATATGCAAAGGAATCTGATTGGTGGTTTACATTGCTTATTAAAAAGAAGCTTTGATGCCTGTACTCTTACCAAGCTCATCTTCCACAATGGAGACAAAATAGAAGATCCCAATCCAATCTTATATGCAAGAATAGAGAATATCCCAACATGATTGATACCCAGTTACTCAAATTGGAGTCTGAGGGTTTTCCAAAAGGCCATTATCAAACCCCTAGGCCCTGAAACGGAGAGAAATTATGGGTGTGGGAAGAAAGGGAAGGGTTTTCCATTGAGGAAGAGAGATCAGAGATGGTGGTGGTGGAGGATTTGTGTTGTGGGTTGAATTAAATTCAGTGGTGGGTTTTGAGTGTTCTCTGGTATGGATTGAATGTTGGAATCAGAGTGGGTGTTTCTGTGCTGGGTTGGGTGGTGTGGGTTTCAACAGTGGTGATTGGAGGTAGGCTATGGAAGGTGGTGGTTTGAGGAGGAGCAATTGGAAAGAGGTGGTGGTGGTGGTGATCGGTGATCTGAAATGGAAACATTGTTGGGACTGTAGAGGATGGAGCAGAGGCGGCGGTGGAGGAATGCTTCGCTCCCACCGCCTTGCCTCCATAAATTATCTATACCTCTGCCCCATATACATAGAAGAAAATTATACAATTTTATAATTTTTGAGCTATAATTAAAAATAAAAGAAATCATAATTAAATACAAAAAAAAAAAATCATAAATAAATATATCAGAATAATGTTATAACTAAATAAAAAAATTAGTTATAATTATAAAACAAAATTACGTAACTAATGGTGTATATGATATGGGGTGTGTATAATAGAATTCTCCATACATTTATCCGTGGTATATTGAGTTAGGGTTATGGATTGCCTCGACTTCGATTTGATCTGGACAAGAGGGTGTTGCTTGGGTTTGTAAAGTTTAATATAAATATGTATTAATAATTTGAACTGTTTAATTTATAATACTTTTTATGTATATCACTCAAAAAAAAATATGAAAAATAGTTTGTACCCCCACTGGGGGAGACTCCCAATGGGAGCTAATTGGCCTTTTTTTTTTTCTTCTTTTTTTTCCTTCAATGACCAACCCCCACGTGTGTGTGGGGCGTGGTGGGGGTGGAAAAACAGTGGGGTCTAAATCAACATTGAAAAAATATATCAATTTGATAATTAAAACCTATTCAATCTATTACATTTATCACAAAAAAAAATTGATAGTTTACCTTTATAAAAAAAATTTGTCATCTATTTTTTTTAGATACAAATGTAATAAATTAAATGGGTTACGATTATTTGATCAACCGAATTTGTGTGTGAATAATATACATAAAAGACCTTACAAAAATGAATAGTTTGAATGAACAAAGCATAATTAATAGTGGGCCTCATAGGTCCGAACAACCTTGCCATTGGACTAAAGGAAAGCACAGTCCAATGAATTAATAGACACAAAAATAGGTTAAATTAATTTAGTTTAATAATTTTAACTATATAATGTAATCAAATTTATTTTCAAAAATATTAATTTTTTAAATAAAAAAAAAATGTTTTCAAAACTATATAGTCAAGCGTGATAAAATTGTATAATTATAATTATCATATTAGTCTTATATTCATAAATCCCATTTTGATAAATGTTGCTCTAATTAGTCCTAAATATTTTTTATTAAACCATTTAGTCCTATTTATGATTTCCCTCCTTTCCGAACATCAACAACATCAACTACATCATCACTATCAACAAAAGACCCAAACATTATAAAACACCCAAACATTATAAAACACCAATCAAGCAATCAAGCAACAATCAAGCAACATCACGATTTGATTTCACGACTGGATTGGAATGTTTGGGTCTTTGAAGAACATTAGAACACTGGTGTTTTGATCTTTGAAGAACATTGGTTGCTTGATTGGAATGTTTGGTGTTCAAGAACATTATAAAACACCAATCAAGCAACATCAAAACACCAACACCAATCAAGCAACATCAGAACATTATAAAAAAAAACATCCAAACATTATCGATTGGTGTTGGTGTTGGTTGTGGAGACAAGGGCACAGGTACAGCAACAAGTCCTCAATCCACAGAGAGAGAGCTTGTTTATGGGACTAATGGTTAAGGAGAAAGGCCTCGGAGGCAATCTTCTCTTTATCTCCGCGGATTTTCTGGGGGATTTGGTGTTGTGAATCGAAAGGCCGGTGACCCTTATTTCATTCTCTTCTGAAGAAACTTTCCAAATGGGTTTCAGAGATTTTGAATTGATTTATCATAAATATTGCATATTATGAAGGGTATTGTGTGCTGGGTTTTGTTCTTGGTGACTGGGACGGCTTTGATGTTTCTTTGTCTCTCCAGAGAAAGAAGCACCTCCCCTGTCATAAGTCTCATATTGGAGATGTTGATGTTCCGATCTCACGGAGCTGATGTTCCGATCTCACGGCGCTGATATCTCCATGGTTTGTGTTCGTGAAATCTGGAAAATGTATGTGTTTTGAGGCATTTCAAGGCGGTGGAGTACGAGGCCTCATCCCTACTCTGCGAATCAGATCTGGGTTCCGAACCCATCTCCCTCTCTCTATTTCTCACAGAGCCGATCTGAGATGTGGGTTTTTGAGATGCGTTTCGAATCAGATCTGGGTTTCGATATGAGATGTGTTCCGAATCAGAGCCGATCTGAGATGTGTTCCGAATCAGATCTGGGTTTCGATCTGAGATGTTTTTGATGTTATGATGATGTTTAAATAAAAAAATTGTTACGATGATGTTTGGTCCAAAAAAAATTGTTATGATGATGATGTTTGACCAGAAAAAATTGTTTAGTCGTTATTTTTTATGTTTGATGTTATGTTAATCGTTATTTAAATAAATTTGATGTTTGATGTTTGACTAATAATGTTTGATGTTTGATGAATAATTCTAATGTTTAATGGTTGTGTTTGATGTTTGATGAATAATGTTTGTTACTTGATGAATAATCTTAATGTTTAATAGTTGATGTTTGATGAATAATCTTGACGTTAATAATGTTTGATACTGGATGAATAATTCTATCGTTGCTAATGTTTAATGTTTGATAAATAATTCTGACGTTGCTACGTTTGATGTTTGATGAATAATGTTTGACATAAAAAGGCCTATAGTAAGCTTTTTAGAGAAATAGGACCTATTAGTCCAACAAAAAACATTCGGAACTAAATGGATTAACATTTTTAAATTTAGAATTTATTGGTGCTTTCCCCTATGTTTTATAACACATTGGAGCCTAAAAGGTTAATTAATTGAATAATTAAAATAGGGCATATGGTGGTCCGATCCGGAGGTAAACCAAATCATTTGAAAAAAAAAAAGGGCAAATTACAAACACCCCCTCGAGGTTTGATGAAAATACAGATTCCCCCCTGAGGTTTGAGAAATTATATCCCGCCCCCTGAGGTTTACATTTTCATAACAAATTGCCCCCTAGGGTTTTTATTTTCATACAGATTCCCCCCTAATTTTTCCTAATTTATTATGAAAATTTGACCCTCAGGGGGGAATTTGTAATTTCTCAAACCTCAGGGGGGAATCTGTATTTTTACTAAACTTCGAGGGGGTGTTTGTAATTTACCCAAAAAAAAAATGAACAGAAGACTCATACATCTCGAGTTGAATCCTTTTTTGGTTCTAGATTAAATTTCGGTCCAAAACTAAGGGCACTTTTGAGAAAAGTTAAAAAAAAAAGTTGAAAGTGAATTTTTAACTCATTTTAAATCATATCATTTTTACATATTTTTTAAAAAACAGCCAAAAAATAAAAATAAAAATTTAAAAGTCAACTTTCAACTACCTTTTGAAAATAAACTTAATTGAGATGAAATATTTTATTGGACAATTATGGGCTTCACTTTATCAGAGTCTATCGACAATGCAAACTCAAGTGGCTTTCAACCAACATTTGGCCTATCAATATTTCTCTTCGGCCAGTTGAACTATCCTCTTTATTGATCTATCTAAAATCTTTGAAGCATGGAGTCTCGTATACCTCATTCTTCCTAAAACTTGAACCAACAGAACCAACTTCAATGATATTAGCCTAATTTGATGCTAAAGCTCAACATGATATCCAGTCAAGCCACACGCAAATAAATCCGGACACTTAGTTATAAAAATAAATATAAAAAAAAGTAAAAAGACATTACTAATAATATTTCAAATAGTCAGAATGCATACCTTCTTCATGGTTGGAGTCGGGTCTGAAACCGGGGTTAGGATGGCTTGTGATCTGGACCGGCGTCCAAGCTGTCGCTTTCCTTTCTCGGGCTTGAGGTTGGTGAATCCATTTGCACTGAATTGCAGTACTTCCTGACAGCGAGCGAGCCGAACTCGACTGCACGACCGGTTCAAATGAACCGACGGTTTACGGTAATTACTCCCTCTAAGAAAATCAATCTGAGTGTGATCTACATACTTGTGCTTCAACAGTACCACTCTTTTAGCACCTACATGACTTGTCAACCTCATCACCATGTCCTTCACAGCTGCAGACATTTTCCCCTTATTTCTTATTCAATCTTCCCTGCTTACACACACACACATACATATATGTACACACACAATAACCCATCAATTATAAACTCCTGTCAAGGCCCCAAGTTCAAAAATTTTTGTGCAACACATCAATTATAAACTCTGAATACTTACAATTACTTACAAATTATAAGTATTGATTGTGTTTTTAAAGGTTAACTCATTCTAAAATTCACCTCCTTAATTGTTGGACTAGCTGTCCTGGTTCATCGCGAAACAATCTTACTTATTCATCATCATGGATTCATGGTATTGGTTGAACATTGATTATTTGTTTTATTTCTTCTTTCTTCTTTCTTTGCTTTGGTTTTTTGTTTTCTAGACCAGTGAGAAATTGGTTTATTTTACAAGGTACAGTACAGTTCTTAGGAGGATTACTTGACTTGTTGGTATTTGAGCAGATCAATATATCAACCAAGAAAGTAAAGTTCTTCCAATGACATATATTAACATATATATCCCTGACAGGATCCCAATGATTATGCAGAAAGATGGAACACCAACAAATCACAAATGAATTTGAATAAAGGTATTGATTGATTTTTAAATTGAAGCTAATTAACTCGCGTACCTGGTAGGTGTTTGTGGTTTGTACAGAGAACACTAATCAATTGGGTGGTGGTGCCCTGTTCAGGCTCTCTCAGATCAGAGACGTGTGCCTTTCTGTCAAAACAAAAATGGCAGTTGGTACTTTTTTATTAATTTTATTTATTTATTTATTTGTAATTTGTGTGTTTTATTCGTGAGGAGGAGGATGATATGGAAAATGGGTGGTTGAAGAAATTACAATTATGGCGCTAAATCGCTTTGAAAGTAACTGCTGTTTGACTTGTGGGTAGATCATGTAAAGTCCCATGGAGTGGGAGGGAGTTGCTAATTCCACACCCATTATAGTGTGGACTTTGCTGGGGACCTCCGGTGGGGGAGACCCCCAGTGAACTCCCCACAGTATTACATGGGGCTCTGTCACTGGCTGAAAAAAAAAAAAAAATAAATTTTTCGACCAATCACAAGAGATCCCAACACCCCTAGTGAGGTTCTCATGCATTTTCCTTATAGTGCACACTCAAAAACTACTGGTTTACTTTTTATTTTTTTGGTTACAGTTCTATCTTAATGTATAATCATTATTAAGCTCCAAATTATAAAATAAAATGCACCCCACCTCTCTCATCCCACTACCCAAGTCCTTTCCTAGCCACCCCTCGCCATCTTGCTATCCTCTCTCTCTCTCTCTCTCTCTCTCTCGTGTAGGATATCAAAGGAGAAAATAGAAACAAAGTTATATGTAGTAAATAATAATTATTGACTTAATAATTTTATATAAAGTTTGGAAGTTGTTTGAAATGTTTTAAATAAGTATATTTTTTAAATTTTTATAAAATATGAGTTGAGTTTGAAGTGATGTGGTAGAGAGGTAATGTGACTTAAATAAGATGATGTGACTTAAATATGATTGTAACTTTTTGACTTTTTGATTTTTTGAAAGGATGCCAAACAAGGCCTTAATAAAATTTTGGAATAAATATAGTACTGTTGGGAATTTTTTTAAAAATCAAAATAGTGTGACAAATTATTCATATAAATTGAGTTGTGTATTTTATAATATAGTTATCTGTGTGTGTTTGTGTGTGGTGGCTATAATTTCAGAGGAGGATATATCAAAAAAAAAAAAAGTTAAAATTTTTAAATAAATGCTCGTTTGGCATATGGATTTGTGTGAGATTGAGGTTATTTTAGCCACAAAAGATAAAATAAGTTTTTTAACGTAATAAGACAAAATGTCACATCCAACCCATAATCATTGTGGTGTTTGGGAACTTAGTTCCCAAATTTTTTTCTCATTTTTTTCACTAAAAGACAAAAGTTTTGCAAAACCAAAAAAAACACATCTAAACAAAATATCATATCAAACCCCATAATCATTTCACTTTTTCTCTCACAAACATCACATCCAACCACAAAAAAAACCAAACTATCTTCCCAAACACTAAAAATTTTTTATCCAATAATATCCTACAACTAAAAAAACTTACATAAAAACCCATTTCCCAAACACCTACATTTTATTTTTCTCTTATAAAAGTCAAAAATCCCATTCTAAACAAAACTTTTTAGTCTCAGATTAAAATAATCAAAAAGTTAAAAAGTCAAAAAGCTAATTTGCATTCCAAATGAATCCTAAATTTGAGAAGTTTGTGGATGTAGTAGGCCACGTTTGAGAATAGGTTGTTTTAATAATTTCTTAACTTTTTATTAAAAAATATGTAAAAAAATAAAGAATGTAATCTAATAACTTATAATCATTTTTTATCTTTTTGACTAAAATATATAATTGACCACCGGCGCTAATAAAAATGTGTGTCATTAGCAACTTACGAAGCCCAAGTGTTCGATTATGTGAACTATCCAAAATGTCCCTCTTAATGGTATGGTGATCTTGAATTTGAATTGTCATTAACTTCCAAGCTCCAGCTGCGAAATTGAAACAACTCCACCACGTGGCCATTGTTAGGTGTCGTGTCACCCATTGGTTGGGTTGTTACCGAGACAGCCATCACGGGTACTCAATGTGAAGGCCTTGGCACACGGATTAATAACTTGGATTGGCTAGGTTTTTTATTTTTTTTTGAGCACCAGGCAAAGAACCATATATATTAACCATAAGATAAGGAAATTACGGACCTTGCAAGTTTATGTACTGGTTCAACCAACACTCTATTCACTTTAGTTATATATAAAAAGTGAAAGGCAGAACTTAACATGAAAATATCTTGTATTACTACATCTACCTCCCAATCAGAACAATATTTTTGTATACAGCTATCAACTAAAACTTTACAATCAGTAAAAAGAGACAGGCATGTAATTTTCTTCGTAATCGCCCACTTAATAGCTTCCAAAAGAGCTCTTGCTTCTGTTAGCAATGGAGACAACAGCCGAGTTGAAATCCCTCATTGATATACCTGCAGTTGATATTCATCAAAACAAACCCATGCAATTCCTGCTACTCTTGTGGCCTACTGCCATGCTCCATCCACCACACAAGTAAACAGCCGAAAATCATTAGAAACCACACAATTATTGGCAAGAACACAACAGTGGTTAGAAGATGAAACATTCGACAGTGCATGCTTATAGTCCAATCTAGCATTTGTAACATCTATGGAATTGTTGGACCATTGCTTTTTAAAATCATCAACCAGAATTAATGTTTGTTCAATGGATAATTGTTCATTTTGAAAAACCCTAAGGTTACGCTGTCGCCAAATTGCCTAAAGGATAGCCACAGAATGGAGAATAAGCTCATCCTCCTGAACAGAAGTTATCCATTCCGTCCACCAAATGTTAAAACCAACAAGTTGACCTATTGAGAAATTCAGTCCCAAAGTTATGCCCCTCCAAACACGTTGAGACCACTGGCACTCAAAGAAAACATGCTCTCTTGTTTCCTCAGTTTGGCCACATCGAGCACATATTGTATCAATAGGAATGCCTCTTTTGCTAAGCTGTCATTTTACCGGAAGGATATTATGAAGACATTTCCACAAAAATAAGCTCAATTTAGAGGGCAAGTTTAACTTCCACAACTTTTTCCAAACTAAAGTATCCACTGTATTAGCACTAGGAGTTCCCGCGTGTCGACGTTTAATAGCCGACCAATAACCCGACTTCACCGAAAAGATCCCATTTGTAGTGCTAGTCCACACCAATTTATCTGGGCACGAAACCAAAGGGATATAGATACCTAGTATCAATGGAACCACTTCTACTGGAAACAACCAAGAAAGCAAATCACCTCTCTAACAATTATTTGGAAAATCTATCAAATGTGCCACTCTCATTTCTGGAAAGAAATTGGACAGCTCCATACCTCGCATTGGGTTGAGCTGCCCCGGGATCCAAAGATCCTCAAAAGGTTTGATGGACTGCCCATTCCCAACCCTCCAGATTAACCCCTCCTTTAACAATTCCTGACCCCACATTAAGCTTTTCCATTCCCAAGACGCAGCTTTAGCACATGGAATGTCAAGAAAATTTTTTCTGAAGCTATATTTGCCTAACAACACTGAAGCAAACAAAGAAGTCGGGTTAGACATTACTCGCCAAGCTTGTCTTGCTAAGAGCGCCTGATTAAAAGCACCCAATTCTCAGAAGCCCAACCCTCCCTCATTTTTAGGTAGACACAAACTATCCCATTTTTTCCAGAACACCCCATGTCCCAGATCTGACTGCCATAAAAAACGCCGAATAATGGCGTTCATTTTCTAGAGAACCCCACTTGGAATTTTAAAAACAAACGTGAGGTATATGGGGACAGCTTGCGGGACATGTGTTAACCATAATGCATCTACCAGCAAAAGTTAAAAGCCTACATTTCCAGCCTTGCAACTTACGTGAAACTTTCTCAACCAAGATATTAAAGACTTCCCTTTTTGTCCTCCCAGAATAAGTCAAAGATGCTCCCAAATAAATGCTAGGATTGGGGACTACTTTAAAACTAAAAATAGAATCCAAGATGCCCCTTTCTCGGCCGCCAAAATTGGGGCTTATATACAACTCAGACTTGGAGATATTAATTCTTAGCCCAGATTGTTCACAAAACGCATTTAAAAGCCATTGTAAGCACCATACCTCTTCTCTTTTGAATTACATAAATAAAAAGCAATCATCAGCAAACATTAAATGAGAGACTGGCGGGGAGTGCCTACTAATAGTGATACCTCGACAAATACCTTGCTGTGCAAAATGAGTTAACCCCTCTGATAAAGCTTGCATAACCAGAATGAACAAATAAGGCGACAATGGATCCCCTTGACGCAGCCCAGCTTTTGGGGTGAAAAATTCCGAGGGATGACCATTGAGTAAAACAGAAAAAGAAACTGTGGAAACACATTGATGAATCAACTTTACCCAATGATCACTAAAACCCATACACCGAAGGACAGAAAGTAAAAACTCCCAATTGACCCGGTCATAGGCTAGTTTTTTTAAATATGAAAAATAATTGAAAAAATTATCGCTCAGTGTACTTTCACAAAAGAATAATATATTTTTTTTCTTTTTAATTTGAAAGTTCTAATGTAACTTTAATGATGTAGAGGGTGTCCATATAAAGGTAGAATCCACACTTCTCTCTTTACTCTCTCTCTCTCTTCCACCTCATTAGAGCTCCATTTAGAGTTCTAATATTAGAGCTATGTATCATTACTGTTCACAAAATTATTATATATATAGGAAAAAAATTTAAAATTTTAATTATTAATATTTATAAAATGTATTATTGATCTATAATTAATTTTTCAAATATATACTGAATTGTTTTCCTCAAAATAATATAAATTATATAGCGATCCCGGTTTTCCCTCCATTGGTTATTGTATTCCGGACTCGGTTCCGTAGATGTCTGTTGTTGTATTTGTTTCATTTTCGTCCTTTAATTCTTTGTATTTGAGTTTTGGGATGTGTTGGGCAGGTTTGTAATAGGTTGGTTGTGTTTTGAAACAAAAGGTTGCTGCCCAGTTTTTGGTGTCTTCGCTCGAGCGAGGCTTTTGTCGCTCGAGCGAGCTCTGTGTTTTAGTTTCTTCGCTCGAGCCAAGGTTCCTTCGCTCGAGCGAGAGTTGAGTGGTGTGTCTATTGGCTCGAGCAAGAAGTCTTGCGCTCGAGCTTGTGTCTGCGTCTGCGTCTAGTTTGGACCTGAAGGTTGCATTTCTTGGCTCTAGCGAGCTTTCCTTCGCTCGAGCGAGCGAGGACTATGTTTTGGGTTTCTTCGCTCGAGCGAGCATTCTTGCGCTCAAGCGTGTTTCTGGGTTGCAAACCTGAAGCTTCGTGTTGTTGGCTCGAGCGAGGCTTTCTGCGCTCGAGCGAGATTTTTTTGTGTCTGGTCGCTCGAGCGACCACTCCTTCGCTCGAGCGAACCTCGAATATATCAGTTCGCAGTAGCAGCTTCTTCTTCACTTTTTCACCATCTCTTTTACACAAACCCTAGATCCGGCTGCTTTTCTCTCTCTATACACCTTCTCTCTAAGAATAAACCTAGTTCGAGTGTGTTTCTAACCTAGTTCCTTTGTAAGAAAGGTGGAGCTTGGTGTGGGCTACGTTTTGATTCGAAAATTATTGGGTTTGGAGCATCTTGAGTTTTCTTCATCTTCTCCATTTGGTCTCATCATTTGAGGTAGGGATACCCTACTCCTTGTTATGAGTTTTGACATAGATATTAGTCAATTTGTATAAATGATGGATTATGGGAATTTTGGAAAAGTTAGGGTTTGTTTTGAAATTATAAAATGGGGTTTTCAATTTGTTGAGCTCCATGTGTATGTGAGGTCTTGGAAAAAGAGGTTATTGTTGTTAAGTTGATGAAATTAAGCCTTAGGGTTCAAATTTGAAAATGAGGAAAATGCCCTAATTAATGTGATCTATTAATTTAAATAATTAATTTGGGAAAAGTATGAAATTGAGTTGAAAATCATGAAATTGGGAAATTATGGGATTGAATGGTGTAGTTGGATTAGTTAATCACTCACCTATGAAAATGTTGATATTTTATTTGTTTGATAAATTTATTATCTGTTTAGAGATAACTGCTTTGGGCTATCGGTAGAGGATAGTCTTGATTGTTGTAGACACTGTATGTTGATTAGGGAAAAACTGAAACTAATCACCTGGAATATGTCATTGAATATGACGGTTAGAATAATACATCGAATATGTGTATTGAATGATCATTGTATACGATAAGTGTTTAAATACATTGTATATGTATACTGTTTGAGAGGAGATAGGGGATGTACTCCATAGTTTGAGAGGAGATAGGGGATGTACTCTCAAATTTGTTTGGGAGGAGATAGGGGATGGACTCCATTGATAACTAAGTTGGCCGGAGTGTCCAAGGTGAAAGTCCCGAAATCCTAATTACGTTTGCATAACGTAGATAAGTGAAGTATTGGAAGTGTTTCTGATATATATGAGTCGTAGTCTCAATTGAATTGTGGATAATTGGAAATATTTTGATATGAGTTGTAGTCTCATTTAATTGTTTTGCTAGATAATGAGCCATGTTTATAAATTTGAATTGGTTAAGTAAAGGAAAGTGAAATGAAACATGGACGTATTTGTCATGAAACTGGAAAGTGTTGTAAGTTGGTTTATAAATGTTAACCATTTATCGAATACTAATATTTTAGTTATTTCTCATATGTGGTTTAGTATATCTCTACTAGGCTTTGGCTCACCCTTTATGGGACATCATTTTCAGGTACAGATGGTATGCTACCTCCAAGGACGTAGCTTGGGGGCCTTAAAGGCTGAAGAACCTTTTTGTTGTTATCTCTTTGTATTGCATGTAAATCAAGCCAAGGGCTTATTTTGTATAAAGAGTTAGAACTCTCCTTTTGTTGAACCCAAGTGTTGACTTGGAAAGTTGTAAACCCGTACGGCATTTACTTTTGTTGTCAACATGTAATACTTTTGTACTTAACACTCTGATGTATGGAATATGATATCTCTTTCTTGTATCATGAATGTATGATTTATGAGTTTATTTTGAGAGCGTTACAAATTATATAAATTTTTTATTCACTAACTTAAGCCTCATTTGGAAATAAATTATTTTAGTATTTTTTTACGAAAATATGTGCAGAAAAATAAGGAGAGTGATGTGACAATTTATAGTAACTTTTTAAGTAAAATATATAATTGACAAACGAGACATTAATAATATTTTAAAATTTAAAACTGAACTCATTAAAATATAAATATATAAGCATATTAGTAAATATATATATATATATATATATAAATTTGATTTATTTAGAAAAAATGTCAATGTAAAAGAAATGTAATAGATATATTAAGAATTTCTCAACATTATTGTTGATTGAATTTGATCAATAATAGACCAATAACGGAGTAAACATTAAGGTGGGCTCCCTGTGGAATATACTTTTTGTCCAAGAAATTAATGCCACGTGGCTCCATTGTTGAACACAAAACAGAATTGTGTAATCCTGCTCTCTCCTTTCTTATCTGTGTCTCCATCAGTGCCCTCTTTTATTTTTCAGGAAATTTAAAATTTTTTTTTTTTTTATTGGTTGGGAGTTTTCAATCACAAAAATATAGGGTGATTTTCATTAACCAAAAATCATTTTTAAGAAATGAATACACTGTAATTATACATTCGTTATGCAAAATATCCATTTTTCATAATACTAATAACTTGAATCTTAGTTCCTGAATTCATTCTCGTCTTGATCCACTATGGAATTTTCATAAAAACATTAAGGAAAAGAGTTCGTACTGATCTTCTCAAAGATCACAAGGTCATTCATTTGAGTGCCCGATTTTAATTATGTTATTATCACAAGATATGTAAATATGTGCATTGATAATTTTTTTCCTGTTTCATTTTGTTAATCCACGAATCGAGATTCGGAATTGATCATGAATTTTATCGTGATAATCCAACCATCTATATATTAAATTTTATATTTAATATTGAAGAAAAATGACCGAGTGTTTAATTTTTTTAAAAAAAAAAATTGTTGCTGTTTTGCATCAGTTTTATACACAAGGGTACACATCATCGAGTTAGAGCACCTCCAATGTGTGCTCTCTTTCATTTCAATGTCAAAATTTGTTAATAACTCTTTCAAATTTGTCTCCAATTGACTATATTATATTTGAGTTTTTGTAAATAAAATATTACTAAAAAAATGATATTAATACAATTGAAGCAACATTATCAAATTATGACATTTTGCACAAAGTTTGAGTAGAAATAAATCTAAACTCATCTTGTAGCGTGCTAAAATTTGACTTTGATACCATCATTTTGACACCAAAAATTGAAGAGCTCCTATTCTAAGCCAGTGTAATAACAGAAATGACAGTTTAATGGATATCATCCAAGTACAAAGACAGGCCATGTGCGTTCAATTCATTATGCAGCAACCCACAAACAGTAGCAATCCTTTTTCCATCTCTTAAAATGAAAGATCACAAAGTATTTGAAAACATTTGACTGAGAAATAGACAAGCATCTTTATTATCTGATCAAGAAATGTCAAACAATCTTAGCAAACAAAATGCAGTGCAACTCATAAATTACCATGATGTTTTTGAAATAGTAAATTCTCAGAAATGAAGAACAGATCACAGAACAGTATCAAAAAAGCAACTCTTTGCTTTATAAACGATGGAGAACCATCATAGACACAACCCCACGTTTAAGACACATCGTTTTTCTAAATCAAGGCAGCTTAATACTGTCTAGACTCAAACTATGGAAGGGGCGTAAAAAAAGCATGTATTATTCGTTTCAAACGAAAACGCACAAATCACCATTTAACACACTCAAACTCAGAAACAGAAATAAATTAAAAGCGAGTATAATGTACAGAAATTCGCCGCTGGATGGGGCTCCTACAGGATGGGCAGTCCTTCATTCCCTGCTTCTCATGGAGCTCGTTGCAATTTGTGCAGACTACTTGATGAGCACACGGAAGAAAAACCACAGACATCTCCTCTGAAAGACACATCACGCATTCTCGTTCACGTTTCACGCCTCCAATCCCAGAATATTCCTCGAATTCTGTTGCTATTACTGAGATATAAGGCATTTGGGACTCTTTAGCTGGGGCATTTCTAATGTCTGTCAGTCTGCTAGCATAGCTTCCATCAATGCCTCTTCTCAGAGCTGCTATTTTCGAGGAGTCGGCCTTCGATCTCAATTGGGAGATTTCTTTCTCAAGCTTCTCGATACCTTCTTTGCACTTTTGCAGATTGGCTTCTGCTTTCAATTTGATCATATCCTCTTTTGATTTAGCTGACGCTTCGATTTGTTCTCTTTCTTTTCTTATTTTACTGGCCAGGGTAAGTAGTTCTTCCTTGGCCTCTTCTTCATCTTTCCATCTAGCCTGCAATATTTGACATTTTCCATGAGAAAGCATCCAGTAAAAATCCCCAAAACTACATGGGTTGGAACGGAACAGCGGGAATCAGTACATTTTACAAAGCTTTCACAGTATTCACGCCAAAACAACTATTCACCCTTTCTTTTAGTCAGTTAGGTCTTAATTACATTCTTCTCTTCACAAAATTTTGAGAGGGTACCACAGCACATTTGAAATCATACAAAAGAACACTCGTTCACAAGTAAAGACCAAAAGCATACAAAGTATATTTGTGGCAATAGACCAAATTAAAACACAGGCCAAGACGATAAGCAAATGAGTAATGCTAGGAATTCTAAATATTTTACCCAATGTTCTACCAAATGTCTCACATAGTTGTGGGACTCACACCATGTGGGTTCCATGTGGGTCCCACATCTATGTGAGACGTTTAGTAGAACATTTGGTAACATATTTGGGATCCCTAGCATTTTTCTAAGCAAATACAGTTTTTTGATGACATGTTTACATAGCATAAGGAACCAAAAGTTACCAAAACAAACAATATTAGGATTTTAATCAATAAAACACACCCTTCCCCTCCATTTCTCTCTTTCTTCCTTCTAATTAGGTGTCACCATGGCCCTTATAATAAATAAGAAATCTAAGGCATCTATTTGTAAGAGTTTCTCAATTCTCAAAAATAACTTGCAAGTACTCTATGAATATCACATACATGCATTTTTATTGCTTGCATGTGTAAATCTCAACTCAACTCGAAAAAGCCTTGTACACCACTACTTTGGGTTGAATATATATACCATTTTCACCCTTTCCAGCTCTATTTCTGCACCTGCATCATGTATCAGTCTGCTTGCTAAAGTAATATCCTTACAACCCCTCTCCCAAAATGAAAGCAGCGTGCTAATTTTGTGCATACTTACGCTATACAGTGATAAAAGATTACGGGTTCTGTTGAAAAATATCCAAAGCCAACAATCAATGGAATTGGACCGTTTTTCATAAATTTCTTCTGAGTGGTGTTTGCTTCAATCTCTTCTGAATATCTGAAGGAAAGTCCTTTCGGGTCAATTTAATTCTCAGTCTCACTGGACGTAAGATTTGATGATGGGGCCTATCCCCACTATAAAAAAAGTATGACATGTTTAGCATTAATAATCTGCCAGAAACAAAACTGCAGATTACATTTAGCACGTATCTTAAGTCATTTGGGGTAGAAAATTAAATAAAACATAGAATCCAACTCTGCATGAACATACCTCAAGTTGGTCCCATATATCTTTTGCTTGTTCCAGTTCCTGCTGCAGCTGTGCCAACTTTTGTTTCTCGGCCGCGAGTTCTTCCTGAAAGAAGGTCTTTTGCTTCTCCCATGATTGAAATTTCATAAGCGTCTTTTTCTCTCTCATCAACACCTCCTGACAGTTTGCAGCCGACTCAGCAGCTCGTAATTTAGCAACCTCCATGTCTTGCCTTAATGCAGCGTTCTCAACCTCAAGTCTCCGAACAGTATTATTAGCTCGCTCTACCTGCCCACTGGCTTTACGCAAAGCATTCTCCATCTCAGTGAGCTTCTTCATAGTGTTTTCCTCCAAAGTTTGCTTCTCTTTCTTGAGCCTCTCAGCCTCTTCTTTCTCTTGCCTCAGTGTCTTAAGCTCAGCTTTGTCTTCGCTCAGCCTTCGAGCAGCCTGCATAACCTTCTGATTAGCCCACTCCGTCCACTCTTGGAGCTGGTTTTGCAGTCCCTGAACCCTCGGAAGCAACTTCAAAATCATTTCATCTTTCTTGTCCTGTGGGACCCACTGCCCAATGGACTTATCATATGGTATGCCGGCATAACTACAATTAGGATCCACTGCATTGACGGTTACAGGCATTGGAGCAGCATCATTTTTTGTAGGAAGTGAAAGTGAAAGCTCAATATCAGCAGCTGATAAAGCCGGTGGGGTACCAACTGTAGGTAATGTAGATGGTACACTGATTTCAGGTATGGTAGAAATGGTATCCCCAACATTTGTTGATAATTTACAGTTTTCATTGTCTTGAGGCACATCAACTCCCATCGTCTTACTTATCTTCAGGGAAGCATTTTTCAGATTAGCACATGCAGAATCCGACACAGCTTTTAGTTTCCTATCCAAAACTAAACTACCAAAACCATTGAGTTTGCCAGCTCTAGAAGACCCTTTGGAACCATATGTACGGTAGCTTTTTTCCAGATGAAGTGACTTCTGTCGGAGTAAATATTCCCTCTTAGTAATACCAGAAATCTTTCTACTTCCCCCAATTTTTTCTTCAGGGGCATGAGATTGTGTTGTTCCTATGGCACCAAAGGATTTATCCACACTATCAAAGGAGGTTTTCAGTTTTACAAAGTTTGGAACCCCAGATATGGCGGATGTCTCAGATTGAGAACCATGAGCAGAAGGAATTGAAGTCATGTTGGCTATCTCGCATTGACAAGTATGAGCACAAGCAATTGAAGAATTTTGTTTGCAGGGATTACTAGAAAGATCGAGTTCAGAACTCCCGGTCTCAGTTCTCGACTGAGCTTGGGTGGAAGCAGAATCACTCCCATTGGGACCCACATCGCCAGCTGAACTACTCAAGGTATCACCGTCCACTGCACAAGCATGAGACACATTCATGTCACATATCAACAAGCACCACATTGCATCCCCGGTGCTGAAGAAAGGCCTAACCTCACGAAGAACACAAACCAACTCCGCCAATATATACTTCTCCATCTGCTGTAAATCCTCAAAATAGTGCTCCCTTGACAGATCAATCTCTTGGCCATTTCTAAGAAATGCCAGAGTATTGTCCACTATATTTGACACAGTGTCTTTACACCCATAACAAAGGCCAGACCTCAAAACAGCCTTCGTAGCAACTTCTTCACTGTAACCGCAACCAACAATTTTTTTAATAGCATTCTTGAAAATCATGTCCACGTTGCTCAAAACAAGTTCTTCGAGCTGGGATTCTGTAAAATCACTCCAATCAGCATCAGGAAACTCATGCACTGCTTCTATTTCCTCTCTAGGCTGGCTTGGCCCCACCTCAGATGATCCTACGGAAGTAGGCAATCCAAGGTCAAGTTTCAAAGCATCCGAATGGTCTTGGCTAAGACAACACACATCACACTCGCTGGAATGTCCATGAACTGGGGTGATTTCATATTTCTCAGCTGAGAATTCATAACTAGAACACTCATTCTGAGGCAAAGAGACAACCTTATTCAGATCACCAATAGGAGGATCAGCCCGATACTTTCTCTTATTCCTACTTCCTTTTTCTTGGACTGGCATAGCAGACAAAACTTGACTGGTACTACTACTACTAGTAGTCTTAGCAACCATTGAAGGCATTCTAAGCTGCACAACAAAACATTTTTTCAACACCTTCACCAAACTACATTGACTACATATCAAATTCACCATACACAACAACAATGCCACACAAATACTAGTATGCAACAATGCAACACAAAAACCAAATTTGTCCACATAATTAGAACCACCAAAATCAAGCAAATATAAGATGAAAATTAAGTTGCCATTGTTGTGAGAAAGGGAAATGATATTCACACTGCCCTGGTGAGAGGTAAGATGACAAAAAAGATTGTATGAATCATAATCCAACTCAACAAACCAGATAATTATAGTGAAAGTGGAAATCAAGCAATGAACCGACTATTGATCATCCCATAAAACACTGACTTATAACTCATACCTGTGGTTGTTGAAGCATTAGAATCAATAAAAATTGATCAAATTTTCTGCATCAAAACAAAGGAATTCAATCATCCCAAAACAAACGTGGGAAAACAAAACAAACCCAGAAACGAAAATTCAATAATCAATGCATTCACACGAAACCCAGTAAAATTTTCAATAAACCAATGTCGATATGAGCAATCAAAATCAACCCATAGATCGATAAAACACAAAAACATGAATTAAATAATTTATATATATATAAATATATATATATATATATATATATTCAGTGTGTATATGCACGTAAGAGATCTCCAAATGAGGAAAATCTGAGATTTATTGTGGGAATTGCTCGATCGAGACATACCCGATTGGAGTGAAAGTTGGAGCGATCAAAGGTGGGATAAATCTTGGAGCATCGGAGGAGCAAAGAAAGAATCGAAAGTGTTTTTGTTTAATTTGCTTTTGTGATTCTTTTTGCTTGGGCCTCCTTTGGAACATGTTTGTTTTAATAATTTTTTTATTTTTTTTTATAAAAAAATAGAGAGAAAATATTGTGATAATTTATAATTAAAATATGTAATTGTCAAACGAAAATGTAAAAGCATTGGGTGTCTCTTTCTCTTTCTTACATTTTTGGGTGAATTTTTATTTTGGGAAAGATGCACTTTTGTCCATTTGGTTAGGATTATTTTCATATTCAACCCTATGTTTTATAAAATCACAATGATAAAATAAATTTAAACTAAGTTTTATAAAATTATAACAAGTTTAATTGGTTAAGTGAGGCTGTTAAACAAACTAAACCGATGTATTTTTTCTTTTTTTGGTAAGCTGGAGGCCAAAGGCCAAAATAAGAAAAAAGAATAATTAAGACACTGCTTTTTGAGATAAGAGTTAATTAGATGAATCTCAAATCAACAAAAATCTAACCGACGTAAGAAACTTTGGACAATTTGCAACTCCAACGTTGCTCGCAAATCTTCTGTTGCCATTCAATCCGCACATCCATTAGCTTTTCTTCGCACATGCTGTAAAGAACAACTCTATCATTTTGCTATGAGACTTTGAATTTCCAACACTATATTATGCTCTAGATGCATCCAATTGGGCTAATCAATCGAGAGCAACTTGTGTATTAGATTCCAACACCACATTCCAAAAACCCTTGATGTATTTGTTGACAAATGATAGATTGCTAATAAAAAAAAATATCGTTTTTCACAATCGAGTTTTTTTAATAAGAGAATCTCTTTTGATGAGATTTTTTACCAGTGTCATCGTAATGTTGATTACTCACTTGTTTTGGGATTGGGGCTTGCCTTGGGTAGCCTCTTTCATTGGTATATTTGTGGATTGGATTGGGTTGCTTCTGTCTTGCATGGACAACATATCTCTTTTTGTCAAAGACGATCAATATATTGAAGATCAATGAAGGATCACTAATAAAAAATGACGTTCTTTCTCAATCCAGTTTTTTAATAAAAAGATTTCTTTTGATAAGTTTTTTCATTAGTGTTGTCGTATTGTTGATTACTCGTTTGTTTTGGGTTTAGGGCTTGCCTTGGGTAGCTCATTTCATTAGTGTATTTATGGATTAGATCAGGTTGCTTCTGTCTTGCATGGATAATGTATCTCTTTTCGTCAAAGATAGGGGGAAGCGATGTCAAACCTTTGAGTTCGGAATGCTTGGAGCTCGATTTAAACCAACCTCCAATTCTTAACTTGGAGTTAGATCTCAACGGCACCCCTACTGCTGAGCACATACGAATCACTTACAATACACAAATCTATGAAAGAATGGGTTATGTTATAAGCATTTTCAATATGATTCTTTTCTTGTATTTGTTCGATGAGAAATGTGAGACAAAAAAGGAACCCATTTTTCAACTGGGAAATACGAGTCTGCTTTGTCCACTTTTTCTATCCCCTTTATCAAAATGATCAAAAAAGAAGGCAAGCTTGCTTCTTATTCTCATATTTGATCTTTTCCATTTCTGTCTCGCTCGTTGTAGCTAAAAAATTATTTTATATTAATTTGTTATATAATTAAAAGTTAATATGAGTCATGTTGAATCAATTTATTTGAAATCAATAATTTCAAGTGTAATGTACATGCATATGTTAACTTTTTTAACACAATAATTAAAATTTATTATTTTCCCTTTACGTTTGCTATTCAATCCACATAAAAACAATACAATTAACACAAGTAAGTTAAGGTTTAAATTAAGGGTAGCATTCGTCTTGCCCAGTTCAATTTAATTTTTTCACTGTTTAGATAATTATTTTGGCTAATATTAGCAGACTGAACTAAGATTTTGAATTTGATTATTTTTTTTAGCCAAGTTTATGATGGTCCACTGCTGAATGTGGTTTTTGGCAAGAGGTTGTGCTTGAAGGTGTTGCTTTTGTAGAAGGTGGATGGCCAAAGATGGCTATTGGAGAAGGTTGCCGGCGAAAATGGCTGGATGTGGTGGCCGGTTGTGGTGATGAGTGGTAGGTGATGGCCATATGGGGTTGGAGGAGATATGAATGGAAAAATAATAATGATCTAAACAAATGACATTAACTTTTGTAGTTCCAAAAATTTAGTAAATTTTGTAAACTATTTACAAATCTTTTAAAATGAAAATCAATATCCAACTGTAAGTAATTTTTTGGTTTAAGGAATATCGATAGAAGTCAATCAATAGAAAAACCAAAAATTCACAAAAACAACGAAAAAGATCAAATTTTGTGGTTGAGTTTGTCACAACCTAAACCCGCCCCCATAGGTTTAGAATCGTAACTGGCCAGTAATCCACGATTACCGAAGGCCTGATTGAGAGAAAGAAATGACGGGGGCTAGCGGAAGCTCTTATATAAAAAAACAAAACGCCCAACGAGCTGTGGACCTACATGAGACGAAAACATAACTATATAATATATATACATATACATGTATGTCCAAGCATTACAAGTTTCTTACAATTACATCACAACCCAAAGGAATAAGTCGTTCACATCAACAACAACTGTAACATCATTGGCAACTGGACGCAACAAGTGTGGGAGTGCCAAAAAGGGTAACCACTGAGTTAACCCATGCTCCGCCAGATGGGAACCTCGACATGAGGTGCAAAAGGTGGTTTAACCAAATCGGGGCAAGACCGTTGGCTACGTCCCCTCCTGAACTGGATTACCTACATACACATATATACAAAACGTGAGCTAAAGCCCAGTGAATAACAACTGATTAAGAGGTTATGAACAATATTTACAATGTAAAATATGACACATACTGAACAGGTTCATATGACATCTGAGATGCATAACATGTTGCGTAGGAGGTTCAAAGCAATAAAGACAGGCGGCCTAAAAAGCCGAACAAATGGTCAGGAAGATCGAACAGGCGGTCATGAAGACCGAACAGACGATCATGAAGACCGAGGATCAGATTTGATGGTCAACATCACTTTACACAGGAGTTCCATGAGAAGGAACTAAGAGATCTGTAATCATAGGTAGTACCAGGATTGTCATAGTAAACAATAATAATAGTGGTAAAATCATCATTCATTAACATAAGAATCTTTTGGGGCATTCATAAGTTCGAAGCAGAGAAAGATAACTGGAATTAAACATATTTGTACAGCAGTGTTACTCACAGTCCGTTTCGTGTTGTAGACGACTGGGATGAGGCGTTTGACCTACACAAACAGATATAAGCATTGTCCACTTAATGCATCGAACACCCAACGAATTAGTTTAACAACTTAGGGATTCATGGGTTAAAATGTAATTCACTCTTGTTGAACGTTCATGCAATGTAATTGGACATCATTTATTAGCGTAAAACACGCTAACGGAGGCCCGAGAATGAGATAAATAACACAGATAAAACCATCAACCCATCAACGGCCGCCAGCCGGAGGTCCTTGGCCACACGGCCACACGTGTGGGACCCTCTTCGCACGTGCGCCATCAGGTGCTTTTTAAGTAGAAAGCTTCCCAATTTTCCCCTGTTTTCTGCACATGCGGGCCTATCCGCCGCACGTGCGCCAGTGCACTCCCGCACGTGCGGGCTCCCCAGCCGCACGTGAGGTTTTGGGTGTTCTAGAATCGAGTTTTTGCCCTAATTTTGGAACTCCAAACCCCCAAAAATCAAACCCAAATTCATTTAAATGGAAATCCAAAAATTAAGAAACATGGTAATAAAACAATTACTAAGAATAGGGCTTAGAAGTGAAACATCAATTCCCTTAATCTCATAAACAACTTAAAGATTAAAGGGGGAATACACATGGTAATTCTATGCCTCAACAAAATCATGAACATATGGCTTAATTTCATATAAGATCATAGGGATGAGCAAGGTTATGGAAAATTCCTCTTATGGGGTTTCTAGCTCAACTTACACCACTCAATCCTACATCCACTCCTGAAGTTCCATGAACCCAAAATGAAAATCCCCATCATGCAAGGAATTAGAAAGAATTCTTACCTTATCAAGTTGATTTGATGGAATTACTTCTAATTCTCCTCCTTTCTCTTTCTATTTTCTCATCTTGCTCTTTAGAACTCACTCTCAGATCATGTCTCTCTCTCTCTCTCTCTCTCTCTCTCTCCTTCCCTCTTTTGAAGTCAACAAACATATATTTATATATAATAAAAAGTTAAGTGATTTAGTGCCCATGGAAGTAAGTTATATCCATTTTCATTATAATATATCTTACTATAGCCTAGGTTAATTAACCCTACTCACTTAATCCATTACCTAATTTTATAACTCAACCATTTAACAAATTAGACAGGTCTTAACATAAGGGAACACATCTAATAACAACGCAATGCACAAAAATAGACATATAAAGTACAGATAAATGCATAATTCAGTTTAATTATAAAAGTAACAATTAAGGAAAAAGACGGGTGTTACAGTCTCTTTCCCTTAGAGTGTTTGGTCCTCTAAACTTATGTACCTTCTTCCGTATAAAGTGCAGGCTCTAATGGAAAAAGTTTAGGATATTTTTCTTGCATCTCAATTTCTCGTTCCCAAGTTGCAGACAAGCCACTGTGGTTCTGCCAATCCACCTCTACCAACGGGATTTCTTTATTTCTCAATTTTTTAATTCGACGACTAACAATCCGGATGGGTCATTTTGTATATGTATAATCATCACTCATTGGTATCTGAGTGGGTTCAACAATTTATTAAGGGTCCAAGAGAGACTCCCTTAGCATGGAGATATGGAAGATGTTATGCATATGCTCCATATCCGAAGGTAGAGCTATTCGGTACGCTACTGGACTCAGTTTCTTGATGATCTCGTATGGTCCGATGTATCGAGGCGCCAACTTATCCTTAACTCCAAAACGAGTATGCCCCTTCATTGGCGTAACTTTAATAAAAACCTGGTTTTCTACTTCATATTCTCTTTCCCGTCTATGCACATCAGCATAACTTTTCTGTCGGCTTTGGGCGGTTTTCAATCGCTGCCGGATCAACTTTACTTTCTCGGTGGTCTCTTGCACCAGTTCGGGTCCCAACAATGGTCTATCTCCAACTTCTGCCCAACAAATCGGTGATCTACATTTCCTGCCATAAAGAGCCTCTACGGTGCCATGCCAAGACTCAAGTGATAACTGTTGTTGTATGCGAATTCGACTAATGGTAAGTGCGTCTTCCAGTTTCCCTGAAAATCTAGCACACACATACGTAGCATATCCTCCAATGTTTGGATCGTTCTCTCTGACTGGCCATCGGGTTGTGGATGATACGCACTGCTCAACCTCAGTTCCGTTCCCATTGCTTTTTGCAAACTTTGCCAAAATCTCAAAGTAAACTTCGAATCTCTGTCCGACATAATCGATACAAGTACTCCATGCAGCCTTACAATCTCATTCATATACAGGGTGGCCCGTTTATCCACATTATATGTCGTTTTTACCGGTAAGAAATGAGCAAATTTTGTCAATCGATCAACAATTACCCAAATAGAATCCATACTTTTACTAGAGCGAGGTAGGCCAACCACGAAATCTATTGTGATGTGTTCTCATTTCCACTCTGGTATTGGTAATGGTTGAAGCAACCCTGCGGGTTGTTGATATTCCGCTTTAATTTAGCACTACAAACACTTGGATACAAATTTAGCAATTTCCCTTTTCATTCCTGACTACCAAAGATTCTTCTTTAAGTCTTGATACATTTTCGTGTTCCCTGGATGAATAGAGAATTTGGAATTGTGGACCTCTTGGAGAATCCGTCTCTTCAAATCACTGTCATTTGGTACACATAATCGCTCTTGAAATTTGAGAATGTCGTCCCCAAAACTGAATCCCGATCTAGGTTTAGAATCCCATTCGTCCACTATTTTCTTGAGGAAACCATCTTGTATCTGTTTCTTTTTGATCTCTTCAACTAGCACTGGCTCATGTACTACTGTTCCCTGTCTGGTGAGTAAACAGGTTAAATTTTCCATAGCCTTTCGACTAAAGGCATCAGCTATTATATTGGCTTTTCCAGGATGATACATGATTTGTAAATCGTAATCCTTGATTAACTCGAGCCATCTTCGTTACCTTATGTTTAGCTCTTTCTGAGTAAAGAAATATTTTAAACTCTTGTGATCCGTATACACCTCACACGTAGCCCTATACAAATAGTGGCACCAAATCTTTAATGTAAAAATCACTACAGCCAACTCCAGATCGTGAGTTGGGTAACTCTTTTCATACGATCTCAACTGACGGGACGCATAGGCAATCACCCTTCCATTTTGCATTAACACACACCCCAGACCTTTATAGGAAACGTCACTGTAAATGGTAAAGCTATCTGTGCTAGAGGGTAAGGTGAGGATCGGTGCTGTCACGAGCCTTGTCTTTAACTCCTGAAAAACTGCCTCTCTTTGGTCAGTCCACTCAAATGGTACCCTTTTTGTGTCAATTGAGTGAATGGCATGGCAATCTTGGAGAAGTCCTTTACAAATCTGCAATAGTATCCAGCTAGGCCCAAGAAACTGCGAACTTCTGACACATTCGTTGGTCTCGGCCAATTTACAACGGCCTCTACCTTTTGTGGATCAACAGAGATACCTTCTTTTGTTATCACATGTCCCAGAAATGTCACACTATCCAGCCAAAATTCACATTTCGACAACTTAGCATACAATTTCTTCTCCCTCAACGTTTGAAGGGTAAGTCTCAAGTGGCGTTCATGTTCTTCCTTGCTCTTAGAATAGATCAAAATGTCATCGATAAAGACCACAATGAATTCATCAAGAAATGGCTTAAAGACTCTGTTCATTAAATCCATAAAAGCAGCTGGTGCATTAGTAACTCCGAAAGGCATAATGAGGAACTCATAGTGACCATATCTGGTTCGAAAAGCAGTCTTCTCTACATCCTCAGCTTTAACTTTTAATTGATGATATCCAGATCGTAGGTCAATTTTAGAAAATACTTGTGCCCCTTGCAGCTGGTCAAACAAATGGTCAATACGTGGCAATGGGTATTTATTTTTGATTGCCACCTTATTCAATTCCCGGTGGTCAATACCCGGTAATCAATACAGAGTCTTAAAGTTCCATCATTCTTCTTAACAAATAGCACTGGAGCACCCTACAAAGAAGTACTAGGCCTGATATATTTCTTGCTCAACAACTCTTGCAATTGAGTTTTCAACTCTTTTAACTCAGTAGCTGACATCCGGTATGAGATCTTGGAAATCGGTTGGATACCTGGTACTATCTTAATGGTGAACTCGATTTCTCTATCAATCAAATTCCCGGGTAAGTCATCTGGGAATACATTTGGGAATTCTTTCACAATAGGAATACCACTTATATCTAGTTTAGTAGTAGTTGGCATGGTTAATACCGAACATAAAAATCCCTTACAACCCTTATTAATCAATCTATTCGCTTTCGTGGCGGAGATCAAATATGGGGGAAGTATGACACTGTCCATGCTAAACGTAAACCCAGGCCTTTCAGGTAAACGAAACACAACTTGTTTGGCTGAACAGTCAATTGTAGCACAATATTTTGCTAACCAATCCATCCCCAAGATGACATCAAAATATGCAATGTCTAAAGTTAGTAAATCCACATACAAAGTCATATCTGCAATAAGGATCTCATATGCAGGATACATAGATGTACAAAGCATAGTTCCTCCCGCTAGAGAGGTCACAACTAACACATAATCCATCGGTTCCAATGGTCTAAGTAGTTTTGAAGCAAAAGCATAGGATACGAAAGAATGTGTGGACCCCGAATCAATTAATACATATGCATGCTGAGAACAAATAGGGAGAATACCTGACACAACTGTCTTTGCCGTCTGCACATCACCTGGTACCAATGCAAAAACCCATAATTGCTTTAGAGTTTCTTTCCCCATAGCTGCTTTCGAATTTCCCTTTGGTGCTGACACTGATGCAGTTGAACTAGCCCTTGACTAGCTTGTGCCTTGAGACACTAAAGAGAAATCTTTAATCATATGGCCTGTTTTTCCACACCGGAAGCATGCACCAGAAATCCTACGACAAACTCCCTTATGTCTTTTTCCACACTCCGAGCAGATGGGTGTGTTATTCCCCTGACTTGAGTTAGTGAATGATCTTGTATTCTGTCTCTTGTTTGTTGGAGAATTGAAGTTGTTGCGCCTTTTCTTGAAATTAGATCCCGACCTTTTACCCTTCCATTCACTCACCGGTGCCTTCGCTTGTGTTAGAGCAGCAACGTTTGCTTCAGCTATGATGGATCTTTCCAAAACATCAACGTATTTTTCCAATTTTAGTACATTAACTCGATCAAGAACCTCAACAGTTAAACCACCTTCAAATTTTCTGGCTTTCTTGTAATGGTGTCTACCATTTGCGGCGCATAGCGCGCAAGCTCTACAGATTTGGCCTCATACTCCGCTACTGTCATGGTACCCTGCTTGAGCTGCTCAAATTCCATCACCTTACGGTCTCTCACACACTGGGGAAAGTATTTTTCATAAAAAGCCTCCTTGAACTGTGTCCAAGTCATGGCGGTTTGCTGATTTCGGACAAGCATCCACCATCTTCTCGTTTCTTCTTGCAAGGTGAAAGTTGCTAACAAAACTTTTTGTTCTTCAGTACATGGAAATACTTCGAATAACTTTTCAATCTCCAAAATCCAAGCTTCAGCTTTCAGTGGTTTGAGGCCTCCCGGAAAGGTAGGCGGTTTTAGCTTATTAAACTTCTATGTTAGGGTAATAATGTCTCCGTTATTGAGTGGCTCCACTAAAACTGGTGGCGGAGGAGGTGGTGGAAAGGGTTGTCTCAGTTGTTGTCTTAATGCTTCCGTCAATAACTCCACAATTTGCTCTAACCGATCCATTCTTGCATCAGAAGTTTCAGATGTCTTTGCAGGTCTTTTTCCGTCCATTGGCTATAGATAAACAAAGTGATAATAAACATAGGACATATAAAGTTTACAAGTACATTATAACCACATAGGCACATTAGAGAAACCACACACACTCACACATGCAACTAATGTACTCTAACTTCTTTTTTAGGACATCTTATAGCTCATTTGGACGTGTGTGTGCTGTACAACTCGTGCTCTGATATCACTCTGTCACAATCCAAACCCGCCCCCATAGGTTTAGGATCGTAACCGGCCAATAATCTACGATTACCGAAGGCTTGACTGAGAGAAAGAAATGACGGGGGCTAGCGGAAGCTCTTATATAAGAAAACAAAACGCCCAACGAGCTGTGGACCTACATGAGACAAAAACATATCTATATAACTACTTATATATATATATATATATATACATATACATGTATGTCCAAGCATTACAAGTTTCTTACAATTACATCACAACCCAAAGGAATAAGTCGTTCACATCAACAACAACAACTGTAACATCGTTGGCAACTGGACGCAACAAGTGTGGGAGTGCCAAAAAGGGTAACCACTGAGTTAACCCATGCTCTGCCAGATGGGAACCTCGACATGAGGCGCAAAAGGTGGTTTAACCAAATCGGGGCAAGACCGTTGGCTACGTCCCCTCCTGAACTGGATTACCTATATACACATATATACAAAACGTGAGCTAAAGCCCAGTGAATAACAGCTGATTAAGAGGTTATGAACAATATTTACAATGTAAAATACGACACATACTGAACAGGTTCATATGACATCTGAGATGCATAACATGTTGCGTAGGAGGTTTAAAGCAATAAAGATAGGAGGCCTAGAAGGCCGAACAGACGGTTAGGAAGACCGGACATGCAGTCATGAAGATCGAACAGACGATCATGAAGACCGAGGATCAGATTTGATGGTCAACATCACTTTACACAGGAGTTCCATGAGAAGGAACTAAGAGATCTGTAATCATAGGTAGTACCAGGATTGTCATAATAAACAATAATAATAGTGTTAAAATCATCATTCATTAACATAAGATTCTTTTAGGGCATTCATAAGTTCGAAGCAGAGAAAGATAATTGGAATTAAACATATTTGTATAGCAGTGTTACTCACAGTCCGTTTCGGGTTGCAGACGACTGGGATGAGGCGTTTGACCTACACAAACAGATATAAGCATTGTCCACTTAATGCATCGAACACCCAACGAATTAGTTTAACAACTTAGGGATTCATGGGTTAAAATGTAATTCACTCTTGTTAAACGTTCATGCAATGTAATTGGACATCATTTACGAGCGTAAAACATGCTAACGGAGGCTTGAGAGTGAGATAAATAACACAGAAAAGTGAAACAGAGGCCACCAACCAGCCGCACGTACGGAGGTCCTTCGCCGCACATGCGGGACCCTCTCCGCATGTGCGCCATCAGGTGCTTTCTAAGTAGAAAGCTTCCCAATTTTCCCCTGTTTTCCGCACATGCGGGCCTACCCGCCGCACGTGCTCCAGTGCACTCCCGCACGTATGGGTTCCCCAACTGCACGTGCGGTTTTAGGTGTTCCAGAACCGAGTTTTTACCCTAATTTTGGAACTCCAAACCCCCAAAAATCAAACCCAAATTCATTCAAATGGAAGTCCAAAAATTAAGAAACATGGTAATAAAACAATTATTAAGAATAGGGCTTAGAAGTCAAACATAAATTCCCTTAATCTCATAAACAACTTAAAGATTAAAGGGGGAATACACATGGTAATTCTATGCCTCAACAAAATCATGAACATATGACTTAAAATCATATAAGATCATAGGGATGAGCAAGGTTATGGAAAATTCCTCTTATTGGGGTTTCTAGCTTAGCTTACACCACTCAATCCTACATCCACTCCTGAAGTTCCATGAACCCAAGATGAAAATCCCTATCATGCAAGGAATTAGAAAGAATTCTTACCTTATCAAGTTGATTTGATGGAATTACTTCTAATTCTCCTCCTTTCCCTTTCTCTCTTCTCCTCTTGCTCTTTAGAACTCACTCTCAGATCCTCTCTCTCTCTCTCTCTCTCTCCCTCCCTCTTTTGAAGTCAACAAACATATATTTATATATAACAAAAAGTTAAGTGATTTAGTGCCCATGGAAGTGAGTTATATCCATTTTCACTATATTATATCTTACTATGGCCTAGGTTAATTAACCCTACTCACTTAATCCATTACCTAATTTTATAATTCAACCATTTAACAAATCAGACAGGTCTTAACATGAGGGAACACATCTAATAGCAACACAATGCACAAAAATAGGCATATAAAGTACAGATAAATGCATAATTCAGTTTAATTATAAAAGTAGCAATTAAGGAAAAAGGCGGGTGTTACAGAGTTCTAATATCTTGACAGATTTAAATACTTCTTTGGAGGCAATTGACTGAAGGAAACAAACTAAAACTTGTATTAAATAACTAAAAATGTTACTGATTATAGATCACAAGAATCATAACCATAACAAAGTAATAAATTACAAACTAAGAGCTAATTACAGATGAACTGCCCCTAAGGCTGGCTAATTGCTACTATTATTGTTACTCCTAGCTTTCACAAATTTGTGAATATGTTTAAAGGTCCTTCTCTCTTCGAATTCTCAGCCTTTATTCATTTGCATCGGCCATAATTGCTACAGCCACATGCCTTTCCTTGTTGCATGCAAGTATGCTTCTTGGGAAATTGCCCTACCCACTGTTGCTTCCTCCTTTGACTACTTGCTTCATTTGCTCATATGCCTTGCACACTTCCTGAACGAAGACACTTGTCCACTTTGCAAGCATCCAACTTGGACCTCAATCAAAAGATCTGAGCCACATCAGCACCTTATTTGTTGCATGCAAGTACGCTTATTGGGAAGTTGCCCCACTCGCTGTAACTGCTATCTCCTTCGACTACTTGCTTCGTTTAGTCACATGCCTTGCACACTTCCTGTACGAAGACACCTGTCCACTTTGCAAACATCCAACTTGGACCTCAGTCAAAAGACCTGAGCCACGTCAGCACCTCTATCGACAGGCCAAATTCAACATTTTAGTACCAACACCAACAAATTTTTGTTTACAAATTTTAAAATTGTTGTAAATATATTCAAAAAAATTATAAATATAAATGTTATCAAACAATCCTTAACAACCCAAAATTCAAAATATTAAGCCAAAATTCATTTAATAGTTCATATACATTAGATCAATTTGACAAGTTTGAAATTTATAAAATCATGTTTGAAATGGCCAAATTACAAATGAGAATGAGACTGTTAAATTTGAGATGACACATATTCTTAGTATAAAATGCCAAGCTTTACGTAATATGAGAACCGAGACTTGATTTGGAATGTTAGTGCAATTTAATTTTCAAAAATTGCTTTTTAATGCTGCTTCATCATGTTATATCCCTTTTCTACATTATCTAAGTATGGTAAAAAGATTAATTCATATTTGTATGGACCAGATTAATTCATATTTGTATGGATCCACTTGGTAATGTAAAGTATAGATGGAAAGAGTTAAAAATGCCATAATGGAATTCAAAAAAATAGGTAGTAGATAGAAGTGATGGTGTGGAACACGAGCCACTTCCCATTTGCTACATTCCAAGAAAAGTAGTTGGCTCAAATTGTATCCATAAGTTATTTAAAAAACTCGTCAAGACGATTGTTGAGTTGGGGCAAAATTGAACAATAACAAATAATACTTTCATCTGAGAGTTGAACCGCTCACTTAAAAACATGAATCTCTCTTTAGACCTCATATACTCGTGTCAAGAAGAACACACACCAAACACATGTTAGACACATGAGAAGAAGCCTCTTTTTTTGTTAGTCGGACAAATTGGAAACACACGATTGACATGTTGAAAAAGTATCGTGTCTCCTTTATTTTATTTATATATATTTTTTACAAAGTAGTACCAATGTTAATAAATTTGATAAGAATAAATAAATAATATTTAAATATATTACACAAAATAAGAATTTTGTTTATGAGTTCCCTAAAAGCAGCATTTAAGTTTTATACTTTATTAAAGTTAACAAGATTCTATAATAAATACATAAAATTATATATTTTTTGTGTGTATGTGCCCGTGACCCTGTTTCATGGCTGACAGGCGACAAAGTTTTCTATGTGAATCTCTAGTTACCTCATAACTAAGAAACACGGGTGCGGGTACGAGTACGGTACGGGTACGAGTACGGGTACGTCGATACGGCAAAATCTCAAAAAAGTAGAGTACGGGTACAGCTGCGGTACGCCAATAAATATATATATATTTTTATTATATATGATAAAAATTATAATTTATAAAATTTATTATATATATTATATATGATCAATTATATTATATATTATACATGATCAATTATATTATATATAAAATTTATTATATTATTATATATTATATAGATGATTATATTATATAGATGACCAATTTTTATTATATTATTATATATTATATATATGACCATTATATATCTTGTATTATATTATTATATATCTTATATTATATATATTATATTATATATTTGTTTTGAGAGAGAAGTCAAAGACAAAGAGGAGAGAGGCGACGAAGAGAGCAGAGGCGAGAGAGAGAGAAAGGGGAGAGACGAAGACGATCGATCAACAGTGAGCAGAAGATCTCTTCGATTCCATCAGGTTCGATCGATCAACTATCAGGTTCGATCAGAGACGAAGACGATCGATGTGTTTATCAGGTTCAATCAGAGACGAAGACGAAGACGATCGATCAACTATCAGGTTCAATCTCTTCCATCTCCTCTGTCTCTCTCTCGATTCCCTCTATAGATGTGTTTATGGGATGTTTAAAGCACGAGGTTATCTCTCTCTCTATGTATACATGTAGTTTTTGAGTATTTTTTGCCCTGGAACGTACCCATGGCGTACCCCCTCCGCACCCATGCCGTACCCAAATGTACCAGACGTACCAGACCCCCTTTGGCCGTACCCGGTACGCGTGCAGCCGTACCGGTACGCGTACCCGTACTAGGTACGTACCCGGTACTCATACGGCAACATTTCAGGCGTACCCGTGCTTCAGAGCCTCATAACAGGTGAAGAAGAAGATAACTAGGTAAAAGCTTCATTATGAGATCAATAAAAGTAAAAGCACATCTTCAGCCCTAAGAAAATTCACTTTGTAGTTCTAGAAGTGACCTCTGCTTCCTCAGAAAAATAAACAGCAAGTACTCAGACTCACAAACAAAGCATACAAGCTCACAATCATCACTTACTTACCACAAACCATGCTAGACTTCACTAAACTACTACAAAAAAATAAAAATAATAAAAACAACAATGAAAGCAGCCTGTTCTTGCACTAAAACTTTCATTTTAATTGTCACTGGGAAGCAGTTGAAGTCTCAGCTGGGAGAAACTTGATCGATACACTCACTACAAGAATTAACACTTTTAGCAACAAAAAAATTGATCGCTAAAAGTCTATTTTTGGTCGGCAAAAGTTATTCGCGACTAATTTTTTTGGTCGCTAGTTTGGTCGCCAATTGAGGGTCGGCAAAAGTAATTCGCGACCAAAATTTTCATTGGTCGGCAAAAGTTGGATTTGCCGACTAAATTTTTGGTCGCTAAATATTTAATTTCCGCGACTAATTCATTTTGTCGCTAAAACACTTTGGTCGCGAAAAGTCGCCTTTTGCCGACCAAAAAATTTGGTTGCCAATTGTGACATTTCGCGACCAAAAATTTTGGTCGCCAATTGTGACATTCTGCGACCAAAATTAGTTTGGTCGCCAATTGTTACTTTTCGCGACCAAAACTGTTGGTCGGCAAAAGTGAGTTTCCACGACCAACAAAACTTTTGGTCGGCAATAGATGTATTTTTTGCGACCAAAACTCTTGGTCGGCAATTGTCATTTTTTGCGAAAAAAAATAATTTATTTGTCGCGACTAATAAATTGGTCGCCAAAGCAGGAAAACAATACACCTGTAATTCCTAATAATTCATTCAATCCATTTTAAACCTATAATTTTAAAACATCATTCAAATTAACTGAATCATTAACATTCGACACAATACATAATTCATTAACATTCGACACAATACAACTATTCTAAGTTTTCATTCACAAGTCACATCCATCTAGCATAACAATTTGAAACATAACTATTTGTTATCCATGTGCAGCTATCAACAAATAAAACTACTAATATTTGTTATCCATACACATCCATCCAAAAATATTTAATCCTCCCTTGTGGAACCTACATATTTAATCCTCCCTTGTAATAACTAAGAGCCACAAGGCCTCAATAAAATTAAGTTTCTCTCCTCTGCAGCTGCTTCAAAGGTCTCACCAGCCACAAGGTCCGGAACCTGGTCGTCGTCGTCACCAGGTGCTTGTTTCTGGAACTGCTCTGCCAGCTTCCTCAAGTTGTCCAAGTTATCTTGCCCTGAAAGAAGGAAATCCAGTGAGTAAACACACAAGGAGAATCTTTTCAGTGTTAAGAATAATCAGATCCATTTAATATAAAAGAAAATGATATTATAAGAAACACAACTGCACATACCCAATTGGTTAATAATTCCACAAAATAAATGCAGAGATATAAAAAGGAGGCACTGTCAACAATCTGTGTGATAGTTTTCTGGCTTAAACCACAATGAAAAATCAATGCCTTTGTTCTTCAGTTTATATGTTGGAGGGCCAATTCTCTCCAGAAGCTGCAAAATACACAAACAATACAAAGTGGTTTGGAAAGAGGATGATAGGAAAGTAGTATATTCTCATACTCTATTTTCTTAGCATTTCTAACTGCATTCAGGTAACACATTCAATCCAATCAAATATGTTCAAATCCTCGCAGACTAATATAAGCGTTTGACAATTTATAAGTAGTCAAGTGGTTAAGGAGTTACAATCATCCATTAGACATGGTCTACTGGACAGGATCGCTGGTCCTACGATATCTCAAATATAGATTTCAAGAGCAGTTATCATCAAATACACATAAGGCTCCAAAATGAATGGATACTAGGATGTGTAATAATGTAAAGCTCCCAATATTACAAGCCTTGGACCTAACCTTGTCATGCAACATCAAGTTCTCTAAGAAAGAAAGGGAAAAGACTAACCTTGTCATGCAGCACACCATTGGATACCAAGACTGATCTATCAAATACACTATATTTTCCACCATCCAACTCTGGGGAAAAGGAAAAAAATAATGGTTCAATTAGAATCCTGTTAGTCTAATAATTGAGAACTAGACCTAAGATAAGCGAATGGCTCAAGGACAAGCAATAAAGATTTCCTTTGTATTTTCTTTTCTATTTTCCTCAACAAATGCATAAACCAAATAAAGCATAAATGTGGGGCTACCTATCGAGAGAAATAGGTTGAAGTTTGTAAGCTTATTGATCTATATATACACCTTACTCTTTTTTCTATTTCTCTATGCATTTCTCTCAATTTTCCATCCCTTGCTTTCTCAAACGTCTCATACTTACCACAACCAAGTGACAAAAGCAAGGGTTGCTAAAACACATTTGGATTTGGTTTTACCTTTCTTAAAATTAAGGCTTTCCTTTTGAAGTTTATCAATGAGTTCATTTTGGATCTTTACACCTTGTCGAAGAGCATTCCGTGAGGCTTCCAGCTTTGAGTATTTCTCTTTCAACTGCATATACAAAACACATATTAAAAAAAATAACTACAAAAATGGTATGACCAGAATTAAAAATAAATCAATACCACAACACAGCATGGATTCACAGCCTGAGGTTTCACCACTATCTCTGCCTCCATCGCTGCAAAAAAGCACAGGAAAACAATTAGGTTAAGACACCAGTATATACATGAATACGGAGTGATTGAGAAGTAGAAAGAGGTAAAGGTACCGTTTAGTTCCTTGCAAAAGTGAGGGAGAAAGAGAAGAAAAAACTCAAACTTCTAGGCATTTTGCCTAAGCACACAAAAAATTACACTCTCTATTTTGCCAAACAACTCTAGCTAATGTGTACTCCAACAAGACTTTATTTTTATTTTTTTTGATTGGCAAAAAAATCTTTATTGATGACAACATACAAAGTATGGAACAGTACATCAATAAAGAGGAGCTTGGAGTTAAAACGAAACTCCAAGCGCCAGTTGGTAAGGAACCAACCAAAAGAGAAGAAGAGGAGAAAAAGGGAAAAAAAAAACAAAAGAACAACACATCAGAGCAAAACTACCAGCAAACAAAACTACACAGCATAACAGAGCAACCAGCATACACCTAAATAATCAATTAGAAGTAACAACCCCCTGCTGCCATCTGAAACAAGACTCCAAAATCTGAATCTTCCTCCTCTGCACATACCAGCCCAGCCGAAAGCAAACCAAGAACAACTGCATCAAGCTCCACTGTTTGTCAACAAAACCAGCTGAATGGAAGTCCTCTGCCTTCAACACCATCCACTCCACTGCCTACCAACTATACCAGCACAAGACAGGATTCAGAAGCAGAATCAAACACTGCTTCGAAACTAAACCAAACCCCAATTCACAGATCTGAAAACTCTGGACAGCAAGACAGATTGAAGCCAATGAAGCCAATCCAGAAAACCAGCAGCCCAAAACTACATCAGACAACAGACAGTAGATGGACTAAAAGGAGTGAGCTCTGCTTATGCTTCTGTAAAGCCTTCCTTCACAACACTTGCCAACAGATGCCCACATCAGATTGCAAAAGATCCACACCAGATTACAGCCTAAGACAGGACAGACCAAAATCACACATGCAGAACAGAACATCTTCAGGCCAGACCAGACCCAAACAGCAGAAACCATTACCTTTTATTAGACCATGATAACTTGGGCTGCAGAAAAGACTTTATTTTAGTTAGCCATTCAAACTATCTAAACTGATTTTCAAAATGAAAATGCTATGTAAATTTTTTTTTTTTTTTTAAAAAAAGAAAAAAAAAGAGGCTATTTTTCATGGCATGCCACATAGGCACCTAGTGTTGACATGGTTGCAAAGAAGCAACATCTACAAATTTATTAAAAACCAAATCAAACAAATATGTAGATAGCAATGCATTCTAAAAAAGTGGTCAAGAGTCAAGTCACTCTCCAAAGTTGTAAAAACTAAATAAAACTGCAATATTTCAAAGAACCATAGAGAATTTCATTGAATTTTATTAAAATGGCAAACATCAAACAGTTGTTAATTTACTCCAGGGAGAAATCTTAGACCTTTTATTATTTTGAAAGTCTCAAACCATTTTTTACTCTCATATCACTTACATAGTACCAGTATAAAATTCAATTACCCAACATATGTTACTGGAGCTTTGAAGTTTCTTATGTTACTGGAGCTTTGAAGTTTCTTATGTTCTGTGTTTGGTGTTGCTTGGGTTATACCAAGATCAGTCTATGATGTGTTGGCGGGGGTGGGGGTTTTACTCGGAGGAACTTTCATAAGTCAACTAAGAAAGATTGGACAGGGAGTACATACCTTCACAATAGGTGTAATGAACTCAACTAAGAAAGAAGGAATTTTTAGCAACGATGGCCAAAATGAATGAATAAAATTAATCAACAGGCCTTTAATATGTGATCCATCATGGTCCTGTGAATGCATAAAAATTGAAACTTTTAACCAAGTCATCAGCAAACAAACTAAAATGCATCCACACTCAGTAATGAATCAACATATAGATAAAACCAAAATAATGCGTTTTTTCAGCTTACCCATCTGAACAACATAAATAAAAAAATCAACAGTAAGTTTTGAATGAAAACTTGAGACTATTGCAAAGTCTTCTAGATACAGCTACAACACATCACATATTCCATCTTGGACTATTTAAATTCTTCATCGCTGGTAGAAAGCTATCAATAGAACCTTTGGGTGCTCCCTACGGCCTCGAAACAACCTAGGCGGTTCGACTCAAAAGTTTCCAACCAGGAGTTTGAGATTTGATCAGACTCTATATGAATGCTTTGAGAATGACGAGAAAATGCATCCAAAGCAACTATACTATGTCAGTATGTCATAGCTAGCAAATTGATATATTTCACAATGATGAGGACCCCAATGTATCTTAGAATAGTCTTGGATGGCAGGAATTAAAGATAAGGAATTGGAATACCACTACGAAGAACCCCATCCCTAATAACAAAATGAAACTTTCCAATCAAATATATAAGTGATAATCAGAGCCGAGAGTTCTTATCCAAGTGCTATATAATGAGAAAAAGTTGTCCATGTGAACAGCTCACTTGAGTAGTTCTTTCAAATTTCTTTTTGTACAATATCCAACTTTGGAAATGATAAAAGGAGGGAGAGAGAGACAGAGAGTGAGGGGGGGGGGGTGGAAGCGGAGCCATTACAGAAAACAAGTTATTACGCTTAGTTAGAATGCTCAAGTCTTCTCTATAAATGGAGTTGACTAAAAAGAATTGATGTTGGGGCAGAATATCTAAAAGAATTGATGTTGGGGCAAAATTAAAAAGTCTAAAGGTTAAGAAAATAATAGCCATAAATCCATTGCTTTTATCTTATCATTAGATACCAAGTTAGTTTTTTTCAAACTAACAATGTATTTCATGTGTCTAAACAATGGACACATTTATGGAAAGTCCCCAACACATCATTTCATACATTAATAATCTTGCCAGCAACCCTTAGCAACGAAAAAATAAAAATCAAAGAGCATAATAAAGCACATGCATTTCAAACAGAAGCATGTGTTCACAAAAATACCTAGTATGGATCACAATTGTCCAAATCTGAGCCTATAAAACCAACAAATGACTAATTTGTTCCCTGTTTGCATTCTACTTCTCTCAATGTATGGATGTTTGCATCTCCACACGCAAGACGGGTTGCACATGAAGGAAGGTGTGGAAAGTTTGACATACATTGTTGGGCCAATTTCCTAACATCTTAAGCTTTTGGAAAAATTGGTGATCTGACATAGCAATATTGTTATAATGACCACATTTTTAACCATCTTATATGGTATCATTGCGTTGGTTTAAAGGGCCGCACCAGTCATGTCTGATACCAACGCAACAATGACACATGAGATGGTAAACACTTTAAGGTACACAAATGTGGTCATTGTGGCATTATTGCTAGGAGAGTCTTGAATTTCTAAAACTCATGCAAACACAGCCTGAAGTTTCTAAAGCTCAATCCACTGAATTAAAAAACTACAAAGATTTCTATATAAGCTGGGTTTTACCTAACATTATAAGACCCATGTACATTTGTGTTCAGCAAATCTTGAGATCACCAAAATATCATTACTCATAAAACCAAATCAAACTGTACCAGCGACATACTAAATGGAAAAATACATAATAAACATTCAACCTAAAATTTTGACTAGACAAGGTCTGAAGTATTCTCCAGTCTTTTCTTGTTATCATGGTCCACATCAGTCAATGAAGTGACATTTTCCATCTTGCCTTAATGTAGTTTTGTGGACAGACATTTAGTTGGAAAAATCAAAAAAGTTTTTCTTTATGATTTCAAAAATTATTCTCTCAAGCAGATTATTACATCAGCTTGTAATATTTTAGAGAAATTTGCCAGTTAATTGGCAGTGCCCAGAGCCATGCTGCCTCCAAAATGACATCAATCCTCAAGGACAATAAATATATTTGCAAGCAGTCAAATCTCAGACATATACAGCTTGCGTCCCAAAGATGTAGAGGTATATGAGCCATAAGCTAGATGAGAAACTACAAGCTACACAAGAAATGAGGCTACAGATGATGTTGTCATAGATCTCCACAAAAGCATAAAGATCCCTCAATCAAATCTTAATAATCAAATTGTTGAAACCAAATCTCAGATAAACAATTTTTTCTAAAACTCATGCTAAATATATTCTTGGACCAGCCAATGTGTGGCACTTAGTTTGTCAGATGGCTTTTATTAATGCTCAGCCCCAAGCTTGGTTTCACATAAAAAACCCTCCTATTAATTATATAAATTTGGGAGGAATAAGTTGCCCTTTCTCCTTTTACTATCTAGTGCACACATCCTTTTGGGTGAGGAAACAAGCACCAAACGTAAAACTAGTACAACAACTTACATGCATTGTATGAGTCTTCCCACTGCTAGTGACACCGTATGCAAATATAGTACCTGCAAAATACATTGTTGACCGTAGAATGAATACATTGTTGACATTGTGGCAAATGTTACTATGGTTTAGTGATTTTCCATTATCAGTTGAACTAGCATGAGGTGTCATCATAAATTTATAGATCCCCCAAGATGATCTAGAATTAATATCTAGAATTAATATCTAGAATTAATTTCAACCAAAAAAAACAAGAAGCAGGGAGAAAAAAGGTTTTCAGAAAATTACCAGAAAGACAGAGGATACTATTAAGAGATTATCATGGTAAGGAAATATAACATAAGGGATTGGGGAATGATGAGAATGTGTTTATAAGAAAGGGAATAGAGAGGAACTGCAGTGCAGAGACCAAAAAGTCATCCAGTACACGAGCATATGTTTGCAACAAATCCTATAAGTGAGGATGTCAACATCACAAGATGAGATGCTAAGGGTTGATAGGAATATGACTCATGTCCCAAGATCCACAACCTTAAAAGGGGAAGGGTTTTGAGGGACTGGTGGGGGAAAAAGTTGTTCAGAGCAACTGAAATGCAAAGAGTTTTATGTTCAATGGTCATCCCTAGCAAAAACAAGATCATCATACAACAAAAAGCTATGCCTGATGCATGTTCACATCAGATTAGATGATAGGACCTGTGAAGAAAATTAATTACCATTAGTTCCTTGCATGGCACCATTGACAACCTGCTGAGCAGCAACATCATAATCATGACAAGTAGTTGTTGCTGGACCAAACACTCTATCTGCAGCCAAAGATATATGATATTGTTCATAGGAAATCAAGTAGAACACCAACACTAATTACTGTCATGAAGAAAAAGTTAATAAATAAAATATACCCAAAGCATTCTAAACTTTAAAAACTTATTTCCACACAAGTACATCTTTTGAAAAGCAGAAGGTTTTCAATTCAGTGAGCAAATTGTTCTTCTCAACCCTACAAGGACATAAAATAGGAAAAATTATAGTAACAAAGGACTTGTAGCATGTGTGAGCCTCATTACCGAAGCTCGAAGAGCTTAACAGATAATGATGCATCGAGACAAGCAAGCATTACATGAGTCAGGAAAATTTGAGGCATGGAATTGCAAGTTGGGTATACAAATGACAAAAGATGGTGACAATTACATAATTTTCTAGTTGAATAACGAAAAATAAAGATACTTCATTGCTGATATGGATTTACACAACAAACAACACCCAATAACTTATTACTCAACCAACAGTTTGACACCATGCCAATGTCAAGAACTGTAGAAAACCATAGACTCTGCTTCCCTAAAGGCATGTAGAACATACATTACAAAAACTAAAACATGTATGGATCAGTTGCAAATTAACTTCTTAATTTAGAGCCAATTCCCTTGCAAGCAGGTGTCTTTTAACATGTTACAGCCTATTTCCTTCAAGAACATACTTATTTTTCCAAACTATTATGCTTAGCAAATGTTCCACGTTATAGTTTATTATGAAAAGGACAGAACTCTAGCAACAATAGTATTTGATTGATATGGAAGTCTGGTTAAAGAGGAGAAAACATTGCACCAAAAGGATGTATAAAAGGGGGGAAATGGATATTCATGTCATGTCAAAGAAGTCACAATAGAATAATGTTTGCAGTAACAGAAAAGAGTTGCAGACATCACCTCACTTGTTTCTCTCATTCAAAACCGTGCATGAGACTTTCATCTCACACTGCTCCTAAGTGATAAAACAAAGAACTCGTCTTCTTTCTTTTTTGATTACCTTCCTCACAAATGTATAATAAGACCAAAGTCATTCAATTTCTTAAAAAGATTACCAATCCTTAAATACTGGTGTGTAAATACTGGTGTGTGTGTCACATAAAAAAGAAACAAACCTGGATAACACAGAGAATATCAGGGAGGTGATTTTTGGACTCATCAACAGGACCTGCATAAAGTTCAATAAATACATCAGGCATTAAGGGAGATAGACAAGCATTAATGGATAGCAAACATAACAAGTAATATACCAAGTAACACAAATAAGTGATGCGCTGGAGCATCCGCCATTAATTGTAGATCATTTGGAGAATTTTTGTAGTGCGAAGCAACATAGAGGGGGGAAATTTGTTATACTATGTTGCAAAACCTCGAAAAGATTTTCTTCCACCAAAAAGAGACCTTTAAAAAAATTCAGCATACTATGGGTACTATACTGTAGCTTCGCCAGGTATCAATGGCACCAAAAACTTGGCAGAGCTAATAAGCAGATATTGCAGCAGTCATACAATGAGGCATGGGGTCCTGGGGACTCATTTGATAATGAGACAGATCAAACTAGATGTGTCACATGATAATCAAAGGGAGAAAATTAGAAGTAACTATATCACACAACCTAAATCAGTGACATTAATTGAAATTCTAAAAAAAGCAGTATGAGATCCCAAGTCCAAGGAAAGATAATGAGTTCCTTGACTAAGTCAAAATCCCAGGGGATATGTCATTACACAACTTTTCTGACAACAAATATATGTTTTTGAATTCAAATGCATAGAGAAGCATTACCTCAATTCCACCAACAAATATAAAGAAACATACACACATACACACATAAAGATGAGTAGATACACACATACACATATAAAGATGAAGAACTACCAGGTCTTTGTTGTTCGACATGATTTTTTCTTTTCATTTTTGTTCATTCATTAATGAGTAGATATTGGTTTTTAAAAAGATTACCTTAGAACAGCGAAGTCGCATCCTGATTTTCAGAAACTGATGCAGTACCCCGAAATTCAGATTGAATTAAAGAAAATGCAATGTAAACATTGAAATTATCACAAAACCTAAATCAGTGAAATTAATTGAAATTCTAAAAAAAGCAGTATGAGATCCCAAGTCCAAGGAAAGATAATGAGTTCCTTAACTAAGTCAAAATCCCAGAGGATATGTAATTACACAACTTTTCTGACAACAAATATATGTTTTTGAATTCAAATGCATAGAAAAGCATGACCTCAATTCCACTCTGTAATCGATTTACTTGACTGATTATTGACAATAATCAGTCTTTACCATTACCTCAATTCCACCAACAAATATCGATTTACTTGAAGCATAGAGAAGCATAGAGAGAAAGAGAGAGAGAGGGAGAGAGGTACCGGAGAGCTCCCATGGGGGTTCGAAGCAGAGAGAGAAAGAGAAGACAGCGGCGTCAATGTAGAATTTGAGGAAGCTGATGATGATGACGGTGGCTGTGGTGGTGGAAACCCTAGCCTTCGGTGACCCAATCGAAGCACAGTGTCGCGATTCACAATCGGAAACCCTACCTTGCGAGTGGGAGGATTGCGACTTGAAGACACTGAGAGAGAAGGGGGGAGAGGCAGAAATCGAGGCCAGCGTCGGGAGCGAGCGCAGGCGGGAGGATAGGAAAGAAGAACAGAGAGGGAGAGAGAGACAAAGAGGGAATGGGAGGAGACGAGTTAAACCAAATTACCCCAATCTGGGTTCGATTGATGCATCAATAGTGTGAAGTAGAATATTACCCCAATCTGGAATTTTTTTTTCTGAAATTCAATTCCCGCCCCCACGTTTCAAATATCCCCCAAAACTTTTTGCGACCAAACTCTTAAATTAGTCGCAAAAACAGGTTCTTTCGCCGACAAATTTTTTTAGTTGCCAAATCTCAATCAACGGCGACCAAAATATTAGTCGCTAAAAGTACTAATTTGGCGACTAATTTTTTTTGGTTGCTGAAAATAAGTTTTTTACGACCAAATTTTTGGTCGCCAAAAAATATGTGACCTTCCGCGACCAAATTTGTAGTTGGTCGGCAAAAGTATACCACTTTCTGCGACCAACATATTTTTTGGTCGCCAAAATATAACCTTCTGCGACCAATAAAATTTGGTCGCCAAAATTAATTATCATTCGCGACTAATTAATATTTGGTCGCCAAATGTCATTGTTTTGCGACCAAAATTTTTTTAGTCGGCAAAAGTGGTCGCAAAATGTGTAAATTCTTGTAGTGACTGTTGACACAGTGGCGCTCATCCGTGGGAGTCGAAAAGCCCTTGCCTTTGAAAACATGGCCTAAATGGCCGCCACAGGCTGCACACGTAATTTCTGTTCTCCTCCCATCTGGGTCGGGTTGAAAAATTACATCTTACTTTAAAAAACCGTTGACAATTTAGTTCCTTGAATTGATCAATAACATAGAAAATTGGGACTTACAAAACGATTAATGGCTCCAGGGAGACCCTCGTAGAAAGCTGGCCAACCACAGCCAGAGTTAAATTTGGTGGTAGATTTATAGAGTGGCGTCCCACAACCAGCGCAATTGTAGATGCCATCACTAAAGAACTTGTCATATTCCCCCGTGCTTTTTGGCCTGTACAACAACAATTGTAAGGATAGTAACATATCAAAAACTATATACATACTACAACAAACCATATCACTCACTAGGGTCTAAAGTCAGCTATGGAAATTTACTTATTGGAAAATACTAGTTTCGCTGCATACCATTTTTTAAACATAAATCAGTCTTAAGTTAACAATGGCAATCTCCTAGGAGAAAAATATACATAAATTGGTACGTGTCTATGTCCATGAATGCACTAAATCTCAGTTTTTAAACATAGATCATACCTATTTTGGTAACTCACTATTTTAGTCAAAAAGTCACTACAAAAAAGTAACTCTTTTTTTATTTTTTATTTTTTTGCATGTATTTTCATAAAAATTGAAAAATCACTAAAAAGCTAATTCTCAAAACATCTCAAGACAAGAATGCCTCACACCAGGAATTTCAGTTTGATTTCAATATTATCATAGCAAGTGGTAAATGCAAAATTTTTGAATGAACAAAATCTGCCCTACCGGGGAATGCTTGAGCATTCTGTTATACACACAAAAAATGCATAAAGGTTAAATGAACTTCACTATGATGAGATAACTGTTGAATGCCATTGAAGTCAAAGGAATTCGACATTTGATTGTTTCATCTACACAGCAACGATTTCTTTTTATTTCTTTTGGAGAAAGAAGGGGAGCAAACAAATAGGTCAGACACTTAGTTTGAATGCCATCATGAGTATATTTCCTACCATAAAAGACAATTTTGATCATCAAATGCAATGAACATATTTCAATGAAAACAAAAATAGAAGATGTGAAGCATATTCCATGAGCAAGTAGAGGCGAATATGGATGTTCTCACGATTAAAGGTAAAAGAGAGGGCTGCAAACGGATCAAATTTTTCATGAACAGATTGAGTATTTGAACTCGATTGGTTTGTTAAATGAACAAGCTCAAGCCAAATGAACCAATCAGGCTAGCAAACATAGGGTATTTTATATATTTTGTTTATGCTTGGTGTTCTGTGCAAATTTCCTTAGTTGATTGATGAAGCATATATTAATGACGAGTATTCTTTTATTTCGAGCAAGTAAAGTGTAATTTACCCAATCTTTTTAAGGTTTCCTTAATTTTATTTCTTGCAAGAATTTCTTGAGGAATAAATATTCGACCCAAAAAAGAGAAAAAGAAAAGACTTTTCTTTTCTTTTTTTTTTTGGTTGCCCTTCTTCAGCCCCCAGATAACTGATTTCAAGTGTTACCCATTACACCAATTATTGGCATTTTGTCAATTAGTTCATCATAATGCAATTATCAAAGTCAACACTCAAAAATTCTAAAACAATCCAAGCAGAACAAACTCACAACCAAAGCAATTTTGGTTCAAAACATTCAGATTCTGAACTCAAAACCCATCTCACAATCGAGCAAGGATTTCAAAATTTCAAGACCATTGTGCAAGAAGACATATGTATCTATCTACAAGTTTATAACAGAATTCATAATATGAAACTTTTAGAATAGCAATTGAAAGTTCAACAAATTTCAGAGTAAACAGGTGTGGGGAAAAAAGTGAATTTTTTTTTTTTACTCTGTTCCTTTCTGGCGAAGGATTCGGAACTGCTTGGGAGAGAGAATTGCTCGCCATTCTTCCTCTGGCTTCTGAATGGAACCGTTTGCCGCCATGGCTTCGACTATAGTGCTTGAATCCAAAAACCCAGCTGCGAAGTTGGGATTTAGTAAATGATTTTGTGCTGATTTATATGCATTTTCTCGGAGAATGAACTTGGCCGCGAAATGTGGTCAGAGGAGTTCCGGGTCAAAAAAGCAGTTGATCAAATTTTTACGTGGCGGAGAAAATAAATGAAATTAAAAGCCTAAAATAGAAAATTTAGAATACTTGCCAAAAATATATGATTCATTGTTAAAAGGTCCACATCGTGATGAATACAAAAATGGATAAAACATTATGTGCTAATTGATATATTATGTCTTTAGGAATGATGTGACATAATTTTTAAAATTTTAAATTTTTATAATTTGTATAATGGATGGAGTTCATAATTTTAAAGTTAATATTATAATATATCTTAGTACATTAATTGACATATCAATTGATACATATAGCACCTTGTACAAAATTTATTTTATATTTAGGGATTATTTGGGAAGTGCTAAATTAGTACACTTTTTTTTTTTATTTTTTTAGAAAAAATGTGAAATATGAATTGGGTTTGAAGTGATGTAATAGAGAGGTGATATAACTTCAATAAGATGATTGTGACCTAAATAGAATAATATACTAAAATAACATTTGTTATTTTAGCACATGCCAAACAACCACTTATTTAGCCCTATTCGGGGGTAGATTATTTTAATTTAAAAGTTACAAAGTTATTATAAATTATTATTATTTTTATTTATAAAAAGTCAAAAAATAACTAAAATAATAAATTCTCAAACCACTCTTTACGAATTGATTTTTTAATAATTTTATTAAAGAAAATAAGATAAATTACAAATGCACTTTATGAGGTTTGCTTAAAATACGAATCGCCTCCTGTAATTTAAAAAATTACAAATACCTCCCTGTTAGAATTTTTTATTTAACAAAATTAATTAAAAAAGTAAAATTTCTAACTGTTCACCTATACAATAATAAAATTATATAAATTATTAATTGAAATAAAATTTTAACATTATTAAAAACTGTTAATTAACTCAATAATTTATTAATAAAATGACCTATTTGTCATGAAATTATAAACTTTAGGGGGTATAATGTAAATTCTAAAACTACAGAAGATAATTTGTAATTTAAGTAAATTTTGGAGATGTGTTTGTAATTTATCTAAAAAAAATGTGAAACAAATAATGAGAATGTGTTGATTTTTTATATTAATTTTTCCCCAAAAAAAAGCTTTAGGTTCCGTTTAATAAGTGGTTAAAATAATGAAAATATTTTTAAAATATTAAAAGAATCAAAAAGTCAAAAAAATCATATTATTTTCTGCTTTCTTTATTTTTTACATGATTTTTCAAAAAAAATTAAAAATTATTCTAAATATTTTAGTTTTTTTACTTCATATATTAACCAAAAAATTATTTAAAAAATACCCTCCACACGAACATTTAATAATTAAAATATTATTTTCATACGAAAAATTGGTTCAAATCCAACAATAGATAGAGCTTATTACTTACCAGAGTTAATGCTAATAAGTTTTTATATCCACTTTCTTTTGTTTTATTGATTTTGTAATTTTTTTTTTCCCTTTCAATAGACCATATCCAATATTTCACATTTTATTTTAATAAATTTAAATTTGATAAAAAAATATTTAAAAAAATATTTTCAATTTTTCATTAATAAATGTTCGTCAAAATTAATTGAGAGTTATTTTTTCATCAAAAAATCATTCATCAAATTTGAGTTTGTTAAAATTTAAGAAGATGAAGCGTTAGGTAAGAGAAAATTATGAAAAACATAGGGGAAAAATTACACTTGATTTTTTTAATTATCAAATTTAATAAAAAGTGAAATTTCAGGTAAGAGACAAATTTTAATTTTTTTAATGAAATAATTGGACTAGTTCATAAATTTTTTACTTAAATTAGTTACAGAACAGTTTATATTTTAAACAAATTTCATTTTGTAAGTTATCCTAATGTTTAAATTTTTCGTAACTATAAATATCATCAAACGAGCAATTTTCATTTATATTTTCCAAATTGTTTAAAAGCATATAAAAAAAGATAAATAACAAATACATTTATTGAGATTTGCTTAAAATATGAATGATTTCCTGTAGTTATGAAAATTATATTTCATTCGTTGAAATTTTTAATTTCATAGAAAATAACTCATTTTATTAATAAATCATTAAGGTAATTAATAGTTTTTAATAATATCAAAATTTTATTTCAATTAATAATTCAAATAATTTTATTATTATATAAGAGAGAAATTAAGAATTTTATATTTTCAGTTAATTCCATCAAAAAAATTATAACAATGGAATATTTGTAATTTTTCAAAGGGAGATTTGGTGATAGACCCCTTAGTGTCTAACTTGTCTTTCAAAAGGATAAGAATTATATAAATCATTTCAAAATCCCTTAGTATTTTAAAATTTATTTCTTTTACTGTAATACCCTTATATATATGTAGCTCGACTTTTCACATTCCTTTCGGAAGACGACTAGCCCTACAGTTCGGATTCTACCTGTGGCTCTGAATCTGATCTCACAAGTGCAATGTAAAATAGATAAACACCAAAGAGTCCCAAATCCGGCAAATCTTTTGAAAAATCGATTTTGAATCAAATTGCCAAATATTGACTGCTTTGCTAGATACAGAGTCGCAACCTAAATATTTTTTTAGAAAATTTTAAAAACCCATGACTCGTGCCAAAGGACATGTGTCCGTCATCACCAAGATTGTCTTGGCTCGGGAGCTTAGGTACAAGAGGGGAAAGTCATGAATTGAGCACTCCCGTTCGCTCAATCAGAAGATCGGCCTCTACTAATCATGATGTGAATCTTATTTAAATTATATGTTCTTGTTCGATTTATTGGGCTAACATTACTATGTGATGTGCACACAAGTATAGACTATTTTACAAGAATTGGAACGCTTGATTTCATGTTTGTTTTTCAAAAGAGTTTGTGAATGTGCCACTTGGAAAAGTGGGCTTAAATGTACATTAATCAAGCTATCCCAATTTCAAGCAACTAGCCTTCATCCACAGACATTCAAACATTTTATCAATTAAGCACTTAGCCTCATGGTGAAGATGCTTTGATATGGCAACAACTACATTCATGCAATATGGTAAAGCAAATAAATGTTCACCTAGTAATCCAAGCCAAACAAAGTAAAATAATTAGAAAAATGTATGTTCCTAACTAATGCAATATGACTAATGCAACACATGCGATATGCAATCTAAATAGGCTCGGCTACTTAACATGGCATGTTAATCAATTTTATAGCATGCAGTCTAAGCACGTTTTTAAAGAAGTGTTAAACAAACAATGCAAGTTAGCGTAATGAACCGAGCCTCAATGTATGTAAGACAACTGGATGCAAACATGAGAGATGCTAAACAAAACATGATGCCCTAAACTAACCATCATAAGCAAGTAAAATAAAAGGGAGAAAGATGTGGGTTGGAAGACGTGCACATTATTCCAATCGTGCGCCCTCACGCAGGAGGGTCCTAATAAACTAACTAGCTAGGCTAATTACAAACATGAGAGATGCTAAATAAAACATGATGCCCTAAACTAACCATCATAAGCAAGTAAAATAAAAGGGAGAAAGACGTGGGGTTAGAAGACGTGCACATTATTACAATCGTGCGCCCTCACGCAGGAGAGTCCGAATAAACTAACTAGCTAGGCTAATTACTACGAATTAACTAACTATTACAAAACGAATGAAATAATTAACTAAACTAGCTAATTAATTAAACTAATTAACTATTTAGCAAATTAGAACTAACTAATGAATTACACATTAACTAATTACAACACAAATACAATATGAGAAAAGTATTAAGCTAACTACTCTAACTACTCCACCTTGGGAAACGAGGAATGCTCATGCATACGCGAATTTTCACCCGAAAAAGCCACTATTCTGTTGCCAGATGCCTCTATTACACGGTAGAACAATTGCACTGTTTTTCACCTCAAAACCAACTCTGTTTTATTTCAAAAGGGCACTGCTAGGTTTTACAAAGGTAGCCAGCAGGCTAGAAGTGGTGGCCTGCCGGCCACAAATGATGGTTTGCTGGCCACTGATGCCTGGTTTTTCCTACTGCAACAGAGAGCAAACAGAGCAAGCACAGGGTATTCTCAAGGGTTGTTTGCACAACTTACCCCTCATTATTATAAAACAGCTCAAAGGAGTGGTAAACTTGATTCACAAACCATCAATCGATGTAATTTCCTTGCATGATGGCCTATGAACCAAAGTGTGCAAGTTCAATAAATGCAACAAATAAAGACTCTCAAACCCCCTCCCTATCATGGAGTGATCAAGGGAAGTAGTTGACATTAACTCTTGAATCGTTTACATCACTAACAAGTATGAAACGATCCAAGACTCAAGGGTTCAACTAACATCCGATTGAACCCAAGCCAAGTTATTATCTTGCATCATTTTTTTTTAGTCTAAGTTTTATTACTCCATTTTAATTACCTTTCCATTCTTTAGTTCATTAAGTCCAAATGTGAAGATTAAGTCCTCTAATGGAAAGAAGTATCAAACCAAGAATTGTTTTAGGCATGAGAGAAGTGTCATGCCGTTGGTAATGAACCCTCAAAGGGATTTAACCATTAAGCACAAGACCTCAATCTCATGCTTTAAACAAGCAACTAGTTTGAACCAACTTTCAAAACAAAGCAAAAGCCAAGAAAGGAGGGAGGTTACAGAAGTGATTAGGGGTGAAAATAAGTATGGAAAGCCATAAATAAATGCTATCAACTCAAATAGGATGATGGCTAAGGCCTAAACCACCAAACTTATGAGGACAACTAAACTACAAGCATAAAATACAAGGCTCAAATGCAATGAACCACTAAAAACAGTCCTAAAACAGTGCTAAATAAGTCCTAAAACATGCTAGAATTAAGACAAAAATAGCTAAAACATGGAGCTATGTAAGCTAGTAAACAAAGCATAAGGAGGGGAGGCTACCTCCTCAATTTTTGAAATTCAAGACATGATTTTAGAAAAAGCTCTGAAAATCAGTAATTAAAAGCTCAAAAAAAGTGGACAAAGAGATGGGAAACACAAATGTAAAGGCTTAGGAGACAAGGTGTAAGGAAGGGTGGTTAACCCCTCTACCTTTAATAGCCTTCAACCACAAGCTTCAGCCCATAAAAATAGTCCAAAAATAGTTCAAAAAAAACAATAAAAGATGGGAGAGAAGTAGTGTAGAGATGCTCAAAATTATACCTCTTGAAGCAAGGTTACTCTTTTGTTCACAAACTACAAAGCTTACACTCTCAAGGACTGAAATTTGGACTCAATAATCTTAGCAAGGAGAGCTCCAATATTGGTTTAGGAAGTGTAGATAGAGAGTGTATAGGTTGCAAGATAGAGATAGAGAGAGAATTTCAAGTTTTGGTCCCTTTGGAAATTTTTGTAACCTAAAAACATGAGGGAATATCAAGTATATATAGAAAAACAAGAGCCTCAGTCGAAAATATCTATATACAAACAGCTAGAGTTTTTGGGGAACAGTTGGCACAAAATATCTGGGCTTTTCACAAGTGGCTGGCAGGCCAGAAGTGGTGGCCGGCCGTCCACAAATAGTGGTTTGCCGGCCACAAAAAATCTTCTTCCAAGCCCAACTTCAAATAGGCATATCTCCTTCATCCAGACTCGGTTTTAGGTGATTCTTGAGTCTAAATTGAAGCTCTGGAAGTCTAATTTCTAATGGTGGCCTCACATATAAATTTTAAGTGTACAAAGAGATATGCCTATTTTAGCGAAGGTTGGTCATTTCTATCTTAACTGGATTGATGCCTAACTTCAAACGACCATATCTCCCTCATCCAGACTCGGCTTTAAGAGATTCTTGAGTCTAAAATGAAGCCTCGGAAGTTCACTTTCCAATGGTGTTGGCCTTACAACTAAAGTCTAAGTGTGAAAAGAGATAGGCCTGATTTAGTGAAGGCTGCTCAGTTCTCTTTTAACGGTTTTAAACTCAATTATCTCCCCAACTAGTTTTCTTTCCTCCCCTTCTATTTTCTTTAACTCTAAACCTTTAAATAAGACATTTTAAAGACTTTTCAAAGAGATCACCTCTTTTTCATTTATTTCCACTTTGTCCTTTCTCGGTTTACCGAAAAGTGTAATATTTTGAACGAAATGCAAGCCTCGGAACATTGTAGAAACATTTTCAAAAATATTTTTAAACAGAGGGTTTTAAGGTCTAAAATAGTTTTGGTCAAAATGGGATGTAAGGTTGGGATTTAGAAGCTCTTCTTGTTGAAGAAATCGAACGTTTGTATAGCGTAACTTTCATTATCGAGTGATCAACCTGAGGCGCCCAAGTCTTTAGGGCGGTCAAAAATGGGGTGTCTACAGTTGCCCCTCGTTGACAGAGCTCGAAATCATAAAATAACATGAGTAAATGTCAAAGCCCGAAGACGACCCATTTTGATAAGGCTATAAGACTTGGGCAAACAAACAAAATGTAGATGTAGTTGGTTGAACCTGAGGGTTACCTACGTATCTCGTTGCAAGGAATCAAACCAGCGTAATTCAGGGGCAGGATGCAAGCGATACGCAATGTAACGAAATCATGCAAATGACATGCAATGCAATGCAATGCAATAATATAATCAAACCACAAGCAGTGCTTACCACACAAATACCATAAAGGGATGGAGATGCAAATCAAACTACGTTTTATATAGAAAAGAAGTGGGCACAACCAAACAACGCCTAACACAGGATAAGTGCCTCCATCCTTAATATTGGCCTCAGCGCAGCATAGACGCTTACACATAACAGAACCATGTTTCAACGTGAAAGGGGTGCGAGTACATGCAAAACTATATTTTTCGCATGAAGAGTACAAGTAATTGGGTGGTATGATATAAGTGAGGAATGATTTGCTGAGAAAAGATGTACTGGGAAATAACAATGCAATGGGATGATAATGATCCTAAACGCTGAATGCAACAAGACAAAGTACGATGTAATGGATGGAATGAACAAGGCGAGCAAGCCGAACCACATTTTACCTAGAAAACGCATGGACACAAAACAAACCACGTCTAACACAGAAAAGGTGTTGACACCCTCAGTACTGGCCTCAGCACAGCATGGGTACTTACACATGACAGAACCCTGTTTCAACGAGAGAAAAGTATGAGCATATGCCAAATGCTTAACATGGAAAGGACGGTATGATACAATGGATGCGATGGATAGTGCAGTAGATGCATGCAATAGATGCTATATGCAATGCGATAGAAGTAATAGATTATAATGGATATGATGATGCAGCTAAGAAGTGATGCTTTATAAAGTACCTTATAGGGGCAATCGGCGATGACTCACTTTATGCTGCTGGGGATTTTCCTCTTCTGCATCTTGCGCTTCCAAACCACAGGTACTACTTTTCTCCCTAACTATGTTTGCAACTTTCTCTATTCTCCAACAGGTTGATAGACTAGGTTAGTTCAGTATCCAGAATTGAGGCGCACACAAGCTATCTCAACCTATGGGGCTGCCATACAGATGTCAAGCTGAGGATACACCCTTGGGTATTTAAACTAGAATTTAGTCCCAAAAATCCCGAACCTTTGCGTTCTAAGCATCAGCCATTCGAACTCTAGTTTCCACCGTCTCAGTTGGTCTCTTAGGAACTCATTACAAACATAGTCAGGTGGCCATACCAGACCACTCGAAGTCGTTCGGGAATGACAAACACCAAAGGAATTGCACCTTTAGAGGATTTAAGGTCTCCTAGACCAGGTAAGTGTACAAGACAGTGCGGGGTGAATGAATGCACAAAACAGTGCTATGTAGGTGCACAAGACAGTGCGATGCAAGGTAAATGCACAAGATAGTGCAATACAGGATAAATGCACAAGACAGTGCGATGCAAGGTGTACAAAATAATGCGATACAATGTGAATGCACAAAACAGTGCTAAATGGGCGCACAAGACAGTACGATACAAGTTTGCACAAGACAGTGCGATATGGGTGAAGGCGCAAGATAGTGCAATACAGGTGCACAAGACAGTGCGAGTGAGGGTGCACAAGATAGTGCGATGTAGGGGTGCACAAGACAGTGTGATGTGAGTGGAATGCATGAAATAGATGCGAATGCACAAGATAGTATGATACGGGGTGCACAAGATAGTGCGATACGGGGTGCACAAGATAGTGCGATGCAAGTGAATGCACATGACAATGCGAGGTAGGTGCACAAGACAGTGCGAGGTAGGTGCACAAGACAGTGCGATACAAGTGAATGCACAAGACAGTGCCGTGGAAGGTGCGATGTAGGTTAATTACACAAAACAGTGCGATGCAAGTTTGCACAAGACAGTGCGATACAAGGTGAAATGCACAAGATAGTGTGATGCTAGGTGCATAAAATAGTGCGATACAGGGTAGAATACACAAGATAGTGCGATGCAAGGTACACAAAACAGTGCAATACAGGGTGCACAAAACAGTGCGATGTAAGGTAGAATGCACAAGACAGTGCAATAGAAGGTAGAATGAATGAATGCACAACACAGTGCGATGCAAGGTGCACAAAATAGTACGATACAAGGGACAGATGTACAAATGCATAAAATAGTGCGAACTCAAGGTGCACAAAATAGTGCAATACAAACTGAAAGATGCATGGTATGTAGAGGGAAATGAGCAGTACTTAGAGTAATGCATCATGTACCTTATGAAATGAGTGCAGGGTAACTTGCCACAACTCATTTGAAGTGTAATACAAAGAGAGACAACTCGACAAAGCTCTGTTAAGTGCAGAACAAAGTCAAGAGCAAGAGAAACCAATCACGCAGTTCAACTCAAACAGAGTGTATAACCATGCATGCACAATCCAAAGCACATGTATTAATCAGAGGGAAGATGGTAATCCTAAGAGGGTTTTGAAATGGTTGGAGACAACTTTGGAAAGCTGAATCATATCAGAATCATCATAGGGGTGAGCCCACCTTAATCCAAGGAAAAGTGCCCAACAAGTGGCTCTGAACGGATAGAGAGAAATGTTGGGTTCATGCCCCTTGTTCAATTAATGGCCTGATCAGATGTACCAAAAATTGCCCCTAATGTCCAGCCACTGGCCACTGTTTTCAACATGATGCAGGCACATGTAATGGAGATCATCAGATCCTGGAACAGTTGCCAACCAATCAGACTCATGATTCTCTTCTGTCCCGGCATGTTAAGAACTTACTCTAGTCCCCCTTCCAAAGCGGTGACGAATTCCTCATATACACTTTGCAATGATCATGAACATGATGCCTCTTGTATGGGCACTCTCAGCTCGTTTATGAATTCCACACATGGTCTTTTTTTCGAGTTTAGACCGAACATTCATGTATGGAATTTTGACCATGCCACTCTGTTGAACTTTGTGCGACAGACATGCTATGGTGACTCGATGAAGAGCGCTTTTGAGCAACATACACGTTACGGTGACTTGATAAGAATGCGAACTGAAACAAACACCAAGCACGACACAACTGAATTCACAACTGACCCAAAAGCAGAAAAAGACTCAAGGTAACTGATTATTCATAATGCCCATAGTATTACTTATGCTCCCTTTAGAACTTAATTTCACAAAACCTGAGTTTTGATTCACTTTTTTTTGTTCAAGTTAGAGATTCTACTGATAAGTTCGAGTATTGAAAATTGTTCCACTTGTTGATTCAAGCTAGTTCTTCCTTACCCAATGCAAGTATGATATGCGTAATAGTCGGTGTAGCTCATGGATTGATGCGAAGCTGACGACGCGAATCGGGCAAGGTGATTAGGTTGAGATGGATATGATAGATATGATCGAGACTGAATTTCAGGATGAAGTTGCCTACGTATCCCAAGAATGGGAATCAGGTCAACATAGTTCATGGCTGAGGTTCACTCTGGTGTTAACACTCTTCTTTTGCGCTCTAACTTTTGCCAAAGTCGCCCCTTCAGGCTTTTCAACCTTGCAAGCTCTAGTTATTTGATTTCTCATTTTCATGCTCTAACTTTTACCTAGGTCGCCCTTTCAGGTTTTTGGCCTAGCGAATCTCTCAAGGATAGCGTTACAACACTTGTGGTGAATTTGATCAATAGTCATCCGTGCCCTAACACTGGAACTGGTTTTGCCTTGATTTGAGCTTGGTTCTCCATTCTTTTATGCATGCCTTTGTCCTTTTTTTTGCTCCATTCTCAGAGTTGGTTCTTCTTGCAATGCGGTATTTCCTCGCATTGGCTTCCCTGAATTCAGACAGAAGTTCCCTTCATCATAGTTGCTTGGATTTCATTCCAACGAATACCCCTGGCATGGCAGTTGACTTTTTCTCTTTTCTCTTTCTTTTTTTTTTCCTTTTCTTTTTTCCTTTTTTCTTTTTCTTCTTTTTTCTTCTTTGTTTTTAGGTTTCTTTTATCATTTTCTCTTTGAAATAATAAAAACACCATGGGAGATTTCTATGATTATAAGGTCTGAAAGCCGCCTTATACTTGCAGGTTTGAAAGCCGCCTTATGCTTGCCAAAATGATCGCCTAACGGCGAAGAGAATCCCCAGGACAATGTAAAATACCACGCACAATTCTAAACCTATCTTCGCAAGTTTTACAAAAGAAACATCTTAAATTTTTTGAAATCATGAATGACTTTGCGCCGATAAGTCAGAATTCACTCAAACCATTCGGGGGATCCTTCTCAACACTCGAGCTTATTAACAGAATCTCATTCAAAAAACAAATTTAAAGCCTTTTCCTATTTGTAAAAGGTCATATATGCATCACTATAGGCACGATAAAATGATCAGAAACTTGACTTCCACTTTTTTATAAAGATGAAGACCTGAGGGTACACGAGAGCGACTTAAAGAAAAAGACTCAACTGACGCAACAACGCAAGAAAAGACAAAGAAAATAAAACTCACAACAACTATTTACAGGACACAACTCAAAACAAAATAAGCATTTCTGAGACAAAAGGGGTTTTTCTTCTCCAAGTCCATCTGTAGAATTTTAAAAACAACTTCGAGTAGCCCACGGGAAGGTCCAGACCTACCTTCAATTCAGCAATACACATCCACACCCAGAAGGATTGGTTTCTGACTTTCAAATCAGGTCTCACAGATTGAATCTCACATTTACATTGTCCCCACACATATTCTTGACCAAAACAATTGCTTTTTCCACACCATACCCCTAGTTCAGAAGGCCCTTCCCAAGTACTTTTGACAATGACCCTAGTTGAGATTGAGATTCATCATTCCAATCACCAGTGTTGGCACCTGTGGAAAGCCGACTGCTTCATCAAGCTTGAACTCATCAAGATTGAGTAAACTTTCCATCTTTTCAAAAATTTTGTTCTTTTTGCTCAGATCGAAGTCAAAAGATTCAGGAATGAACACAATGAGTTTGGGCTTATTAGCAGGTACGATGTGTTGGCTAGGGTAATGGTTGGTTGTTGGCAAGCTGTGGGTGGGTTTTATGTTATGGAATGAAAATCTATTGCGGCCAGGGAGAGGGTTATTGACAGTTTTGGAATTTTCAGGTGAGGTGATGACTTTGTTGTCAGCCAGGTCTTGAATTTCATGGCGAAGGTGAAAGCAACGGTCGGTATGGTGACCGTATTGCTGATGGAATGTGCAATATTGGGTAGAGTCGTGTGTAGGTGGGAGAGGGTTAGGGAGAGGTCAAGGATTGAGTAGTTTGAGATACTCTTTCTCCATTAGTACCTTGAATGCACATGTTAGGCTCATATGGAGTTGAGTGAAGGTTCATTTTTGGGAGGAGGAAGCATTAGGTTTAGAAACATTGGCAAATGGGTCGGCGGGTGTTGGTCGAGTATTCATGGGCTTAGGACTGGAATTAGGATGGGTGTTTTTGGTAAAGCATCCATTTCCATTGTTTGCCCCCTAATTCAAAATGCTCTCATCCTAAGTGACAAAAGTGTTATCCACATTCTTCACAACAACTTCAAGCACTTCCCGCTTGTTCAACCCTTTGACTTTCAAAGTCTCAATAGCCCACCGAAGATGTGCATAGGGATCAATACTTGTCCCAGCTTTGTTCTTGCCATTTGTTTCAACTTAGCCAAGAGATTGGGTGGCTCTATCGAAGCGAGACCCATTTGTTGTTGATTTGTCATCACCCAGACTTAAGATAACTTCGAGTTAGCCCTTTTCAACTGTAGCTCGCCCCAGGATTGGAGAGCTTTGTGACAGGATCGAAACCTCAAATGTTAAATCTGCCACCGTTCCTTGAAGGTCTTCAATCATTCCCAACATCTCAGCAGTAGTGGGTTCGGCTATTTGGCGCTTTTGGCGTACCCGGACTGGATCAGGTGCATCCGTCATGCGCAAATTAGTGCTTTCTAGAATGAACAACTCAGGCTTGGGTAAATGGACCGAGGTGATGTATATAATGGGGTTAAAGGTAGGTGGCAGTGTACGGATGAGGTTAAGGTGATGAGAAAGTACTTGGTTGTGGATGGGAAGTAGATTAGCGGTAACATTAGGTTCTTGAGGTAGAGCTATCATCTGGTTGTCAATAAGATTCTGAACCTCATGACGAAGGCGGTAGCAACGATCGGTGCCATGACGGCGCTGCTAATGGTACCCATAGTATTTGGTGGGGTTATGTCTAGCAAGGAGTGGGTCAAGAAGAGGTTGGGGATCAAGAGGTTTAAGATATCCTCTCTCCATCATGACTTTTAGTGCGCTAGTTAGGCTCATATGGAGGAGGGGGTGAAAGTTCTGCTGTGAGCTCAGGTTGGGCTGGCTGTTTGTGGGCTTGTATTGGTAAACGGGTCAACAATTTTAGGAGTGGCGACAACAGTATTAATTTCAGTGGGTTTGGGAATAGTGCTACTGGCAGCATTAGTACTCCCAGAAAACACCCTCTTTGTTGGTTCACCTGTTCTAGAAATAATCCCCTTGTTAAACACACTCTCAATCAGAACCCCTAATTCATGCAAAGTTTTGAAAGTGAATAGTGGAGCGACTATTAACTTTTATAACATATCAGGCTCAAGGTTCTGCACCACTATTTGCACTTGGTCCCTCTCAGAAGAGCGATTTGTCATCTGTGCTGCCTTTGCTCTTCACCTTGTAACAAATTCCACAAAAGGCTCTTCAGGATTCTGGTGGGTTGCTTCAAGGTCTTGAGTGGTCATTTCAATTTGGGTATTGTAAGAATACTGATTGACAAATGCCTCAGCCAAACCTTCCCAATTCTGTTTCACTTTATCCTCCAACTTGGCATACTAAGTGGCCGCTATACCCGATAGGGTTCTTCCATACAGAGAGAGTTTCTGAGGCTTAGTCAGTCCCATCGGTTTCAGGACGTCCAAGAAAAGCCGGATATGTACCATAGGATCTCTAGACCCGTCAAAATGTTAATGTGTGGCATTTTGAATCTGTCTGGAAGCCTTACGGCAGCCTCGATGTACCCATTCTCAATGTCAAGAATGAAGTTAAGTCCCTATGCCTTTTTGAATTGCTTTTCAAGGTTAGCAAGTTTTAACAAGATCGGGTCGAGATCATTAATATCAAGGGAAAAAAGCCCCTCATTAGGCTGCATCAGGGGTCTGAAAACTCGAGCTTGAGCCAACCCTTCTCGAGGATCTGGACCTTGCAAATCTTCAGTTGGCGGTGGTGGATCAAAGCTCAGCTGGGGGCCTGGGACTGGAAATGTGGTAGATGTCCCAGATGGGTGTTGCATTTCAGCATTGGTCTCATCCTGCATGGCAATTCCCGAGTTTAGGGATGCTATCATGGCCACAACTTCTTCTAGACTCTGAGCCATCACGGGTCTGCTGAGTTGGCAATCGGGGAAATGGATGGGTGTAAGCTGAGAACTGACTAACAAGGATTTCGATCTGGTTATACTTGATGGATTTGAATTGGATTGGTCTAGACGAGTTTGACTGGATTGGGCTTTTTTAGAGTAGGTCTTTTGGCATTGGCTGGATGAGTTGGCCTTTTGCGGATCAGATGGACTGGACCTTTGCTGAGTGGGTTTTTTTTAGGATTGGATGGACTATGATGGGTTAAGGCAGGTACTACTCATTCTCTAGCTTAGACAAACCTAGCATTAAAAACAAATGCTCCATCAGATCGGGATATCGGATATGCTGGTCAAAGCAAAGTAAGATATAATTTTTTTTGGTCCTGGTTCTGGTTTTGCTGAAATTTCACCCATATCAAACACAAACCCCTGGATTTTGACCAAAATTCTGATTCTGATATAACCTTCAAGTTTGAAAAGAAGCGCCTCAAGATTAAGACTCTCCCAGGATTGCATCACACATTTCCAAAGATTTTACATTTTGCACAAAAGCATTCAAAACACCCTTATGAGAGATTTAAGGTTTCCCTATCCTAGCTTTGGAGTGATTCACAGCTTTACTACTTAAACAAGTGGTATCACATCATTCCTATATATGGGAGAGTATCATGTCCTAAGTTGGAACAGTCACTATGCTTTACTATATGCAGCTAGGCCGATTGATCAAAAGAGTACCTTGACAAGACTACCTAATATACCTCTCACACCTAACACCGAGAAGTGAAAGGAGGATCAAACGGTACAGTAGTAGTCTAGATCCAAGGGTTGTGTTCCGAACATGACAGAGCCCACGACCGGTCAGCCTTTTGGCAAGCTTTTGGGTAAGCCTCATGCAAACCGTCCAAGAATAGCAGATGGTAAAGATAGCGACTTAGGCGCATCAATGCAAATGCAATACAAAAAATAAAAAATAAAAAATATAAAATATAAGTGTAGATAAAATTTCACATCATGAAGTTCAAGTCAAGTTCTTTAAATCCCCAACAGAGTCGCCAGAAACTGTAGCTCGACTTTTCGTGCTTCTTTTGGAAGACGACTAGCCTTATAGTTCGGACTCGACCTGTGGTTCTGAATATAATCTCACAAGTGCAATGTGAGCTAGATAAACACCAAAGAGTCTCAAATCTGGTAAATCTTTTGGAAAATCGATTTTGAATCAAATTGCCAAATATTGACTGCTTTGCCAGATACAGAGTCACCACCTAAATATTTTTTTAAAAAATTTAGGAAACCCATGACTCGTGCCAAAGGCCACGTGTCCATCATCACTAAGATTGTCTTGGCTTGGGAACTTAGGTACGAGAGGGGAAGGTCATGAATTGAACACCCCCGCTCGCTCGATCAAAAGATCGGCCTCTACTAATCATGATGTGAATCTTATTTACATCATATGCTCTTGTTCCGATTAATTGGGCTAACATTACTATGTGATGCGCACACAAGTATAGACTATTTTGCAAGAATTGAAACGCTTGATTTCAAGTTTGTTTTTGAAAAGAGTTTGTGAATGTGCCACTTGGAAAAGTGGGCTTAAATGTACATTAATCAAACTATCCCAATTTCAAGCAACTAGCCTTCATCCACAGACATTCAAACATTTTATCAATTAAGCACTTAGCCTCATGGTGAAGATGCTTTGATATGACAACAACCACATTTATACAATATGCTAAAGCAAATAAATGATCACCTAGTAATCCACGCCAAACAAAGAAAAATAATTAGAAAAATGCATGTTCCTAACTAATGCGATATGACTAATGCAACACATGTGATATGCAATCTATGTAACACCCCGTATTTTGAGGTATTAATATTTAGTGAGTGGTATTGATGGTTTATTATTTTAATTTAGTGGTGAGATTTTTAGATAAGAATTTAATTTTAAATTATTTATTTGTATTTATCTCATCTCTTTTATATATATCATATTGTTATTTATTCTCATTTAATAACAAATCAATTTACTATTCCCCATCACGTGGATGATGGAAAAAAAAAAGAAAAAAAAGAAAAAAACAACAACAACAACAAAACAACAAAACCGTGGGCAATAACCCATAGGTTTCCTTACCTACCAAACCCATCATTTCATCCTTTCATTTATTTTTAAATTTTTTAATCTTTTTTCTTTTGTTCATTTCCTATATAAATGAGTAGAGTGAGGGAGCTCCTCACATTCCTTTCTTCTTCTTCGTTCATTATCTGCATTCGACTCTTCCCCTCTCATAGATTGTGTAGAGTAGAAATATTAAGATTAGATATGGGAGTATTTAGAGTAAAAATGAGTATTTTATAAAATAAATAAATAAATTGAGAGTTGTAGATTTTATTAAATTATATGTACTTTATGTCTTAGAAGTTTGATCAAACCTATTTTTGGAGATCCATGGAGTAATTTCAGATTTATGGTGATGGAATTAATTATTTTGAGGTAAATTCGGGTTGTATACAATATGTTCTATTTAAATCTCTTTGCAAAGAGTTTTGTATTTTTAATTACCCTCAATTTGTAATCCACTTGATTATTGTGGTTATTAATAGATTTTGTAAAATCATTTGTTGTCGAATCATTGATATTCTGATTATTTGGTAAAATTCTCTACAAATATTTTTGTGTTAAAATGGTAATTTGTCTAACTGAATGACATGGAAATACTCCGTACATGGATCAAGTGAATCTTGTCAATTGTTTACACCAATATGCCCGGATAAGCGTGGAGCTTGGGTGAGGTGGATGAATAAATGAATTTATTCACTGGTCATGTATTGAGTAGAACCTGGTATTTGGTCATAGATAAATTCTGGTTGATTTGTTGTGCAATTGCTTGATTATCGTATCGTTGATTTAATGTCAAAAATTGTTGGATTCCTTTTAATTTATTCTGTATCTGAGCCTTGTATTCCTGTCGTATTGTATACTTCCCGAATTAATTTATTTTTCAGGTGTGGAGCAGATTTTAGCGGAGCTCAAAATTGAGATTAGAAAGATTTATTAATATAGAGATTTGGGACCCACCACTATAATGATTAAATTTGGAGATAGTTGTAATATTGTTTATTTTGGATGTAATTGTGCTATAGAATATTTTGAGGATATTGTACCATTTGGAGACAATTTTGTAGTTATTATTTTTTGGAGCAAAACTTGTAATTTTTTTTAAGGCTATTTTAATGTATTTAACGACCCGGGAGTGGGACGTCAAAAAATGGTATCAGAGCGTAGGGATTAGATCTTATATGAGATCTGTTGGGTGGTGAGTATTATGAAGAAAAAAAAAAGGGGGTTGATATTTAAGGTGAAAAAAAAAAATTATTTTTATATCAGAGTGTGTAGCGGAACCATGTTATTTGGCGTTTTAGTTGAGAATAAATTTTGGAGCATTACGGATCGGAATTTCGAGGATGAAATTATTTTAAGGGGGCTAGATTGTAACACCCCGTATTTTGAGGTATTAATATTTAGTGAGTGGTATTGATAGTTTATTATTTTAATTTAGTGGTGAGATTTTTAGATAAGAATTTAATTTTAAATTATTTATTTGTATTTATCTCATCTCTTTTATATCTATCATATTGTTATTTATTCTCATTTAATAATAAATCAATTTACCATTCCCCATCACGTGGTTGATGAAAAAAAAAAAAAAAAAAAAAAACAACAACAACAACAACAACAAAACAACAAAACCGTGGGCAACAACCCATAGGTTTCCTTACCTACCAAACCTATCATTTCATCCTTTCATTTATTTTTAAATTTTTTAATCTTCTTTCTCTTGTTCATTTCCTATATAAACGAGTAGAGTGAGGGAGCTCCTTACATTCCTTTCTTCTTCTTCATTCATTATCTGCATTCGACTCTTCCCCTCTCATAGATTGTGTAGAGTAGAAATATTAAGATTAGAAATGGGAGTATTTAGAGTAAAAATGAGTATTTTATAAAATAAATAAATAAATTGAGAGTTGTAGATTTTATTAAATTATACGTACTTTATGTCTTAGAAGTTTGATCAAAGCTATTTTTGGAGATCCATGGAGCAATTTCAAATTCATGGTGATGGAATTAATTATTTTGAGGTAAATTCGGGTTGTATACAATATGTTCTATTTAAATCTCTTTTGCAAAGAGTTTTATATTTTTAATTACCCTCAATTTGTAATCCACTTGATTATTGTGGTTATTAATAGATTTTGTAAAATCATTTGTTGTCGAATCGTTGATATTATGATCATTTGGTAAAATTCTCTACAAATATTTTTGTGTTAAAATGGTAATTTGTCTAACTGAATGACATGGAAATACTCCGTACATGGATCGAGTGAATCTTGTTAATTGTTTACACCAATATGCTCGAATAAGCGTGGAGCTTGGGTGAGGTGGGTGAATAAATGAATTTATTCACTGGTCATGTACTGAGTAAGACCTGGTATTTGGTCCTAGATAAATTATGGTTGATTTGTTGTGCAATTGCTTGATTATCGTATCGTTGAATTAATGTCATAAATTGTTGGATTCCTTTTAATTTATTCTGTATCCGAGCCTTGTATTCCTGTCGTATTGTATACTTCCCGAATTAATTTATTTTTCAGGTGCGGAGCAGATTTTAGCGAAGCTCAAAATTGAGATTAGAAAGATTTATTAATATAGAGATTTGGGACTCACCACTATAATTATTAAATTTGGAGATAGTTGTAATATTGTTTATTTTGGAGTTAATTGTGCTATAGAATATTTGGAGGATATTGTACCATTTGGAGACAATTTTGTAGTTATTATTTTGTTGGAGCAAAACTTGTAATTGTTTTTAAGGCTATTTTAGTGTATTTAACGACCCGGAAGTGGGGCGTCACAATCTAAATAGGCTCGGCTATTTAATATGGCATGTTAATCAATTTTATAGCATGCGGTCTAAGCACATTTTCAAAAAAGTGTTAAACTAACAATGCAAGTTAGCGTGATGAACTGATCCTTAATGTATGTAAGACAAGTGGATGCAAACATAAGAGATGCTAAACAAAACATGATTCCCTAAACTAACCATCATAAGCAAGTAAATAAAAGAAAGAAAGACGTGAGGTTGGAAGACATACACATTATTAAAATTGTGCGCCCTCACGCAGGAGGGTCTGAATAAACTAACTAGCTTGGCTAATTACTACGAATTAACTAACTATTACAAAACGAATGAAATAATTAACTAAACTAGCTAATTAATTATTACAACAAATTAAATAGTTTGTGTAACTAGCTAATTAATTACACTAATTAACTATTTAGCAAATCAGAACTAACTAATGAATTAAAAATTAACTAATTACAACACGAATACAATATGAGAAAAGTATTAAGCTAACTACCCCACATCGAGAAACGAGGAATGCTCATGCATGCGCAAATTTTCACCCGAAAAAGCCACTGTTCTGTTGCCAGATGCCTCTGTTGCATGGTAGAACAATTGCATTGTTTTTCACCTCAAAACCAACTCTGTTTTATTTCAAAAGGACACTGCTATGTTTCGCAAAGGTGGCCAGCAGGCTATAAGTGGTGGCCTGCCGACCACAAATGATGGTCTGTCGTCCACAAAAAGTGGCCTGTCAACCCCTGATGCCTGATTTTTCCTACTACAATAAAGGGCAAATAGTGCAAGCACTAGGTATTCTCAAGGGTTGTTTGCACAACTTACCCTTCCTTATCATCAAACAACTCAAAGGAGTGATAAACTTGATTCACAAACCATCAATCGATTCAATTTCATTGCATAATGGCCTATGAACCAAAGTGTGCAAGTTCAATAAATGCAACAAATAAAGACTCTCAAACCCCATCTCTATCATGGATTGATCAAGCGAAGTGGTTGATATTGACTCTTGAACAGTTTACATCACTAACAAGTATGAAACGATCCAAGACTCAAGGGTTCAATTAACGTCCGATTGAACCCAAACCAAGTTATTATCTTGCATCATTTTTTTTAGTCCACGTTTTATTACTCCATTTTAATTATCTTTCCAAGACTCAGGAGTTCAATTAACGTCCGATTGAACCTAAACCAAGTTATTATCTTGCATCATGTTTTTTAGTCCAAGTTTTATTACTCCATTTTAATTACCTTTCCATTCTTTAGTTCATTAAGTCCAAATGTGAAGATTAAGTCATCTAATGGAAAGAAGCATCAAACCAAGAGTTGTTTTAGGCATGAGAGAAGTGTCATACCGTTGGTAATGAACCCCCAAAGGGATTAAACCATTAAGCACAAGACCTCATTCTCATACTTTAAACAAGCAACTAGTTTGAACTAACTTTCAAAGCAAAGCAAAAGCCAAGAAATGAGAGAGGTTGCAGAAGTGATTAGGGGTGAAAACAAATATGGAAAGTCATAAACAAATGCTATCAACTCAAATAGGATGGTGGCTAAAGCCTAAACCACCAAACCTATGAGGACAACTAAACTACAAGCATGAAATACAAGGCTCAAATGCAATGAACTACTAAAAATAGTCCTAAAATAGTACTAAGTAAGTCCTAAAACATGCTGAAATTAAGACAAAAATAGCTAGAATAATAAGCTAAAACATGGAACTGTGTAAGCTAGTAAAAAGAGCATAAGAAGGGGACGCTACCCCCTCCATTTTTGGAATTCAAGACATGATTTTAGCTCTTGAAAAAGCTCTGGAAATCAGTAATTAAAAGCTCAAAAAAAGTGGACAAAGTGATGGGAAACACAAGTGTAAAGGCTTAGGAGACAAGGTGTAAGGAATGGTGGTTAACCCCTCTACCTTTAATAGCCTTAAACCACAAGCTTCAGCCCATAAAAACAGTCCAAAAATAGTTCAAAAACAGCAAGAAAATATGGGAGAGAAGTAGTGTAGGGATGCTCAAAATTATACCTCTTGAAGCAAGGTTATTCTTTTGTTCACAAACCATAAAGCTTCTACTCTCAAGGGCTGAAATTTGGACTCAATAATCTCAGCAGGGAGAGCTCCAATATTGGTTTAGGAAGTGTGGAGAGAGAGTGTATAGGTTGCAAGATAGAGATAGAGAGAGAATTTCAAGTTTTGGTCCCTTTGGAAAATTTTGTAACCTAAAAACATGAGGGAAGGTCAAGTATATTTAGAACAACATGAGCCTCAGTTGAAAATATCTATATACAAACAATTGAAGCTTTTGGGGGACAACTGTCACAAAATATCTGGGCTTTTTACAAGTGGCCGACAGGCTAGAAGTGGTGGCCGACCGTCCACAAATAGTGGCCTGCCGGCCACAAAAAATCTGCTTCTAGGCCTGACTTCAAATGGGCATATCTCCTTCATCTGGACTTAGTTTTAGGTGAGTCTTGAGTCTAAATTTAAGTCTCGGAAGTCTACTTTAAAATGGTGGTAGCCTCACATCTAAATTATAAGTGTACAAAGAGCTATGCCTATTTTAGTAAAGGTTGGTCATTTCTATCTTAACCGGATTGATGCCTAACTTCAAACGGCCATATCTCCCTCATCCGAACTTGTATTTAGGAGATTCTTGAGTTTAAAATGAAGCCCCAATGTTGGTGGCCTTACAACTAAAGTCTAAGTGTGCAAATAGATAGGCCTGATTCAGTGAAGGCTGCTCAGTTCTCTCTTAATGGTTTCAAGCTCAACCATCTCTCCAACTAGTTTTCTTCCATCTCCTCCTATTTTCTTCAACTCCAAACTTTTAAATAAGATGTTTTAAAGATTTTTCAAGGAGATCGCCTCTTTTTCATTTATTTCCACTTTGTCCTTACTTGGTTTACCGAAAGTATAATATTTTGAAAGAGTGGATTTTAAGGTCTAATATAGTTTTGATAAAAATGGGTTGTAAGGTTGGGATTTAGAAGCTCTTCTTGCTAAAGAAATCAAACGTTTGTACAGTGTAACTTTCAACATCGAGTGATCAACCTGAGGCGCCCAAGTCTTACGGGCAGTCAAAAATAGTGTGTCTACAATATATATATATATATATATGTATGTGTGTGTGTGTGTATCAACTTGTAATCACTCTCTTTTATCTCAATCTCTATTCTCTCTGTCTCGTACTTATCACTATTCTCTTCATCGGTGCCATCGCTGCTCTCTATCGACACCACCGCCGCTCACCATGGAACTCTTTCTCTACCGTCTTAATCACCACCATCATTTGTTGCATCCATAACTTCATATCTGAGATCATTCACAATTGTCGTCACCAGAAAATGACGATTTGCGACGGTTTGCAAACCTCAAATCTGAGATCATTCACTCACTCTCTTCTTCTTCTTCTTCTTCTTCCTCTGTTTTCAAACCCTGTCTCTCTATCTCATGATGCTCTGTTCTTTCAACAGTAAAATTTTACTCTGGTTCATGACACAAAACTCTTCTGTAAAGCCATCATCACATCTTGTTTCAGAGTAAAATTTTACTTTGAACTATAATAAACTTTACTTTGATTCAGAGTAAAATTTTATTTTATAATTAAAAAAAAAAGAGAATATAATTTTACACTGAATC